>OX457087.1:21233045-21550758 GCA_949752835.1 Empis stercorea | reverse complement strand
CCGGCGTGACCCACGGCGCCCCCCGGACTACCGTTCAATGAGATGTACTCGTCAAGACCTTTCATTTGATACCCCACATGATTTTTTGTATTATGGGGCCCCACATTGCCCCGATTTGGGCCCGTCATGACCCACGGCGCCCCCCGGACCACCGTCCAATGAGATGTACTCGTCAAGACCTTTATTTGATATCCCACATGGTTTTTTTTGGTACATTCAAAAATTAAACGGCCCTCAGCACCCCCGTCCCCCTAATCAAAAAGGACCCAAATTTATATGGTACCAAGCCATTGATGACACGAGCTCAACTTCCAAATTTGAGCTAAATCGGTCAAGCCGTTTAAGAGTTATGGCCAGGTGAGGAGATATATATATATATAAATATACCTATATACTGGAAGTGTGAATTCATAAAAGGGAAAGTAAAATAATCCAAATTACGGATAGTTTACTTTATAATTAAAATTTAATTTACTGTACGACATCTATTACGCGATAGTATCGTTTAAGTATATAGCGCAGGTTTAGGAAAGTATTTAGCGCAGGTTTAGTAAAGGTGTGAAACTTAGATACCATAAAGTTTAGCAAATATTTTTTTTAAGTATTAGTAAAGATTATTACCAATTAAGTGTTTTAGATTAAAGTACATAAAAGGGTTTTACTATTAACTAGGAATGGTTAAATTATATAAGGCTTAGCAATAATAAAAAAGAAATTTTTAATAAATTAACTGAAAATTTAAAATTTAATTTGCTGTACGACATCTATTACGCGATAGTATCGTTTAAGTATTTAGCGCAGGTTTAGGAAAGTATTAAGCGCAGGTTTAGTAAAGGTGTGAAACTTAGATACCATAAAGTTTAGCAAATATTTTTTTTTAGTATTAGCTTTGTATATAAATTTATATAGTAGTCCCACTTGACTGATTTTTTTTGAATCGTGGCGACGAGAGAAGTGCTAACTAAAATATAGTAGGGACATAAATCATATTTTTAATTTAACAGGGCCATCTACATTTGAATAACTGAAACAATTCAAAATGGCAAATTTGTGTATATTTGTTATTGTAATTTTTTTTATTTCTTATTCTTGGTACAGAAGTGTAAGGGGGGAAGAAAATATATAGAAAAAAAGTTTTTATATGCGTATTTGAATAATTTTTAATGAATTTTAGAATAGAAAAATATTGTTTTGTAAATTGCTAGGGATGGTGACGTAAGGGGGAAGAAAACATATGAGATTTTTTTTTATGGATGTGCGTATTTTAATATAATTTTCTGAGTTAATTTAAGATTGAAAATATTTTTTTTTATTTTTCAATTCTTAAGTTCTTGGGGAAGAAAATATATGAGATTTCTTTCTGGAATGTTCTAGAATGTTCTAGAAATCGAATAATTTTAAGGAATTTATGAATTAAAAATGTTTTTTATGTTATTATTCATTGGCGATGGTGCCGATTTTATAAAATTTCCTAATTTTTTAATTTTTATTGGTCTGGATGAAATGATGAATGGACATATTTTCATCTGGGATTTTCTATGGTACCACTGGATGGATTGTGCTAAAATTTTGAAACCACATTCAAATTAGTAGTCTGGATGAAATGATGAGTAGCCATATTTTCACCTGGGATTTTCTCTAGCATCCGTGGATGGATTCGGCTGATATTTGGTAAACACATTCATTATAGTGATCTACAGTTAACTATGCCAGTGCTCCTCTATTATATCCCACAATGTATCAGAAATCAGGTTTACATCATATAACCATCTTCCAAGTACAGCTAATGGAGGAGCACTGGCATAGTTAACTATAGGACACTATAATGAATGTGTTTACCAAATATCAGCCCAATCCATCCAGAGGTACCAGAGAAAATCCCAGATGAAAATATGGCCATTCATCATTTCATCCAGACCACTAATTTGAATGTGGTTGCAAAATTTTAGCACAATCCATCCAGTGGTACCATAGAAAATCCCAGATGAAAATATGTCCATTCATCATTTCATCCAGACCAATAAAAATTAAAAAATTAGGAAATTTTATAAAATCGGCACCATCGCCAATGAATAATAACATAAAAAACATTTTTAATTCATAAATTCCTTAAAATTATTCGATTTCTAGAACATTCTAGAACATTCCAGAAAGAAATCTCATATATTTTCTTCCCCAAGAACTTAAGAATTGAAAAATAAAAAAAAATATTTTCAATCTTAAATTAACTCAGAAAATTATATTAAAATACGCACATCCATAAAAAAAAATCTGATATGTTTTCTTCCCCCTTACGTCACCATCCCTAGCAATTTACAAAACAATATTTTTCTATTCTAAAATTCATTAAAAATTATTCAAATACGCATATAAAAATTTTTGTTCTATATATTTTCTTCCCCCCTTACACTTCTGTACCAAGAATAAGAAATAAAAAAAATTACAATAACAAATATACACAAATTTGCCATTTTGAATTGTTTCAGTTATTCAAATGTAGATGGCCCTGTTAAATCAAAAATATGATTTATGTCCCTACTATATTTTAGTTAGCACTTCTCTCGTCGCCACGATTCAAAAAAAATCAGTCAAGTGGGACTACTATATAAATTTATATACAAAGGTATTAGTAAAGATTATTACCAATTAAGTGTTTTAGATTAAAGTACATAAAAGGGTTTTACTATTAACTAGGAATGGTTAAATTATATAAGGATTAGCAATAATAAAAAAGAAATTTTTAATAAATTAACTGAAATTTAGGATTAATACTAAAAGAAAAGTTAAAATGAAAAAATGAGGTATAAGTAAATAGAGAGAATGTAGGATTTTTTTAACGAGGTATAATTTTTTTTTTTTAACGAGACATTGATGTGGTATTATTTGCTTGTTTATTACTTTTTAGTTGAATATTTCTTTATGGGAAAGTATTTTTAAAAAAATTTTTTTATTTATATTTTTTATTATTATGTAGTGAAAATACAAATAATTATTTTTATTGTTAAATATGTTATAAGTTATTTTATTTATTTATGTACCCTGAATTTAAGCATATTTACGGAAATATTTATAGTTCCGTTTTTTTAATATCTTTTATCATTTTTTCATTATTTTCTAAATATTTTTCAAAATATTGTATAAATGTTTTGGTTTTCATTAATTGTCCTTGTAGATTCGCTAGTCTATTAACAATAACCACATTTGCATACACATGAGCCGGTATTTCACGTTCGTAAAATTTTTTATCGGTTTGACGTTCAAGTTCTTGAATTCAATTCGCTTCTTTTTCTGAGTTCAATTAGATTATTTTCATTATTATTAACTTTGTTTAATTCAACATAATAATTTACTTTATTATCTTCATATACTTCACTTTCCTCATTACGAATTTCATTTGTCGCTTCATTTCTTATTTTTTTAGTTTCTTAAATATTATTAACTTTATCTTCCTTATATAATTCAATTTTAGTTTTATTTTCAATTTCTTTTTCTTCTTTAAACAAATCGTTAATTTTTAAATTTCTTCTAATTTTGTATCAGTAACATGATCAGTAACAATATTTGTTGTATTAATTACTGGAACGTAATTAATTTTCCCATTTCGTCCTTTACTTAATAATTCTGCCTATCCTTCTATAATTCTCTCCGCTCTTTTAATTATATTTTTATTTTCTTTATTTAATTTTCCATTTTTCCCTTGGAAATTCTCAAGATCCGCAGAACGGTAGTCTGCTCCTGATGAATTTTCCTTGGCTTGTATGATTTAATTTTTTAAAATTGGTTTTATCTCCTGCCCTTGAAAAAGTACAAGATACGCTGCTCTATAGTCAGCTCTTGATTTTTCAGATTGTGAGGCTTCACCAATTTCAAACCCTTTATTCATAACTTCTTCCATTAATTATCTTTTATCTATTTTTTCTATTTTATTACTCTTATTTCCTATTTTTTCAAAATTTCTTTATTTTTAAATTCTTCATTATCTTCCATGATTTTATAACGTACTTCTTTTTTAAAATTGTTATTTCTCTCTATTTCACAATTATCACTTTTTCAAAATTATCAATTTTTTTATTTTTAACTTCATAATTTCTCTCTATTTTATTATTCTCTAGAGTTTCAAAACATACCCTTTCTTTAAGTTCCTTATTTCTGTTTACTTTACTATTATCTATATTTTCAAAACTATTAATTTCTTCAAATTTAAACGCATTATTTCTCTCTATTTTTCGTACATTAATGTCTTCTAATTCTCTATTTATTTCTGCATTATTTCTAAAACTCGTATTACTCTGATTACTTAAGGGAATTTAAACTTCCTTTTGGTTATATGTCATTATGGGTAAATCTAAAGTCCTATAATTTCCATGGCTTTTATCATGCATAGTCTGTAGTAATGCATTTTCATTTAAATCTTTATTAATTTTATCTTTCTTCAATAAATTTATTTGAGCTCCAGTATCTACTAAAAATGTGACTTGTTCATCGTTAGCGATGTCCAATGGCATAGCTACTATGGGCTCGTACCAACGTTTTCTCATTGATACACCCTCCTTCTTAAAACTACGAGATGAAAATTGGGTTTTTAATCCATCCCTCTTTCGTTTCCGTGATTAGCTTGATAATGTTGACGTGCTGGACATGTTAATTCACTGTGTCCTTCTCTTTGACACCAGTTGCAGTTTGCTAATCTAAATGAACTGACTCTGTGTGTTGTTACCCCTTCCCAGGCTTTTTCCTTATTAAATGGACAGTTATTTGCAATGTATCCTGAATTTTTACATAAATAGCACTCCATACGAGCCCAATTATTTTCCCTATTATTAGTTGGTGGCGCTCCTGTTTTGCGAAGTGCCCAGCAATCTTTGCTGTAATGGCCCATCCTGCCACAATTAAAACAGGTTACTCTTTGCCCATTATTATTATTTGGTACATAGGAGTTATTTATTGGCCTAGCTGCTGTTACCGGTACTCTCATTCGTTGCGGTGCTTGCTGTATATTTTGTTGCCTAAAAATATATTATTGTGTCTTTCCATAATTTTGTGGTATCATTCATTGCTTGTTCAGTTGTTTTTTCCGCTTGTTGTGGTCCCAACAATTGCAAATATTCGCTAGCGAATCGTATCGCTTTTTTAATGGTCTCTTCAACATTAGCACAATTTTGTGAAATTATGTAATGTTTGATGGACTCCGATCGCAAGCCTCTAATAAATGTTTTCCTAGCAGTTTCTTCAGTCTCCTGTACGATACCTTGAAATCTATTAGGAAATTTGTGCCTGGTAGACATTTTAAAACATCCTAATTTTCTTTCCACACGATCTCCAAATTGTTCAACAGATTCATCAGGAATCTGCACGCATTCTTCAATTTCTCTCCTTAATTGCGTCCTTATAAGAAATGAACGCGTTTTCTAAAATTGCTTTAAAATCTCTAAAGCTATTAACTGCTCGCTCCTGGAAAATGTCCAGGAGCGAGTTCCTTTTCATTTTCCTCGAATTATTTGATTTAATACCGCGGCGCGGTCACATTCACACGTCCCGTCAGTTATTTAAAAAAAAATACATCTTAAAATAAAAAACTAACATGCCCCTAAAATATCTATATACATACTATGAAAAGCCGAAAATTGAAAATTAAATTCGTGAAATTTGTAATATTAGAAATATTAGAATATTAGAAATAGTGACGCATAATAGAATAAATACATTTGTGTGTATTTTGTTACACACATTTTTGTATGTATTGAATATTTTCTTTGTATTATTTTTTTGCGATATATTATATTATATGAGTAATATAATTTTGACTAACGCAAAAAGCTTTTTCTTAAATATTCCTGTATAGCCGTCGGTTAATACTCAAATGCTTAAGCAAGATACTTGTCGGTTGAGAGAAAAGCTTTTTTGTCGGTTGAGGCAGACCTTTTTGTCGGTTTATAGTTGTCGGTTAATAAAAAGAATTCGAACCAAATTTTTGTATGGGCGTGAGACATCTGTATATTTATTACCGTGGTATAACCATATCATTTTTTACCTTTCCTTTGTATAGTACATTGAAAATACTACTAAAAAATAATATACACGTATAGGAATTCCCATTGTTTTAGAATAGCTCATAGTTCTACATGAGGCGATTTTGAGGAAATGTGCTTTTGACAAACCCGGTGTTTGTTTATCATATTTTTAGCACATTTCCAACCAAATTGGAAGAAATGTGTATATTAGTTTCACTCTGTCTGTCCGTCTGTCCGTCTGTCCGTCTGTCCGTCTGTCCGTCTGTCCGTCCGTCCGTTTACACAAACTTCTACATCTATTAAGATAGAGTATTAAAATTTTGATCATAGATAGATAGTACTAAAATAATAGGTCCAGTGGAACAAAATTTTCTTCTATCTCTTTTCCCCTCTGAGTTATTCCCCTTCCAAGTTCGAAAATTACCCATATTGAACATCTAATAACTTTTAAACCAATAAAGATTTTTGAGGTCTGTAAAAGCCATAAGATAGGAAAATCTTTTATCTTTTTTGTGAAATAAACAAATTTTTTAAAATTTAATTCTTTGATGTATAAAAATACCGTTATCTTCATACAACTTTTTTTAATTTTTTAACACCCTGTATTTCCCAAACTGCTTATTATAGAAGGCTGAAATTTATGCACCAAAGAGATACTAGAGTCTCTGAAGAAATTGTATCCGTATCTCTTCTCCCCTTTCCGTTGTGGCCCTTCGAAAATCAAAAAATTACATTTTTAATTTACTTGTAAAATTATAACTGCACAATATTTTTAAAAACAAATATTGGGAAAAGTTTCGAAATTCATATTTCTTTAAAGTGCATTAATTAATAAATTATAGTCATTTGCCTCACACTTATAATTAATCAAAATTCTTAATCATGTAAAATTTTGCAAAAAACGAACATTTTGCATATTTTTAGGAGCTTTATAAAGGGAATATTGGATATTATTTCATATCACATTATATGTTCAATTAAAAGCAAAATTAGGGAAAACTTAAATGATAATTTTATATATATGTATTTTGTTGGAATAATAAACTCGGAAGGAAAAAAAATTAATAAAATCGAACAGGGACACATTTTTTACCTATATTTACCATATCATTTTTTATCTTTCCTATGTATAGTACATTCAAAATACTACTAAAACTGCACAATATGCACATATAGGAATTCTCATTGTTTTACAATAGCTCATAGTTCTACATGTGGCGATTTTGAGGAAATGTGCTTTTGACAAACCCGGGGTTTGTTTATCGTATTTTTACTTTCCCTTTTACGAATTCACACTTCCAGTATACATATATATATATACAGTGTGACAATTATGTATGGTTACAATTGTTTGCATGCCTCTCAAAAAAAAAACTATACCGATAATAACGTGAATTTTTGTTTTACAAGATACCGTTAAAATAAGAATTATTTTCTTTAGTTTAGTAGCAATTACTAAATTGATCATGTCAGAATTACGATCGCTAATTATAAATAAATTTAAAAGCGGTTTAAAATGTGCAGACATTTTCCGCGAGCTTAAAAATCTGGGAATTAATAGACAATTTGTATATCGTACAGTAAATCGTTTTTTGGATACGGGCTCAAATGAAAACCGCAAAAAAACTGGCAGAAAAAGAAGCGCGAGAGTAAAAAAAGCCATTAAAATTGTCCGTGAACGAATTAGAAGAAATTGTTACCAGTCGGCTAGAAAAATGGCGAAAAATTTAAAAATGAATCGTGAATCAATGCGAAAAATACTCAGGGAAGATTTGAAACTTAAAGCTTTCAAGAAAAAAAAAATCACGGACTTACGGATGCAGCAAAAGAAAAACGAATGGTTAGAAGTAAAATCTTGCTTTCATGGCACGCGGATGACGAAATAATATTTTCCGACGAAAAACTATTTATTTTACAAGCCCCGCACCATGTTCAAAATGATCGTGTCTGGGCAGTGTCATTGAGCGATATTCCAAAGATAAAAAAACAAGTACCAAGATATCAAAACTCATCATCGGTAATGTTTTGGGGCGCCATATCCAGACAGGAAAAATCCCACTTGTTTTTATCGAAAAAGATGTCAAAATAAACGCGAAATATTACCTGGAGGAGCTTTTGCAAAAAAAATTGTTGCCAGAGGTCCATAAAATGTACGGGGATCAATACTATTGCTTTCAGCAAGATGGTGCTCCAGCTCACACGGCAATAGTAGTTCAACAATGGTGTGAGTCAAATTTGACTAATTTTATACCAAAAAATGAATAGCCACCATCTGCGCCAGACTTAAATCCTATGGATTTTTGTATTTGGGGGTACATGTTACCAAAGCTGAAAGATTATAAATATAAAAAATTGGATGAATTTAAAGCAGCAATATTAAAAATATGGGATGAAATACCATTAGAAGTCTGCCGTGCCGCCTGTACTGACTTTAAAAAACGATTAAAGCTCGTTATACACGAGAAAGGCGATACAATCGAATAAATTTTTTTAGATTATGTAGTTTTTAGATTTATTTTACTTTCCCCAAATAAATATTTGAATTAAATTAATTTTTATAAAAATACATTGAGTTTAGTTTGTAACCATATATAATTGTCACACTGTATATACAGTTGCTCACAAAAGTATCCAGTTGCTCACAAAACAATATTAAAACTTAACGTCTAAGATTAATTCTACTGAATAAAAGAAGTGGCCGGATACTTTTGTGAGCAACTGTATATATATATCATGTCGGATTCAATACGGGGGCAATGTTGGGCCCTATAATACAAAAAATCATGTGGGGTATCAAATGAAAGGTCTTGACGAGTACATCTCATTGAGCGGTAATCCAGGGGGCGCCGTGGGTCATGTCAGGCCAAAACGGGGGCAATGTGGGTTCCATAATACAAAAAACATGTGGGGTATCAAATGAAAGGTCTTCACCAGTACATCACATTGGAGGGTAGTCCGGGGGCGCCATGGGTCATGTCGGGACCAAAACGGGGGCAATATTAGACCTTAAAAGTAGACCTTTACAGAATTAATACCATTTATAAGGAGGTCTGCTTACCCTTACTATTACTATTGCTGACAGTGGCTAAAACTCAACGGGAAAGTACATTGATGTGGTATTATTTGCTCGTTTATTACTTTTTAGTTGAATATTTCTTTAAGGGAAAGTATTTTTAAAAAACTTTTTTTTATTTATATTTTTTATTTTACATAATAACTTATGTGTCATTATGGTTTGCGTTATTTGTATACAATAGTATATTATAATACGATGACGTATTTTGTTATTGTTCTGATATAGTATAATGCGCTGCTGATACAATGCGTTTTTAGGAAATGACGACATAAATGTATGAATGTTGTCACACAACACCTCCCTTTCTCAAGATAAAAAATATCTATATTTTTTAAGTTAATGGTATATCAGTTTTCCAAATTTAGTTTAAAATTTTATTTAAAAACATTATAAAACGTATAAAAAAAATCCTTAATCTAGTTACATTAATTTTTTTTATCATAATTTTCCATTTTCAAACAATTTGATTTGAATATTTTTAAAAAAACCAGAGTAATATATAATTTAATATTTCAATAATTTTATTATTTTCAAAATTTTATAATTTCAAATATTCAATAATTTATTTTTATATAATATAATATTGTTTCCCAATTTATAATTAATATTTTATATATATCATTTTTTTATATGAACATATTTTAAGTCCTTTTTTTATAATTTTTCTCAATTTTTCATTTTAAAAAGTTTATTTATCACAATTTTTCAACTTAATTCTAGTTTAAAATATTAAATATTTTTTATAGTTTTATTGATTTACATATTTTAATATTTTGATAAATTCAATTTATATAAATTTTTTTATATAATTTTTATATATATGGTATCATAAATTTTCTCATAGTATACAAATTTTTAAGTTACAATTTTAATATAATTGTTATGATGTAATTTTACATACATGTTTACTTTCACAATTTTTCAATAATATAACTTTGTTACAACTTTACTTGTAATTTTAATAATTTATAACTTATGTGACTTATGTGAAATATTTAAATTTTTACTACCTTTAACAATTTGTAATTTGTATGATTTAAATATTTCAATTAAAATTTTTTTATTTTATTTCAATATTTTGTATACATAATGTATAACTCCCCTTTTTAAAAAAAAAAGCTAAATTTTTAATTTAACTTTACATAATATATTTTTTTTTTAATAAGCCAAATAGTTTTATTTTGTTCATAATAGAATAATTTAAATTTTTTAATTATCTTCTTTTTTTTCTTATAATTTCATTTTTCCTCCAATTTCACAAAAAAAATCTTGTTAAGATTTGAAATTTTACCTAAAATTTTTTTAAAAATTTGAAGTGTTTTACTAAAAAAAATACAATTATGATATTATCCAGTTTTGGAATTTATAATTTTGTAATTGTGTTAATAAAAATCATTCTTTCTGTGGTGTTTTAAGCATAAAGTTAATAATTTTTAGTTTTTATTTTCCTTATTCCAATTCGTTGCTCCCCCTTTTTAGGGCTTTTTTTTAAAAAAAAATCCCTTATGCTAACGCTTTTGTATCCGTCTGTCTGTCCGTCTTTCTCTCCGTCTGTCTGTCCGTCTGTCCGTCCGGTGTAAACAATAAAAACAAGTTATTTCACATGGTTAATGTACACTCAGGTATATGATAGACAAACCAATGGAAAGCTTGATTTATTGAGAACCAGATGCATTTGATATAATTTCAAAATTCAGCCGGTAGGTGGCACAAGTAATTTGGGCGTTATTCTCGCCCAAATTAGGAAACTAAATTGGGAAACTAATTGTTACGAATCTGCAACCAAGGCCTCGGAATGAACAAACTTCCAGATATAGACCAATGGAATGTTTAAGGAATAACGATTTACGACTAGCGAGATAGAATGTTTTAACGATGATACAACCAGGAAAAATGGTGGAAATTGTTGATGAACTAATAAATTATAGAATAAATGTGGCTGCTTTACAAGAAATCCGATGGGCAGGAAAAGGAGAAATCAAGAAGCGAAATTATTCCACATTTTATAGTGGTGCCGAAAAGTCAGGTTAGAGAGGTACCGGTTTTTACATAGATAATAAGACAAGAAATAATATTCTTGTCTTTGAGCCTTACGATGAAAGAATATGCCATATTAAACTAAAAGGCAAGTTTCAGAATATATCTTTAATATCAATATACGGCTCAACTGAAGATAGCGACGAAATTATGAAAGATGAATTTTATGACAACTTAGGAAAATTATGTAATAAAATAAGCAAATATGATATGCTGATTATTTTAGGTGATTATAATGCAAAAGTGGGAAAAGAAGATTTCATAAAAGATATAGCCGGGCGGCACTCACTACATAATGAAACGAATGAAAACGTTCTAAGATTATGCAGTTTTACAGCAAGTCAAGGTATGTGGATCAGTAGTGTATCTTTTGAACATAAAAACATCCATAAAGAAACATGGAAAATACCAGGAATGAGAAGAGCTAATCAAATAGATCACATATTGATTGAAAAGAGACATGCAACTTCAATAATGGATGTGAGATCTTTTAGAGGGGCAAATTGCGATACGGATCAAAGTAAGGCAGAGGATCTCACATATAAGAAATAACATCAAGCACAAAAATAATAAATGGAATACAGAAAAGATAATTACAGATCCTGAACATAGAAGTAGATAAATGTTAGTAGATAAAGAGTAAGGACGAAACTAGATTTAGACAGATCATCACAAGACACCAACGTATCAACATTGTGGAATAAAATGAAGAATAGTATGACGGAAGCAGCTGATGAAATTATAGGTAAAAAACAAATAATTAGCAAGGAATGGTATGATGAAGAGTGCAGGGCTGCTAATGAGAACAAAAAGAAAGCTAGATTACAACTCCTAGAAAAGACAACAAGACAAAATACACAAAACAACCAAGAAAAATGAAAAGAAGCAAAGAAAATAATCACTAAAAATAAAAGATTGCATATGAAACAACAAATTGAACAAATTGAAAAAGATTTCGCTCAAAAAAAGGTGAGAGATATGTATCAAAATATAAAAAAACATACTAGAATTTTTAATCCGAAAATTAACATATGCAAAGATAAAAATGGTCAAGTAATTAATGAAAAAGAAAAAATTATAGAAAGATGGGAAGAATTTTTTAGTGACTTATTAAATAAGCAGATGGAAGAAGATGAAATAGAAAACAATATGGAGATAGTATATCATACAACTGAAAATGTTGTAGAATTACCCAATTTATATGAAGTTAAGAATGCAATAAAGTAATTAAAAAACAACAAAGCCAGTCGAGATGATTCAATAACATCAGAATTGTTTAAGTATGGTGGAGAAGAATTAGAAAATGAAATACATAAATTGATACTAAAAATATGGCAATACGAAGAAATACCAGAAGACTGGCTAACAAGTATCATTATCCCTATACACAAGAAAGGAGACAAAGCATTATGCAACAACTATCGTGGTATATTCCTATTAAATGTAGGATACAAAATTTTTACAAACATTTTATACGAAAGAATAAATAAATACGCTGAAGAAATAATTGGCGATTACCAATGTGGATTCAGAAGAAATAGATCCACAATCGACCAATGTTTTATAATAAACCAAATTTTTGAAAAGGCGTATGAATACTCGATGAATATGCATTGGTTATTCAAAGACTTTAAACAGGCATTTAATACTACATATAAATAGATCAAAAATAGATAATATCCTTTTACGTGATGGAATACCTAAAAAATTAATAAATCTGGTAAAAATAACACTAAATTGTACAAAAGCTAAAGTTTTGGTCCAAGATGAAATCACAAAAACATTTCCAATAATATCAGGTGTTAAACAAGGTGATGCACTATCATCGTTAATTTTTAATTTAATATTAAATTCAATAATAAAAGAAATTGATCCTGGTGGTACAATATATAATAAAGGTATCCAAATATGTGCCTTTGCAGATGATATAGTATTAATTGCGCTTAACATAAGAGCCCCCAAAGAAATTTTCATAAAACTAAAAGAGAAAGCCAAGATTGTTGGTCTAGAAATCAATAATGAAAAAACTAAATACATGTTAAGATCTCGTACTAATAATAACCCACAAAATTTAATGATTAATAATAACATTTTTGAAGCAGTGGATGAATTCAGATATTTAGGAATGATTTTAAGTAACAATAAAGATACGTCCATTGCTATACAAGATAGAATACAATCCGCAAATAGATTATACTTCGTACATAGTAAATTGTTAAGGTCTAGATTACTCTCTAAAAACCAGAAAGTACGAATGTTCAGAACACTAATTAGACCAGTTCTTACATATGGTTGCGAAGTATGGACGTTAAAATCTACAGATATATTTCAATTCGCTTCATTTGAGAGGAAAATCATGCGCAGAATCTACGGGCCAGTACAAAATCCACATGGAACATATAGAATAAGATATAACCATGAAATTGAAGAACTAATAGAACATCAAAATGTGAGATTTATAAAAGCACAAAGATCACATAGTAAAAATGCCGGAAGAAAGAATGGCAAATAAAATTTTCAAAAAATATCCAGAGAAAAACAGAAACAGAGGCCGACCTCGAAAAAGATGGCTAGATGATGTAGAATCAGACATAAGAAAAATGAACATAAGCAATTGGATTCTGGCCAAGCAAATATCAAACTGGAAGGAAGTGGTGGCAGAGGCAATGGTTCATCGAGGACTGTGAAGCCGCAAAGAAAGGTATTTAAAAGTAGAATATTATGCCAGTAACCGTATTTCAAATTTCTACCGCTAGAGGTGCTGAAAACTAAAATATATAAAATGTTAATTTCTAAAATGTGATTTGCAATAGTTAATAAGCCCCAAAAATTAGGTTTAACATTGCAACTGAAAGGTAGTAAGTAGTAATATAAAACCACAGTTGTTATTATTTTAAATTCTACCACTAGAGGGTGAAACATATAATTATATTGTTTTCAAAAAAAAAAAAACATATAATTATATTGTTTTATAAAAATGTTATTCAACTTGGTGAATCTTTACCAAAAATGTAGTGAAAGCAAGCACTAGAAAGCTAATATAAACTAAAATAAATCAGACATCCTCATAATCTGATTTTTTGCCACTAGAGGGCAGTAAAATACAATTAAAAAGTTGTAATTTAATAAAGTAAATGTGCACCACAAATTAAATGTGACTACTCGTTGGAAAGGTAGTTAAGAGTAGAATACGATGCCGTTAACTGTATTTCCAATTTCTACCGCTAGAGGCGCCAAATACTAAAATATGGAAAAAGAGTTTTCAAAATGTGTTTTCCAATTGTGAAATAGGAATTAAAATAGGTTTAATGCCGCATCTGAAATTTAGTAAGTATTAGTATAAAATCACAGTTATAATTTTAATTTCTGCGGATAGAGGGTGCAACATATACTCCAAATATGCATTTAGAGTATTTACAAATTACATTTTGTTGAATTCAAAAAAAGCCCGTAATTATAAAACTACTGATCAGTAGTTCGGCTGCGCGGCATTTTTTATTATCCTATTATCTAAGTACCTATTATCTAATTTTTTTTTTTATATATTTTAATGATATAACTTTATATTTTTTTTTTAATAGACCTTATTTATTATTTCCTTTATTTATGAGCTAAAACCTGGGAATTTTATTGACCTTACTAACTGAAATGTACGTATTAGCTAGGATACTAAAAATTTAAAGTGTCTCTGCTAAATTAAGTTTTTCGTTGTTATATTAATATTATGGGTTTTTTTATATGCATGTGATTTTTTTTGTGATATGATATATGATATAATTTTTGAATTTCGTTATTATTATTTTTTGAGTTAAATGATAATTTTGTCAAAACAAATTTTTAAATTTGAAGTAGAGAACTGTCGTTATTGCAACTAGTTTTAAGATTTAATTATTTTGTAAGTACATTTATAATAATCATTCTCGTTACAAACTTTGAGCGATTAAGTAGAATTGTTTTAGAAAATTTATAATAATAAAAAAATGTCAACCAACAATACGACACCATTTATGCCACGGGTGCCACATTGGGTGAGTATTTCTTTCTTTATTTTTATTAACAGCATAATAATTTTTAATATAATTTTTTATTTCTCCCTTTTTTTTTAGTAATTGTTTTAGATTTTTATCCATCTCTACCGGTGGTCACTTAATGTGGAGAATTTCCGGAATTCGTTGGTGGAGAGCTGGAGGCCATCCACCAAGGTATCATTGGAAAGCTTCCTCAACCATTACTATACCCGAAGGTCGCCCTTATTTTCGGTATACGAGCCAAAACTGGTGGATGACATTTCTTACTTAAGTTTTTTAAAAATACTTTCCCTTAAAGAAATATTCAACTAAAAAGTTATAAACAAGCAAATAATACCACATCAATGTACTGTCCCGTTGAGTTTAAGCCACTATCAGCAATAGTAAGGGTAAGTAGACCTCCTTATAATGGCCTTAATTCTGATAAGATCTACTTTCCCTTACTACTGCTGACAGTGGCTTAAACTCAACGGGAAAGTACATCGATGTGGTATTATTTGCTTGTTTATTACTTTTTAGTTGAATATTTCTTTAAGTGAAATTATTTTTAAAAAACTTTTTTTTATTTATATTTTTTATTTTACTCTTTTTAGTCGGTCAAATATTTATTCATTTGACCGACTAAAAATATTTAAATACTTTGACAACTTGGGAATGATTTGTTTGAGCTCCTCATGGCCCACTATTTGGAATTCCACATGTGGCCGATGTTTTGGGCCTTCCATGGCCCCCGGTGCTCCACATATTTTTTTTGTATAACTGGCTCCACATGACCCAGGGTACTGCTCGGACTACTCTTCAAAACCATTCATTTGATGCCTCACATGATTTTTTTATGATGGGCCCCCACATGACACAGGTTTTGGGCCCTAACATAAATTACGAAGCCCAACGGACTGCGAAACGAGATGTATTCTTCAATATCTTTTATTTGATACCTCTCATGTCTTTTTACATTATGGGCCCCACAAGACCCAGAGTACCTCTCGGAGTACCCAACAAGATGTCCTCTTCCAGAGCTTTTATGTGATACCCTACATGATTTTTGTATGCTGGTGCCCCACATTACCCCGTTTTGAGCCCGAGATGACTCAAGGCGGCCTCCGGATTACTCCCCATTGAGATGTACTGTTGGAGACCTTTCATTTGATACCCCACATGATTTTTGTATGATGGGGCCCTACATTGCCCCCGTTTTAGCCCCTATATGACTCACGACGCCCCACGAAATACTCCCCACTGAGATGTACTCGGCAAGACCTTTTATTTGATATCCCACATGCTTTTTTTGGTACATATAAAAATTTAAGCAGCCCTCCGTGCCTCTTCCCCCTGATCAAAAAGGCCCTTAATTTATAGGGCACCAATCATCTGATGACACGAACTCAACTTCCAAATTGGAGTTCAATCGGTCCAGCCCTTTAAGAGTTATGGCCAGGTGAGGAGATACCGACATAACGACATACAGGAAATGTGAATTCATAAAAGGGAAAGTAATAAATATACTGGAGGTGTAAATTTATAAAAGGGAAAGTAATAAATTTTACATCTTTTGTAAAAATTTTCATTTTCTGTTAGATTTCGCATTTTGCAATAAATTTTACATTTCTTTACAAATACCGACATAACGACATACAGGAAATGTGAATTCATAAAAGGGAAAGTAATAAATATACTGGAGGTGTAAATTTATAAAAGGGAAAGTAATAAATTTTACATCTTTTGTAAAAATTTTCATTTTCTGTTAGATTTCGCATTTTGCAATAAATTTTACATTTCTTTAAAAATTTTACATTCTCTGTTAAATTTGCATTTTCTGTTATATTTACATCTTCTGTTAAATTTTAAATTTTTTGTTATATGTACATATATTCCATTTCCTGTCAAATTAAAAATTTCTGTTAAATTTACAATTGCTATTAAATTTTACAATTTCTGTTAAATTTACCATTTTTCTGTTAAATTTTACACTTTCTGTTAAATTTACATTTTTCTGTTAAATTTTAAATTTTCTGTTAATTTCTACATTTTCTGTTAAATTTTACATTTTCTGTTAATTTTAACATTTAACATTTTCATTTTCTGTTAACTGGGGCCCGTTTGACCTATGGACTAAGCAACAAGATGTACTCTTCACGAACTTTCATTTGATACCCAAAATGATTTTTTTGATTTTGGGCCCACTTGACCCACGGCAATCCCCGGACTACCCATTGAGATTAACTCTTCAAGACCTTTCATTTGATACCCCATATGATTTTTTGTATTACAGGGCCCAACATTGCCCCCGTTTTGGGCCCGACATGACCCACGGCGCCCATGGACTACCACCCAATGTGATGTACTCGTCAAGACCTTTCATTTGATACCCCACATGTTTTTTTGTATTATGGACCCCACATTGCCCCCGTTTTGGGCCTGACATGACCCACGTCGCCCCCCCAGAATACCGCTCAATGAGATGTACTCGTCAAGACCTTTCATTTGATACCCCACATGATTTTTTGTATTATGGGGCCCCACATTGCCCCGATTTGGGCCCGTTATGACCCACGGCGGCCCCCGGACTACAATCCAATGAGATGTACTCGTCAAGACCTTTCATTTGATATCCCACATGGTTTTTTTGGTACATTCAAAAATTAAACGGCCCTCCGCGCCCCCGTCCCCTTAATCAAAAAGGCCCCAAATTTATATGGTACCAAGCCATTGATGACACGAGCTGAACTTCCAAATTTGAGCTCAATCGGTCAAGCCTTTTAAGAGTTATGGCCAGGTGAGGAGATATATAGATATATATATATATATATATAAATATATATACCTATATACTGGAAGTGTGAATTCATAAAAGGGAAAGTAAAATGAATTTAAATAGCAATGGATAAACCGTCTGCTAGAGAGAGTGCAATATTTTCGATATACTTATTACATCAAATTTTATAATCTGATTTGATACAATATAAACTATAAACATTACAACTTTACTTTAAATGAGTTTGATAAGAACTATAAATGTTTTTTTGTTTTTAATTAATTATTTTTATATTATTGTTACGATGTTAAATTGCTTTTTCCATTAAATTAGGAATATTCGTTTCGATATTTCATTGCCTTTATACTGTAGTTAGCTAAATCAATCCAACTCTTCCCATTCAATATTTCAATTGTTTCGACAATAGACAGCGTTGGTTTTCCGAAGTATAGCAGTCTAAATTCTCTTAACAGTGGACACATTGCTAGGAAGTGGTGGACATCCTCCCTTGCTCTGTGATTACAAAGGCTGCATAAATCCGAGTTAACTTGACGATGCGGCATATAATTCAAATTTAGAAGTTCACCCCTAATTTTAAAAATTGCTGCAATTATTTGGCTTGGAATGTTGTCTGTGAAGTACGAATTTTCGCATAAATTGTGCTGAAGTTGTGGATACAGGAATCTAGAACGCGAATTTTTTGCATTATTCACCATGTCTTTTCTTAAGTTTTCATCAGTTGCTTCTATCATCTGGTATAAATTTAATTTCTGTAGACTAAATACTACATTGGCCGAAAATGATAAATCTTTTAGTTTACGATACCTTTTTGCAGAATCCCCAGAAGCTTTTATTAGTATTTGCTTCTGGGGATTCTGCAAAAAGGGCGATGTCATCTGCATACAAAAATATTTTTATCAACAGCTCTGCAATTTTTATACCATCAGGAATGGCGTCAATAATATCATCAATGAAGAGTGCAAATAAAAGAGGACTCAACAGGTAACCTTGTCTCACACCTTGATTTGTTTCAAAAAATTCAGACAATAAAGTTCCATCCCACACTGCCGCCGTAGTATTTTTATACAAATTTTCAATTATTTTCAGCACCTTACTGGATATACCCAAATTGTTTAATTTGTATATTAGTGCCCTTCTATCAACGCAGTCGAACGCTGCTTTGAAATCTACGATCACCGCGTACAACTTTTTATTTTTCTTGTAAAATAAATCCACTATGATGACTCCACTGTCTAAAATATTTGAAAATAAATGAGCTAACTTTTCTAAAAAAACTGTTGGTGCATTTTTAAAGAATTCGTAGGTAGTACCATCCACACCTGGAGCTTTATTATCTTTTGCTTTTATTAGTATTTGATTAATTTCATGAACACCGATTTTCTCATCTAGTTCGTTATCTAGTACCAAATTAGGAGCATATTGGATCGGTACTGAAATTTGATTTGTGTATAGCAGGTTCTTGAAATATTGTGCTAGAACGGAGGCGTCTATATTAATTCCAGAGCGATATGTTGTGCCATTTATTTTCTTTACTTGCATCCAAAAATTTGCGCTATCTTTTACCGACGCTAGGTTTTTTGCTAGGTTATTGATATGCTCCATTTTCTTCTTTTGTATAAGATTTTTGTACACTGAGTTAGCTCTAATATAACAGCTTCGCATAAAATCACTATTAGTGCTGCGAAAGAGTTTCAGAAGATGAAAAGATAGTTTACGAGCCTTATAACATTCTGAATCAAACCACAACTCCTTGCTGCTGTACTGCTTGCTCTGGTGAACATTAGGATTTGAAGCTTTTATTCCATTCACAAGAAACTTGCAAACTTCGTTTACATCTTCGCTATTTATATCAGAATGTACAATAAATTGTTGAAGAGACTGTTGATATATACTTTTAAAATGATTTTTCCAAAATAGCTTAAGGACAAGCGATAGTACTATGTCTGAACTCGGAATATTAAAATGAATATCTACCACTAGTGGCATGTGGTCTGAAAAGGTTTTAGATTCTATACTTAGATCTGTAACAACATCTATCCATTTTCGAGAAACTGCACAATAATCTATTACTGATTTACCTTGACCACCAACAAAAGTCCAATTATCTTTAAAATCTGATTTTGTACACCCATTTAGTATCAGAATATTATTTTCTTGACAGAGATCTAACATACGTTTTCCTCTATTGTTTAATATACTATCATTTGATTTTCTATTGATATGAAAGTTGGGATTATATATATATTCCAAATAGACACCGATGATCATTATATCGTTTAACTCACCCTTTATCAAGTAAATTGCATAATCTATTAAAGTCTTCGTCCCATTTGTTGCAGTTAATGTATACTGGTACTATATACAATAGTTCATTTTGTTTTTTAATTGAAATAATCGGATATTCATTGAAATAATCATAATTGATGAAATGTATTAAATTCGTCTTTACACCATAAAGAGCATCACGAGTGTAACAAAATTTTGTAAATCTAATATCAGTATCATACGATCTCCCTCTCCGCAAAATGTTGGAATGCCCTGAAAAAAAATTTTATATGTTTTTTCTAGGGGCATTGTTGCATTCATTGGAGCTGTCATGCCGAAATCATATGTATTGTCCTTGTTTAGAAAATTTGTTGATCGCCTATGGTTATTTTTTTGTCCTGATCCGTTGTTTTGCGGAATTAAATCCTCGTATAATCCGTTAGGCATTTGTAAACCGCTGTTTGTGCGTGGAATTGCTCCCTGCATACATAATCTATTTGTCATTTCCAATTTTTCAAAGTTTTTGTTAATATTAATCAAAGTTTCGTTTCTTTCCTTTATTTGACTATTATTTTCTACAGTTATGCCTCCTACTGCACTTTCTTCTTCGCTCTCGCTACTATTACTTTCAGAATTTTTCTTAACGTTATTTGAACATATACTTAAATTAATTCCGGTTAAATTAATTTCTGTTTCCGATCCGCTTTCGTTTGATGTAATATCGTCTGAATTTTCCGGCGCAAAAGTTACCGACCGTCTTCGTTTTGTTTGATTCGATAACAGGCTGTTCGAATTACCCTGTGGTGTGGATTTTATCAGTGATAATTCCGCAAAAATAAGATTTTCCGGTAAAATAGTAGAATCCTCTAATATTTTCTTTTGTCCGCGAGTAGTTGGTGCCATGTGTTAACTGGTACCAAAAAAAATAATTAACATAATTTTCTAACAAATTATACCTAAAATTCTACTATTTTTTGTTATTTTTTAAAAATATGCCCATACTTCCGTCAAAAATAATACCGCAATTATCAAAAACTCAATAATATTCAATAACAAAAATAACTCGCATTCAACTTTTTATTGAATAAAAAAAACTCCCTTTACCTCTACGCATATGGCTAAAAAATATTTTTTAAATAAAAATATACTCTCAAAACAAACAGTATTTGTATCGCATACATATACGCAATACAACACAAAAAAAATTCTCTAATTAATTATGCATATAACATATATGTTAAGCACAAAAGCTTTAAAGATTCTTCTTTGTATTGCATTTATTTTATGCAGCTTTAACAAAAAAGGTGTATTTGTAACTAATGTATTGTATTTATGCAGCAAGGTGTATTTGTAACTATGAGAGAAGAACGAAAAAATTTTGATTTTAAGTAAAGCTTAAATTTTCTTTTATAAGTGAGCAGAAATAAAAAAAAAATCCCTAACAGAAAAATGTATGATTTTTAAAATTTATGTATCTTTATGTATAATAGCAACAAACTGTATTTTTTCTATATCGTTTATAACAAAAACGAAACAAATTGTATGAAAAATGTGTGGATGTATTAGGCTATGTACGAAATGAAAAAATTCTCCTAACAAAAAAATTTTTTTTTATATATGTTTTATTTTTATTTCAAATTAACATATTAGTATTTTAATTTGTATTTTTTGTTAAAGTTACATTTTAAATTTTAATCCTCATACCTTCTAAATATTATTACGTTCCCTGTCTCTATTATTATATTAATATTTTCTTCTAATATTATTATTAAAAAATATTGGGAAAAATAACTAGAAATACTTTACATAATTATTTTTTGTATTGTGTAAAATCCTATATTATGAATATTGCTATTAAATTTAAATAATTTGATTATTTTGTATTTTTTTTATAAATTATTATGCGTTGCTTCCGCTATTCTGCAACAATTTGAAAATTTTTTATCGAATTTTTTCTTTTCTGCTTTTTTTTCGTTGTTCTGACCTCTGCTTTCTTTCCAATTCTTTATTTTTGTTGTGGAATATTTCTTCCTGCTTTTGAGTGCATCTCAATCGTAGTATTCGGTGTAATTCTTTTATTGTAATTCTTTTTTTCGGTGTAATTCTTTCTTCTCTTCTCTGTGACGCTTCTCCTCCTCTTTTCCTTATTTTCTCCACTGGTGGTGATTTTTGTGTTGCCGCCGGCTTCGATGTTTGCCTTCTTTTATATTCCTCCAAAGAAATTGTTTTTGGTCCCGCTGTTGGTTCTTTTTTAATTTCGTTTCTTCTGTATTCCAACAGCCCGTTCACTATATATCCTCAGGCAGTGCCTGTTGAGGGTTTAGAAAAAAAAAATGTATTATTATTATTATTATTGTAGTTTAGACATGTAGACCCAGTCTTTTTTTGGAGTGTACTCCAAAAATTGGTCACGGCACCAATGTTGTGTTTCCCTTTAACGTTGTATTTATATTCACCTTTAATTTAATTGCTGGTGGCTTGATCGTCTTCGTCTAATCTTCTTGCTACAACTTCGTTAATAGAATTTAAAATAAACTTTCCTTTAAATAAAACCACTAAATATTGTTTTATATATTCTAACTCCCCGAAATACCAATTTTTCGCCGTTTATATATTCTAACATTGCTTCCTCAGCAATATTAGAATGTTCCAATAAATAAAATAATTACCATTTTTTTTATTAATCAAAGGTAAAGTTGTGCAACAATAAATTCATATATTAATTATGTTACCATTGCCCATTGTGCTGATAACGCATTATTCTTTGTTATTATTAGTAAAGCTTATGTGCTTTCGTTTGTTTACCTTTTTATTATACATCATAACTTATGTGTCATTATGGTTTGCGTTATTTGTATACAATAATATATTATAATACGATGACTTATTGCTTCATATATTGTAAATATATGAAGCTTTATGGTGCGGTCTAAATTTCGAAAAAAAATTTTTCGAGATTTTGATTTTTCTGGACGTTTTTTTGTTGCTTATACATCTAATGTCAGGGATTCAGAATAAGCAACAAAAAAATCCGTGTCCGCCGTACGCCGTACGAAAATTAAAAATACACTTTTTTAATCGCTTAGAAATAGTATCAGCACTCGTGCGATTTGTACAAACATTGCAACATATATAAAGTAAGGATGGAAATTTATGTATATGGTATCCTTTTTGGAAAAATTTCCCTGCAACCCCCCTTCGCGGAGCGTTGAAAATGCACAATATAGTCGGATCTGTAAAATTTTTTACAGGTATATGTATAGACGGCATATAAAGAAGATTGTAAAAATTTGGAGCCCTAGGTCCTCGCCCCCTATTTTATAGTAATATTAAAACAAAAAATTTGAAATTTGAAATGGCTATAAAACCAGTTTGATTCCATATAAAACATTGTTACTTCTAACAGCCGGTAAGTATATTTCGATTCCACATAAAAAATTTACCCCCCGCACCTTCTATTATTAAAATTTAATTTTTGGTATTTAAAATGGTTATAAGATATGCCATATATGGACTATTAAAATTTATTTTTTGGTATTTAAAATGGTTATAAGATTAGGTATAATAGATTGGCGTCTTTCGAAATCGTTCAAAATTTTTACCCCTTTCCCTTTTCGTATGGGTGAGGGGGTAAGTTTATGAAAGAGGCTGCAGAACCTCAGCGGGGAACTGGATTGAAAAAATGAGAAATCTTTTTCTTAAAAATACTATCTTACAACTTGTGCCAAAAATTTACTTCCCTACCCGCAACCCCCTCTAAGCTACATCACTTAGAAATGTTACATTTCAAAATTTTATGTAATATATCAAAATTGAATATTTGGAACTTAAAATTACTATAAAATAAGCCACATTTGAGGTAAGGTCTTATATCTTGTAAGTTAGGTATAATAGATTGGTGTTTTTCGAAATCATTCAAAATGTTCACCCCTTTCTCTTCTCATTTGAGTAAGGGGTTATATCTATTAAACAGGCTGCAACACGTCGGCCGGTGACTGGATTGAAAAAATTAGAAATCATTTTCTTCAAAATACACACCTACACCTTGTATACAAAATTGAGACACGTACCTTCAACCCTCTTCATTTTACAGGGGCAAAAATTTCGAAATTTATAGAATGAAAACATATATGTATTATATTACATTTCGAGTATTTAGTATAAATATAGTATTACAAATTCGAGTAGTTATTTATAAAACCAAGATTGTAATTTTAAATTGTAGAACATACCGGGGAGCGCACGCACTACGAAACGAGATGTACTCTACACGACCTTTCATTTGATACCCTACACGATATTTTTATGATTTAAGGCCTTGTTGACCCACATCACCCCCTTTTGGAACCTCGTGTAACCCAGTGTGCCTTTACGGACTACGCTCATTTAAATATACTCTTCAAGACCTTTCATTTAATACCCCACATGATTTTTGTATAATGAGCCCACATGACCCACATTTGGGCCCCCGTATAATCGAATGTGCCCCACGGACTACCCTCATCGAGATGTACTCTTCAAGACCTTTCATTTGATTCCGCACATGATTTTTTGTATGATGGGGCCCCACATTGCCCCCGTTTTAGCCCTACATGACACACGGCGCCCCAAGAAATACACCACATTGAGATGTACACTGAAATGTACACATACAAACTTTTTTTGTAATATGGGGTCCAACATGGCCCCCGTTTTGGCCCCGGCATGACCCTCGTCGACCCCGACTACCCCCATTGAGATGTACTCTCCAAGACCTTTCGTTTGATACCCCAAATGATTTTTTTTATTATGGAGCCCAACATTGCCCCCGTTTTGGGACCGACGTGACCCACGGCGCCCCCGGACTACCGTTCAACGAGATGTACTCGTCAAGACCTTTCATTTGATACCCCACATGATTTTTTGTATTATGGAGCCCAACATTGCCCCCGTTTGGGCCCGACATGACCCACGGCGCCCCCGGACTACCGCTCAATGAGATGTACTCGTCAAGACCTTTCAATTGATACCCCACATGATTTTTTGTGGGGCCCCACATTGCCCCGATTTGGGCCCGTCATGACCCACGGCGTCCCCCGGACCACCATCCAATGAGATGTACTCGCCAAGACCTTTAATTTGATATCCCACATGGTTTTTTTGGTACATTCAAAATTAAACGGCCCTCCGCGCCGCCGTCCCCCTAATCAAAAAGGCCCCAAATATATATAGTACCAAGCCATTGATGACACTTCCAAATTTGAGCTCAATCGGTCAAGCCGTTTAAGAGTTATGGCCAGGTGAGGAGATATATATATATATATATATGTATATAAATAAATATACCTATATACTGGAAGTGTGAATTCATAAATGGGAAAGTAATAAGCCACGTTTGAGATAAGGTCTTATATCTTGTAAGTTAGGTATAATAGATTGGTGTTTTTCGAAATCATTCAAAATGTTCACCCCTTTCTCTTCTCATTTGAGTAAGGTGGTATATCTATTAAACAGGCTGCAACACCTCGGCCGGGGACTGGATTGAAAAAATTAGAAATCATTTTCTTCAAAATACACACCTACACCTTGTATACAAAATTGAGACACGTACCTTCAACCCTCTTCATTTTACAGGGGCAAAAATTTCGAAAGTTATAGAATGAAAACATATGTATTATATTACATTTCGAGTATTTAGTATAAATATAGTATTACAAATTCGAGTAGTTATTTATAAAAACATGATTGTAATTTTAAATTGTAGAGCATACCGGGGGGCGCACGCACTACGAAACGAGATGTACTCTGCACGACCTTTCATTTGATACCCTACACGATATTTTTATGATTTAAGGCCTTGTTGACCCACATGACCCCCTTTTGGAACCTCGTGTAACCCAGTGTGCCTTTACGGACTACGCTCATTTAAATATACTCTTCAAGACCTTTCATTTAATACCCCACATGATTTTTGTATAATGAGCCCACATGACCCACATTTGGGCCCACGTATAATCGAATGTGCCCCACGGACTACCCTCATCGAGATGTACTATTCAATACCTTTCATTTGATTCCGCACATGATTTTTTGTATGATGGGGCCCCACATTGCTCCCGTTTTGGGCCCGAGATGACTCACGACGCCCTCCGGGTTACTACCCATTGAGATGTACTGTTGAAGACCTTTCATTTGATACCCCACATGGTTTTTGTAAGATGGGGTCCAACATTGCCCCCACCAAGCCATTGATGACACGAGCTCAACTTCCAAATTTGAGCTCAATCGGTCAAGCCGTTTAAGAGTTATGGCCAGGTGAGGAGATATATATATATATTACGAAACGAGATGTACTCTGCACGACCTTTATATAAATAAATATACCTATATACTGGAAGTGTGAATTCATAAAAGGGAAAGTAATAAGCCACATTTGAGATAAGGTCTTATATCTTGTAAGTTAGGTATAATAGATTGGTGTTTTTCGAAATCATTCAAAATGTTCACCCCTTTCTCTTCTCATTTGAGTAAGGGGGTATATCTATTAAACAGGCTGCAACACCTCGGCCGGGGACTGGATTGAAAAAATTAGAGATCATTTTCTTCCAAATACACACCTACACCTTGTATACAAAATTGAGACACGTACCTTCAACCCTCTTCATTTTACAGGGGCAAAAATTTCGAAAGTTATAGAATGAAAACATATATGTATTATATTACATTTCGAGTATTTAGTATAAATATAGTATTACAAATTCGAGTAGTTATTTATAAAAACATGATTGTAATTTTAAATTGTAGAACATACCGGGGGGCGCACGCACTACGAAACGAGATGTACTCTGCACGACCTTTCATTTGATACCCTACACGATATTTTTATGATGTAAGGCCTTGTTGACCCACATGACCCCCTTTTGGAACCTCGTGTAACCCAGTGTGCCTTTACGGACTACGCTCATTTAAATATACTCTTCAAGACCTTTCATTTAATACCCCACATGATTTTTGTATAATGAGCCCACATGACCCACATTTGGGCCCACGTATAATCGAATGTGCCCCACGGACTACCCTTATCGAGATGTACTCTTCAATACCTTTCATTTGATTCCGCACATGATTTTTTGTATGATGGGGCCCCACATTGCCCCCGTTTTGGGCCCGAGATGATTCACGACGCCCTCCGGGTTACTACCCATTGAGAACTACTGTTGAAGACCTTTCATTTGATACCCCACATGGTTTTTGTAAGATGGGGTCCAACATTGCATCCGTTTTAGCCATACATGACACACGGCGCCCCAAGAAATGCACCACATTGAGATGTACACTGAAATGTACACATACAAACTTTTTTTGTAATATGGGGTCCAATATGGCCCCCGACATGACCCTCGTCGGCCCCCGACTACCCCCATTGAGGTGTACTCTTCAAGACCTTTCATTTGATATCCCAAATAATTTTTTTTACTTTGGAGCCCAACATTGCCCCCGTTTTGGGACCGACGTGACCCACGGCTCCCCCCGGACTACCGTTCAACGAGATATACTCGTCAAGACCTTTCATTTGATACCCCACATGATTTTTTGTATTATGGAGCCCAACATTGCCCCCGTTTTGGGCCCGACATGACCCACGGCGCCCCCGGACTACCGCTCAATGAGATGTACTCGTCAAGACCTTTCATTTGATACCCCACATGATTTTTTGTATTATGGGGCCCCACATTGCCCCGATTTGGGCCCGTCATGACCCACGGCGCCCCCCGGACCACCATCTAATGAGATGTACGCGTCAAGACCTTTAATTTGATATCCCACATGGTTTTTTTGGTACATTCAAAAATTAAACGGCCCTCCGCGCCCCCGTCGCCCTAATCAAAAAGGCCCCAAATCTATATGGTACCAAGCCATTGATAACACGAGCTCAACTTCCAAATTTGAGCTCAATCGGTCAAGCCGTTTAAGAGTTATGGCCAGGTGAGGAGATATATATATATATACATATATATATATATAAATAAATATACCTATATACTGGAAGTGTGAATTCATAAAAGGGAAAGTAATAAGCCACATTTGAGATAAGGTCTTATATCTTGTAAGTTAGGTATAATAGATTGGTGTTTTTCGAAATCATTCAAAATGTTCACCCCTTTCTCTTCTCATTTGAGTAAGGGGGTATATCTATTAAACAGGCTGCAACACCTCGGCCGGGGACTGGATTGAAAAAATTAGAGATCATTTTCTTCCAAATACACACCTACACGTTGTATACAAAATTGAGACACGTACCTTCAACCCTCTTCATTTTACAGGGGCAAAAATTTCGAAAGTTATAGAATGAAAACATATATGTATTATATTACATTTCGAGTATTTAGTATAAATATAGTATTACAAATTCGAGTAGTTATTTATAAAAACATGATTGTAATTTTAAATTGTAGAACATACCGGGGGGCGCACGCACTACGAAACGAGATGTACTCTGCACGACCTTTCATTTGATACCCTACACGATATTTTTATGATTTAAGGCCTTGTTGACCCACATGACCCCCTTTTGGAACCTCGTGTAACCCAGTGTGCCTTTACGGACTACGCTCATTTAAATATACTCTTCAAGACCTTTCATTTAATACCCCACATGATTTTTGTATAATGAGCCCACATGACCCACATTTGGGCCCCCGTATAATCGAATGTGCCCCACGGACTACCCTCATCGAGATGTACTCTTCAAGACCTTTCATTTGATTCTGCACATGATTTTTTGTATGATGGGGCCCCACATTGCCCCCGTTTTGGGCCCGAGATGACTTACGACGCCCTCCGGGTTACTACCCATTGAGATGTACTGTTGAAGACCTTTCATTTGATACCCCACATGGTTTTTGTAAGATGGGGTCCAACATTGCATCCGTTTTAGCCCTACATGACACACGGCGCCCCAAGAAATGCACCACATTGAGATGTACACTGAAATGTACACATACAAACTTTTTTTGTAATATGGGGTCCAATATGGCCCCCGTTTTAGCCCCCGGCATGACCCTCGTCGGCCCCCGACTACCTCCATTGAGATGTACTCTTCAAGACCTTTCATTTGATACCCCAAATGATTTTTTTTATTATGGAGCCCAACATTGCCCCCGTTTTGGGACCGACGTGACCCACGGCGCCCCCCGGACTACCGCTCAACGAGATATACTCGTCAAGACCTTTCATTTGATACCCCACATGATTTTTTGTATTATGGGGCCCAACATTGCCCCCGTTTTGGGCCCGACATGACCCACGGCGCCCCCGGACTACCGCTCAATGAGATGTACTCGTCAAGACCTTTCATTTGATACCCCACATAATTTTTTGTATTATGGATCCCAACATTGCCCCCGTTTTGGGACCGACGTGACCCACGGCGCCCCCCGGACTACCGTTCAACGAGATGTACTCGTCAAGACCTTTCATTTGATACCCAACATGATTTTTTGTATTATGGAGGCCAACATTGCCCCCGTTTTGGGCCCGACATGACCCACGGCGCCCCCCGGACTACCGCTCAATGAGATGTACTTGTCAAGACCTTTCATTTGATACCCCACATGATTTTTTGTATTATGGGGCCCCACATTGCCCCGATTTGGGCCCGTCATGACCCACGGCGCCCTCCGGACCACCATCCAATGAGATGTACTCGTCAAGACCTTTAATTTGATATCCCACATGATTTTTTGTATTATGGGGCCCAACATTGCCCCCGTTTTGGGCCCGACGTGACCCACGGCGCCCCCCGGACTACCGCTCAACGAGATATACTCGTCAAGACCTTTCATTTGATACCCCACATGATTTTTTGTATTATGGGGCCCAACATTGCCCCCGTTTTGGGCCCGACATGACCCACGGCGCCCCCGGACTACCGCTCAATGAGATGTACTCGTCAAGACCTTTCATTTGATACCCCACATAATTTTTTTTATTATGGAGCCCAACATTGCCCCCGTTTTGGGACCGACGTGACCCACGGCGCCCCCCGGACTACCGCTCAACGAGATATACTCGTCAAGACCTTTCATTTGATACCCCACATGATTTTTTGTATTATGGGGCCCAACATTGCCCCCGTTTTGGGCCCGACATGACCCACGGCGCCCCCCGGACTACCGTTCAACGAGATGTACTCGTCAAGACCTTTCATTTGATACCCAACATGATTTTTTGTATTATGGAGGCCAACATTGCCCCCGTTTTGGGCCCGACATGACCCACGGCGCCCCCCGGACTACCGCTCAATGAGATGTACTTGTCAAGACCTTTCATTTGATACCCCACATGATTTTTTGTATTATGGGGCCCAACATTGCCCCCGTTTTGGGCCCGACATGACCCACGGCGCCCCCGGACTACCGCTCAATGAGATGTACTCGTCAAGACCTTTCATTTGATACCCCACATAATTTTTTGTTTTATGGATCCCAACATTGCCCCCGTTTTGGGACCGACGTGACCCACGGCGCCCCCCGGACTACCGTTCAACGAGATGTACTCGTCAAGACCTTTCATTTAATACCCCACATGATTTTTGTATAATGAGCCCACATGACCCACATTTGGGCCCACGTATAATCGAATGTGCCCCACGGACTACCCTCATCGAGATGTACTATTCAATACCTTTCATTTGATTCCGCACATGATTTTTTGTATGTTGGGGCCCCACATTGCCCCCGTTTTGGGCCCGAGATGACTCACGACGCCCTCCGGGTTACTACCCATTGAGATGTACTGTTGAATACCTTTCATTTGATACCCCACATGATTTTTTGTATTATGGAGCCCAACATTGCCCCCGTTTTGGGACCGACGTGACCCACGGCGCCCCCCGGACTACCGTTCAACGAGATGTACTTGTCAAGACCTTTCATTTGATACCCCACATGATTTGTTGTATTATGGAGCCCAACATTGCCCCCGTTTTGGGCCCGACATGACCCACGGCGCCCCCCGGACTACCGCTCAATGAGATGTACTCGTCAAGACCTTTCATTTGATACCCCACATGATTTTTTGTATTATGGGGCCCCACATTGCCCCGATTTGGGCCCGTCATGACCCACGGCGCCCTCCGGACCACCATCCAATGAGATGTACTCGTCAAGACCTTTAATTTGATATCCCACATGGTTTTTTTGGTACATTCAAAAATTAAACGGCCCTCCGCGCCCCCGTCGCCCTAATCAAAAAGGCCCCAAATCTATATGGTACCAAGCCATTGATGACACGAGCTCAACTTCCAAATTTGAGCTCAATCGGATAAGGTCTTATATCTTGTAAGTTAGGTATAATAGATTGGTGTTTTTCGAAATCATTCAAAATGTTCACCCCTTTCTCTTCTCATTTGAGTAAGGGGGTATATCTATTAAACAGGCTGCAACACCTCGGCCGGGAACTGGATTGAAAAAATTAGAAATCATTTTCTTCAAAAAACACACCTACACCTTGTATACAAAATTGAGACACGTACCTTCAACCCTCTTCATTTTACAGGGGCAAAAATTTCGAAATTTATAGAATGAAAACATATATGTATTATATTACATTTCGAGTATTTAGTATAAATATAGTATTACAAATTCGAGTAGTTATTTATAAAAACATGATTGTAATTTTAAATTGTAGAACATACCGGGGGGCGCACGCACTACGAAACGAGATGTACTCTGCACGACCTTTCATTTGATACCCTACACGATATTTTTATGATTTAAGGCCTTGTTGACCCACATGACCCCCTTTTGGAACCTCGTGTAACCCAGTGTGCCTTTACGGGCTACGCTCATTTAAATATACTCTTCAAGACCTTTCATTTAATACCCCACATGATTTTTGTATAATGAGCCCACATGACCCACATTTGGGCCCCCGTATAATCGAATGTGCCCAACGGACTACCCTCATCGAGATGTACTCTTCAAGACCTTTCATTTGATTCCGCACATGATTTTTTGTATGTTGGGGCCCCACATTGCCCCCGTTGTGGGCCCGAGATGACTCACGACGCCCTCCGGGTTACTACCCATTGAGATGTACTGTTGAATACCTTTCATTTGATACCCCACATGATTTTTTGTATTATGGAGCCCAACATTGCCCCCGTTTTGGGACCGACGTGACCCACGGCGCCCCCCGGACTACCGTTCAACGAGATGTACTTGTCAAGACCTTTCATTTGATACCCCACATGATTTGTTGTATTATGGAGCCCAACATTGCCCCCGTTTTGGGCCCGACATGACCCACGGCGCCCCCCGGACCACCATCCAATGAGATGTACTCGTCAAGACCTTTAATTTGATATCCCACATGGTTTTTTTGGTACATTCAAAAATTAAACGGCCCTCCGCGCCCCCGTCGCCCTAATCAAAAAGGCCCCAAATCTATATGGTACCAAGCCATTGATGACACGAGCTCAACTTCCAAATTTGAGCTCAATCGGTCAAGCCGTTTAAGAGTTATGGCTAGGTGAGGAGATATATATATATATATATATATATATATATAAATAAATATACCTATATACTGGAAGTGTGAATTCATAAAAGGGAAAGTAATAAGCCACATTTGAGATAAGGTCTTATATCTTGTAAGTTAGGTATAATAGATTGGTGTTTTTCGAAATCATTCAAAATGTTCACCCCTTTCTCATCTCATTTGAGTAAGGGGGTATATCTATTAAACAGGCTGCAACACCTCGGCCGGGGACTGGATTGAATAATTAGAAATCATTTTCTTCAAAATACACACCTACACCTTGTATACAAAATTGAGACACGTACCTTCAACCCTCTTCATTTTACAGGGGCAAAAATTTCGAAAGTTATAGAATGAAAACATATATGTATTATATTACATTTCGAGTATTTAGTATAAATATAGTATTACAAATTCGAGTAGTTATTTATAAAAACATGATTGTAATTTTAAATTGTAGATCATACCGGGGGGCGCACGCACTACGAAACGAGATGTACTCTGCACGACCTTTCATTTGATACCCTACACGATATTTTTATGATTTAAGGCCTTGTTGACCCACATGACCCCCTTTTGGAACCTCGTGTAACCCAGTGTGCCTTTACGGACTACGCTCATTTAAATATACTCTTCAAGACCTTTCATTTAATACCCCACATGATTTTTGTATAATGAGCCCACATGACCCACATTTGGGCCCCCGTATAATCGAATGTGCCCCACGGACTACCCTCATCGAGATGTACTCTTCAAGACCTTTCATTTGATTCCGCACATGATTTTTTGTATGATGGGGCCCCACATTGCCCCCGTTTTGGGCCCGAGATGACTCACGACGCCCTCCGGGTTACTACCCATTGAGATGTACTGTTGAAGACCTTTCATTTGATACCCCACATGGTTTTTGTAAGATGGGGTCCAACATTGCATCCGTTTTAGCCCTACATGACACACGGCGCCCCAAGAAATGCACCGCATTGAGATGTACACTGAAATGTACACATACAAACTTTTTTTGTAATATGGGGTCCAATATGGCCCCCGTTTTGGCCCCCGGCATGACCCTCGTCGGCCCCCGACTACCCCCATTGAGATGTACTCTTCAAGACCTTTCATTTGATACCCCAAATGATTTTTTTATTATGGAGCCCAACATTGCCCCCGTTTTGGGACCGACGTGACCCACGGCGCCCTCCGGACTACCGTTCAACGAGATATACTCGTCAAGACCTTTCATTTGATACCCCACATGATTTTTTGTATTATGGAGCCCAACATTGCCCCCGTTTTGGGCCCGACATGACCCACGGCCCCCCGGACTACCGCTCAATGAGATGTACTCTTCAAGACCTTTCATTTGATACCCCACATGATTTTTTGTATTATGGGGCCCCACATTGCCCCGATTTGGGCCCGTCATGACCCACGGCGCCCTCCGGACCACCATCCAATGAGATGTACTCGTCAAGACCTTTAATTTGATATCCCACATGGTTTTTTTGGTACATTCAAAAATTAAACGGCCCTCCGCGCCCCCGTTCCACTAATCAAAAAATTTATATGGTACCAAGCCACTGATGACACGAGCTCAACTTCCAAATTTGAGCTCAATCGGTCAAGCCGTTTAAGAGTTATGGCCAGATGAGGAGATATATATATATAAATATATATATATAAATAAATATACCTATATACTGGAAGCGTGAATTCATAAATGGGAAAGTAAAATACATTGATTCTTTCTAAAAATAATAGCAGCTTTATTAATCACGCTATAGCTGAACGTAGTGCCAATCGTGATAGTACAAATTTCGTAGTTTATTATGAACCATTACTTCTTGTTAGGAAATATACCCTCTTCCAATAATCATCTATATAAAAATGTTCTTTAATAAATTTAAAAAATTTATTGAGTCACTCTAAAAATAATAGCTGCTGTATTAATACCGCTATAGTTGAACGTAGTCCTAATCGTGATAGTAGAAATTATGTCATTTATTATGAAATATTACTTATTGTAAGGAAATATTCCCTCATCCAATAATCATATATACAAAAATGTTTTTTAATAAATTTGAAAAAATTAAATTCATTCATTCTAAAAATCTTAGTTGCTGTATTTATCTCCCTACATCCGAGTGTAATACCGATCGTTACAGTAGAAATTTCATCGTTTATTATGCATCATTACTTATTGTTAGGAAATATACCCTCTTCCAATAATCATCGATATAAAAATGTTCTTCAATAAATTTAAAAAATTTATTGATTCATTCTAAATTTAAAAAAATATTCTATGTTCCAATAATCATCAATATAAAAATGTTCTTTAATAAATTGAAATAAAATCTTTGTTGCTGTACTTATCACTGCTGTATTAATACCGCTATAGTTGAACGTAGTACCAATCGTAATAGTAAAAATTTCTTAGTTTATTATGAAGTGTTATGTATTGTTAGGTAATATTCCCTCTTCCAATAATCATCGATATAAAATTGTTCTTTAATAAATTTAAAATAAAAAATATAAATAAAAAAAAGTTTTTTAAAAATACTTTCCCTTAAAGAAATATTCAACTAAAAAGTAATAAACAAGCAAATAATACCACATCAAAGTACTTTCCCGTTAAGTTTGAGCCACTGTCAGCAATAGTAAGGGTAAGTAGACATCCTAATAAATGGCATTAATTCTGATAAGGTCTACTTTCCCTTACTATTGCTGACAGTGGCTCAAACTTAACGGGAAAGTACATTGATGTGGTATTATTTGCTTGTTTATTACTTTTTAGTTGAATATTTCTTTAAGGGAAAGTATTTTTAAAAAACTTTTTCATACCGGGGGGCGCACGCACTACGAAACGAGATGTACTCTGCACGACCTTTCATTTGATACCCTACACGATATTTTTATGATTTAAGGCCTTGTTGACCCACATGACCCCCTTTTGGAACCTCGTGTAACCCAGTGTGCCTTTACGGACTACGCTCATTTAAATATACTCTTCAAGACCTTTCATTTAATACCCCACATGATTTTTGTATAATGAGCCCACATGACCCACATTTGGGCCCCCGTATAATCGAATGTGCCCCACGGACTACCCTCATCGAGATGTACTCTTCAAGACCTTTCATTTGATTCCGCACATGATTTTTTGTATGATGGGGCCCCACATTGCCCCCGTTTTGGGCCCGAGATGACTCACGACGCCCTCCGGGTTACTACCCATTGAGATGTACTGTTGAAGACCTTTCATTTGATACCCCACATGGTTTTTGTAAGATGGGGTCCAACATTGCATCCGTTTTAGCCCTACATGACACACGGCGCCCCAAGAAATGCACCGCATTGAGATGTACACTGAAATGTACACATACAAACTTTTTTTGTAATATGGGGTCCAATATGGCCCCTGTTTTGGCCCCCGGCATGACCCTCGTCGGCCCCCGTCTACCCCCATTGAGATGTACTCTTCAAGACCTTTCATTTGATACCCCAAATGATTTTTTTATTATGGAGCCCAACATTGCCCCCGTTTTGGGACCGACGTGACCCACGGCGCCCTCCGGACTACCGTTCAACGAGATATACTCGTCAAGACCTTTCATTTGATACCCCACATGATTTTTTGTATTATGGAGCCCAACATTGCCCCCGTTTTGGGCCCGACATGACCCACGGCCCCCCGGACTACCGCTCAATGAGATGTACTCTTCAAGACCTTTCATTTGATACCCCACATGATTTTTTGTATTATGGGGCCCCACATTGCCCCGATTTGGGCCCGTCATGACCCACGGCGCCCTCCGGACCACCATCCAATGAGATGTACTCGTCAAGACCTTTAATTTGATATCCCACATGGTTTTTTTGGTACATTCAAAAATTAAACGGCCCTCCGCGCCCCCGTTCCACTAATCAAAAACTGTCAGCAATAGTAAGGGTAAGTAGACATCCTAATAAATGGCATTAATTCTGATAAGGTCTACTTTCCCTTACTATTGCTGACAGTGGCTCAAACTTAACGGGAAAGTACATTGATGTGGTATTATTTGCTTGTTTATTACTTTTTAGTTGAATATTTCTTTAAGGGAAAGTATTTTTAAAAAACTTTTTTTTATTTATATTTTTTATTTTACACTTTTTAGTCGGTCAAATATTTATTCATTATTATATTTAAATACTTTGACAACTTGGGAATGATTTGTTTGAGCTCCTCATAGCCCACGATTTGGAATTCCACATGTGGCCGATGTTTTGGGCCTTGCATGGCCCCCAGTGCCCACATGTTTTTTTGTATAATTGGCTCCACATGACCCAGGGTACTGCTCGGACTACTCTTCAAGACCTTTAATTTAATGCCCTACGTGATTTTTTATGATGGCCCCCACATGACACAGGTTTTGGGCCCTAACCTGTATTACGAAGCCCAACGGACTGTGCAACAAGCTGTATTCTTCAATACCTTTTATTTTATACCTCTCATGTATTTTTGCATTATGGGCCCCATAAGACCCAGAGTACTTCTGAGACCCAGACTCAGACCAAGACCCAGATTACCTTTGATTTGATATCCCATTGACCCCGTTTTGAGCCCGACAGGACCCACGGCGCCCCCGAGAGTACCGCTCAATGAGATGAACTCGTCAAGACCTGTCATTTGATACCCCACATGATTTTTTGTATTATGGGGCCCCACATTGCCCCGATTTGGGCCCGAAATGACCCACAGCACCCCCCAGACCACCGTCCAATGAGATGTACTCGTCAAGACCTTTCATTTGATACCCCGCATGGTTTTTTTTGTACATTCAAAAATTAAACGGCCCTTCGCGCCCCCTTCCTCCTCATCAAAAAAGGCCCCAAATTTATATGGTACCAATCATCTGATGACACGAGCTCAACTTCCAAATTGGAGCTCAATCGGTCAAGCCGTTTAAGAGTTATGGCCAGGTGAGGAGATACTGACACACCGACATACTGGAAGTGTGAATTCATAAAAGGGAAAGTAATAAATATACTGGAGGTGTGAATTCATAAACGAGAAAGTAATAGATTTTACATTTTTTGTAAAAAATTTCATTTTCTGTTAGATTTCGCATTTTGCAATAAATTTTAAATTACTTTTAAAATTTTACATTTTCTGTTTAATTTACATTTTCTGTTAAATATACTTCTTCTGTTAAATTGTACATTTTTTGTTATATGTACATATATTACATTGCCTGTCAAATTAACAATTTCTGTTAAGTTTACATCTGCTATGAAATTTTACAGTTTCTGTTAAATTTTACATTTTTCTGTTAAATTTTACACTTTTTGTTAAATTTTACATTTTCTGTTAAAGTTACATTTTCTGTTAATTTTAACATTTAACATTTTAATTTTCTGTTAACTGGTTTTGGACCCGTTTGACCTATGGATTAAGCAACAAGATGTACTCTTCACGACCTTTCATTTGATACCCAAAATGATTTTTTTGATTTTGGGCCGCACTTGACCCACGGAGCTCCCCGGACTACCACCCATTGAGATCTACTCTTCAAGACCCTTCATTTATGGGGCCCCACATTGCCGCGATTTGGGCCCGGCGTGACCCACGGCGCCACCCGGACTACCGTCCAATGAGATGTACTCTTCAAGACCTTTCATTTGATACCCCACATGTTTTTTTGTATTATGGACCCACATTGCCCCCCTTTTGGGCCTTACATGACCCATGGCGCCCCAGATTACCGCTCAATTAGATGTACTCGTTAAGATCTTTCATTTGATACCCCACATGATTTTTTGTATTATGGGGCCCAGCATTGCCCCCGTTTTGAGCCTGACATGACCCACGGCGCCCCCGGACTACCGATCAAAGCCATGTACTCTTGATACCCCACATGATTTTTTGTATTATGGGGCCCCACATTGCCGCGATTTGGGCCCGGCGTGACCCACGGCGCCACCCGGACTACCGTCCAATGAGATGTACTCTTCAAGACCTTTCATTTGATACCCCACACGGTTTTTTTGGTCCATTCAAAAATTAAACGGCCCTCCGCGCCCCCTTCCCCTTCATCAAAAAGGCCTCAAATTTATATGGTACCAAGCCTTTGATGGCACGACCTCAACTTCCAAATTTGAGCTCAATCGGTCAAGCCGTTTAAGTTATGGCCAGGTGAGGAGATATATATATATATATATATATATATATATATATATATATATATATATATATATATATATATATATATACTGGAAGTGTGAATTCATAAAAGGGAAAGTAAAAAATATTTTTAATTCTTAAATTAGTTCCGAAAATTATATTCATTCAAATACGAATACGCATGCATATATACATAAAAAAACATCTCATATGTGTGCTTCCCCCCGTACGTCACCATCTTAAAGCTGCATAAAATAAATGCAATACCAAGAAGAATTCTGAAAGTATAAAATAAATGCAATGCATAATGCATTAAAGTTTCCGAAATTCAAGTTTCCGTTCGTTTTAATAAGAGAGAGTTTTGTATTCGGTAAAATATACGTTTTGAATTGAGAGTATATTTTTATTTAAAAAATATTTTTTAGCCATATGCGTAGAGGTAAAGGGAGTTTTTTTTTATTCAATAAAAAGTTGAATGCGAGTTATTTTTGTTATTGAATATTATTGAGTTTTTGATAATTGCGGTATTATTTTTGACAGAAGTATAGGCATATTTTTAAAAAATAACAAAAAATAGTAGAATTTTGGGTATAATTTGTTAGAAAATTATGTTAATTATTTTTTTTGGTACCAGTTAACACATGGCACCAACTACTCGCGGACAAAAGAAAATATTAGAGGATTCTACTATTTTACCGAAAAATCTTAATTTTGCGGAATTATCACTGATAAAATCCACACCACGGGGTAATTCGAACTACCTGTTATCGAATCAAACAAAACGAAGACGGTCGGTAACTTTTGCGCCGGAAAATTCAGACGACATTACATCAAACGAAAGCGGGTCGGAAACAGAAATTAATTTAAACGGAATTAATTTAAGTATACGTTCAAATAACGTTAGGAAAAATTCTGAAAGTAATAGAAGCGAGAGCGAAGAAGAAGGTGCCGTAGGCGGCATAACAGTAGAAAATAATAGTCAAATAAAGGAAAGAAACAAAACTTTGATTAACATTAACAAAAACTTTGACAAATTGGAAATGACAAATAGATTATGTATGCAGGGAGCAATTCCACGCACAAACAGCGGTTTACAAATGCCTAACGGATTATACGAGGATTTAATTCCGCAAAACAACGGATCAGGACAAAAAAATAACCATAGGAGATAGTAAAAATTTCGTAGTTTATTATGAGGTGTTACGTATTGTTAAGAAATATATTCCCTCTTCAAATAATCATCGATATAAAATGTTCTTTAATAAATTTAAAAAAATTAAGTTCTTTCATTCTAACACTCGTAGCTGCTGTATTTATCACGCCAGAGCCGAGCTTAGTCTTAATCGCGATAGTAGAAATTCTGTTTTTTATTATGAAATATTGGGTGGTGTGAATAAAAATAAGGGATCCCTTCTAGGGTATTTTGTTTATGGAAGGGTTTTCTTTAAGGGAGTTCTACATTTGGTGTGAATAAAGTATTCCCTATTAGGAAAAGCATTCACTTAAGTGTAGTTAGTCTTGAAGTGTCAAAAAAATAAGTATATTTAGTTTAAAGGCAAAATAAAAATAAAATGGCATCGTTTATGAAAGTATATATTATCGGAAACGTAAAGTTTATGTTGCGCGTCGATTTGATGATGAAGACGATGATAAATTTAAATCTTTGTACCGTCTTAAGTATGAAAGTGTGCAGTGGTTATCGAATCAATTTCTTGGAAATGAAAATTATGAAACTCATGGAGATGCTATTGCTATACCAAAAATGGAAAAAATGGAGACTTTTTTAAGATGCGGCTGATCCAGGCTTTCAAGTTGGTATTGGGAATGATATAGGTATACACCGAACAACAGTTTCAAAAATAACTTGGGAAGTGTGTCTCGTAATTTGTTCAAGGGCTCATTTATGGATTAAATTACCGAGAACTGTGGATCAGATGAACGAAGAAAAGCGTGAATGGCAAGCGAAATTCAAGTTTCCGTTCGTGATTGGTGGTTTGGACTGTACTCACATTCAAATTCAAAAACCAATATTGCAGACTTGTTTAAAAGAACGGCATGACCTTTTAACAATCCAACAAAATCTCAATCAGAAACAGCACCAGATCGTTTTCTTTCTTTTGCATTTTTATCCAACCATTCTTCATGTTCATTTTCATTAATATTTTCAAACATATCTTCCGGCATATTTGCAATTAATTTATTAATTAATTAGTTATTTTTATTTAATATAAGATTTTTAAGGGACCTAATTTTTTAAGCAATCTTCTTAATATATATCAGTTTATTCACACCAAAGTGAAGGGAACACTATACTATTGCAAAAATCAAGTGTAGGGTTTGCTATGATAAAACTGTCAACATTATTATTCATTACAAAACTATAGGGAACTCTTAATTTAAGGAACACTTACAAAAACTTACTTTATTCACACCACCCATTACTTATTGTTAGGAAATATTCTCTGTTCCAATAATCACCGATATAAACATATTCTTTAATAAATTAAAAAAAAAAACAATTTCATTCATTCTATAAATCTTAGTTGCTGTATTTATCTCCCTACATCCGAGTGTAATCCCTATCGTTACAATTTCATCGTTTATTATGAACCATTACTTATTGTTAGGAAATATACCCTCTTCCAATAATCATCGATATAAAAATGTTCTTTAATAAATTTAAAAAATAAATTGATTCTTTCTATAAATAATAGCAGCTGTATTAATCACGCTATAGCTGAACGTAGTGCCAATCGTGATAGTAAAAATTTCGTAGTTTATTATGAAGTGTTACGTATTGTTAGGAAATATTCCCTATTCTAATAATCATCGATATAAAAATGTTCTTTAATAAATTTAAAAAAATTAAGTTCTTTCATTCTAAAAATCGTAGTTGCTGTATTTATCACGCCAGAGCCGAGCTTAGTCTTAATTGCGATAGTAGAAATTATGTCATTTATTATGAAATATTACTTATTGTAAGGAAATATTCCCTCATCCAATAATCATATATACAAAAATGTTCTTTAATAAATTTGAAAAAATTAAATTCATTCATTCTAAAAATCTTAGTTGCTGTATTTATCTCGCTACATCCGAGTGTAATACCTATCGTTACAGTAGCAATTTCATCGTTTATTATGCACCATTACTTATTGTTAGGAAATATACCCTCTTTCAAAAATCATCGATATAAAACTGTTCTTTAATAAATTTAAAAATTTTATTGATTCATTCTAAATTTAAAAAAATATTCGCTGTTCCAATAATCATCAATATAAAAATGTTCTTTAATAAATTGAAATAAAATCTTTGTTGCTGTACTTATCACTGCTGTATTAATACCGCTATAGTTGAACGTAGTGCCAATCGTGATAGAAAAATTTCTTAGGTTTTTATGAAGTATGACGTATTGTTAGGAAATATTCCCTGTCCCAATAATCATCAATATAAAAATGTTCTTTAATAAATTGACAAAAAATCTTTGTTGCTGTACTTATCACGCTACAGCCGTGTGTAGTCCCTATCGTTACAGTGGGACTTCCACCGTTTATTATGAAACATTACTTATTGTAAGGAAATATACCCCTAGAAATATACCCGTTAGGATATTATACCCCTGTCCTAAAAATCGTAGCTGCTGTATTTATCACGCCAGAGCCGATCTTAGTCACTATCGTTACAGTGAGACTTCCATCGTTTATTATGAACCATTACTTGTTGTTAGGAAATATACCCTCTTCCAATAATCATCGATATAAAAATGTTCTTCAATAAATTAAAAAAATTTATTGATTCATTCTAAATTTAAAAAAATATTCTATGTTCCAATAATCATCAATATAAAAATGTTCTTTAATAAATTGAAATAAAATCTTTGTGGCTGTACTTATCACTGCTGTATTAATACCGCTATAGTTGAACGTAGTACCAATCGTGATAGTAAAAATTTCTTAGTTTATTATGAAGTGTTATGTATTGTTAGGTAATATTCCCTCTTCCAATAATCATCGATATAAAATTGTTCTTTAATAAATTTAAAATAAAAAAATAAATAAAAAAAAGTTTTTTAAAAATACTTTCCCTTAAAGAAATATTCAACTAAAAAGTAATAAACAAGCAAATATTACCACATCAAAGTACTTTCCCGTTAAGTTTGAGCCACTGTCAGCAATAGTAAGGGTAAGTAGACCTCCTTATAAATGGCATTAATTCTGATAAGGTCTACTTTCCCTTACTATTGCTGACAGTGGCTCAAACTTAACGGTTTTTTTTAGATATACACTTCAAAACCTTTCATTTGATACCCCACATGATTTTTTGTATTATGGAGCCCAATATTGCCCCCGTTTTGAGCCCGACATGACCCACGGAGCCCCCAGACTACCGCTCAGTGAGATGTACTCGTCAAGACCTTTCATTTGATACCACACATGATTTTTTGTATTATAGGGTCCAACATTGCCCCCGTTTTGGGCCCGACATGACCCACGGCGCCCTCCAGACTACCGTCTAATGAGATGTACTAGTCAAGACCTTTCATTTGATACCCCACATGGTTTTTTGGTACATTCAAAAAATAAAAAGCCCTCCGCGCCCCTTCCCACTCATCAAAAAGGCCCCAAATTTATAGGGTACCAAGTATTTGATGGCACGATCAAGCCGTTTAAGAGTTATGGCCAGGTGAGGAGATCCCGACATACCGACATACCGACATACCGACATATATACTGGAAGTGTGAAATGATAAAAGGGAAAGTAAAAAAAAAAACGTTTTTGTACAATTAAGCAAAAATATATTATATTTAAGTAATAAAAATTTTTTTCATAACATATTAAAATAGAAAATTTCAAAATAATAGTATAAAAATAAAAAAAATATATAATTTAAAATAAATTCTTATTTTTATTTTTAAAATATAAGGTTCGAAGCAGAAACTTCGACCCCTATATTTTTTCCAAAGAGAGAAGGTGTTGTGAATTGAAGCACCCAGTACTTCAATTCACAACCAAAAAACAGCTAACTAAAATATTTTGAAATAATTTAAAATTATTAAATAAAATTGGTAAATAATTAAAAATTAAATTGGAACAATATTTTGGAGAACTGATTGGCTAACCAAAATATCGCATGCGAGTAGACCTTATCAGAATTAATGCCATTTATAAGGAGGTCTACTTACCCTTACTATTACTGACAGTCGCTCAAACTCAACGGGAAAGTACATTGATGTGGTATTATTTGCTTGTTTATTACTTTTTAGTTGAATATTTCTTTAAGGGAAAGTATTTATAAAAAACTTTTTTTTATTTATATTTTTTATTTTACACTTTTTAGTCGGTCAAATATTTATTCATTTGACCAACTAAAAATATTTAAATACTTTGACAACTTGGGAATGATTTGTTTGAGCTCCTCATGGCCCACGATTTGGAATTCCACATGTGGCCGATGTTTTGGGCCTTGCATGGCCCCCGGTGCCCCACATGTTTTTTTTGTATAATTGGCTCCACATGACCATGGGTACTGCTCGCACTACTCTTCAAGACCTTTCATTTGATGCCCTACATGATTTTTTTATGATTTTCCCCCACATGACACAGGTTTTGGGCCCTAACCTGAATTACGAAGCCCAACGGACTGCGCAACAAGATGTATTCTTCAATACCTTTTATTTGATACCTCTCATGTCTTTTTGCATTATGGGCCCCACAAGACCCAGAGTACCTCTGAGACCCAGACTGAGACCAAGACCCAGATGACCTTTCATTTGATACCCCATTGCCCCCGTTTTGAGCCCGACATGACGACGGCGCTCCTCGGACTACTGCTCCACGGCGCTCCCCGGACTACTGCTCAATGAGATGTACTCGTTAAGACCTTTCATTTGATACCCCACATGATTTTTTTGTATTATGGGGCCCCATATTGCCCCGATTTGGGCCCGACGTGACCCACGTCGCCCCCCGTCCACCGTCCAATGAGATGTACTCGTCAAGACCTTTCATTTGATACCCCACATGGTTTTTTTGGTACATACAAATATTAAACGGCCCTCCGCGCCACCTTCACCTTCATCAAAAAGGCCCCGAATTTATATGGTACCAAGCCATTTATGGCACGAGCTCAACTTCCAAATTTGAGCTCAATCGGCCAAGCCGTTTAAGAGTTATGGCCAGGTGAGGAGATATATATTTATATATATATATACTGGAAGTGTGAATTCATAAAAGGGAAAGTAAAAAAATAAGTTCATTCATCTAAAATCTTAGCTGGTTTTTTATCATGCTACAACCCGTAGTACCAATCGTGATAGTAGAAATTCTGTCATTTATTATGAAATATTACTTATTGTTAGGAAATATTCGCTCTTCCAATAATCATCGATACAAAAATGTTCTTTAATAAATTTAAAAAATTTATTGATTCATTCTAAAAATAATAGGTGCTGTATTAATACCGCTATAGTTGAACGTAGTGCCAATCGTGATGGTAAAAATTTCTTAGTTTATTATGAAATATTACTTATTGTTAGGAAATATTCGCTGTTCCAATAATCATCAATATAAAAATGTTCTTTAATAAATTGAAATAAAATCTTTGTTGCTGTACTTATCACGCTACAGCCGTGTGTAGTCCCTATCGTTACAGTGGGACTTCCATCGCTTATACCCTCTTCCAATAATCATCGATATAAAACTGTTCTTTAATAAATTTCAAAATTTTATTGATTCATTCTAAACATAATAGCTGCTGTATTTATCACGCCAGAGCCGAGCTTAGTCTTAATCGCGATAGTAGAAATTATGTCATTTATTATGAAATATTACTTATTGTTAGGAAATATACCCTCATCCAATAATCATCTATACAAAAATGTTCTTTAATAAAATTAAAAAAATCAAATTCATTCATTCTAAAAATCTTAGTTGTTGTATTTATTTCGCTACAGCCGAGTGTAATACCTATCGTCACAGTAGCAATTTCATCGTTTATTATGAACCATTACTTATTGTTAGGAAATATACCCTTTTCCAATAATCATCGATATAAAAATGTTCTTTAATAAATTTAATAAAAATTAAATTGTTATGAAGTGTTACTTATTGTAAGGAAATATTCCCTCATTCAATAATCATCTATACAAAAATGTTCTTTAATAAATTTAAAAAACTTAAATTCATTCATTCTAAAAATCTTAGTTGCTGTATTTATCTCGCTAAATCCGAGCGTAATATCTATCATTATAGTAGCAATTCCATCGTTTATTATGAAGCATTACTTATTGTTAGGATATATACCCCCTTCCAATAATCATCGATATAAATATGTTCTTTAATAAATTTAAAAAATCAGGGTAATTCATTCTTAAAATCGTAGCTCCTGTATTTATCATGCAACATCCGAGCGTAGTACCTATCGTTACAGTAGCAATTCCTGTATTTACTATGAAGTATTACTTGTTGTTAGAAAATATTTCCTCTTCCAATAATCATCGATATAAAAATGTTCTTCATTTAATTTAAAAAACCAAATTAATGCATTCTAAAAATCTTAGCTGCTTTATTTCTAGTTGCTGTATTTATTACGTTACAGCCGAGTATAGTCCCAATCATGATGGTAAAAATTGCGTCATTTATTTTAAGTATTACTTATTGTTAGGAAATATACCCTCTTCCAATAATCATCGATATAAAAATGTTCTTTAATAAATTTTAAAAAAATAAGTTCATTCATTCTAAAAAACGTAGCTGTATTTATCACACCAGAGCCGATCTTAGTCCTAATCGCGATAGTCGAAATTCCGGCGTTTGTTATGAAATATTACTTATTGTAAGGAAATATTCCCGCATCCCATAATCATATATACAAAAATGTTCTTTAATCAATTTGAAAAAATTAAATTCATTCATTCTAAAACTAATAGCTGCTGTATTAATACCGCTATAGTTGAACGTAGTGCCAATCGTAATAGTAAAAATTTCGTAGTTTATTATGAAGTGTTACGTATTGTTAGGAAATATTCACTCTTCCAATAATCATCGATATAAAAATGTTCTTTAATAAATTTAAAACAATTAAGTTCATTCATTCTAAAAATCGTAGCTGTATTTATCACGCCACAGCTGATCTTAGTCCTAATCGCGATAGTATAAATTCCGGCTTTTGTTATGAAATATTACTTATTGTAAGGAAATATTCCCTCATCCAATAATCATCGATATAAACATATTCTTTAATAAATTTAAAAAAAAAAAACAATTTCATTCATTCTATAAATTTTAGTTGCTGTAATTATCACGCTACAGCCGAGCATAGTCCCAATCATGATAGTAAAAATTGCGTCATTTATTTTAAGTATTACTTATTGTTAGGAAATATACCCTCTTCCAATAATCATCGATATAAAAATGTTCTTCAATAAATTTAAAAAAAAGCTGCCAAGTTGGAAGAGTGCTTCATATCCCCTTTTAGATCAACCTAGGCTTTAATAAAAACAAAGAATTAACTAAATGTTATAATATTTTATAAAACTACGTGTTTTTCAAAATTTAAAAGTTAATATATTTTATGTTCTTATATAAAACTTATGATGTTATTTATATGAAATTTATACGAATGGTAAAAATGATCAAATTCTTATCTATATCGAATGGTTGAATTTATGATATAAGACAATATATATATATATATATTGCTTCATATATTGTAAATATATAAAGCTTTGTGGTGCGGTCTAAATTTCGAAAAATTTTTTTTCGAGATTTTGATTTTTCTGGACGTTTTAGATGTCAGGGATTCAGAATCAGCAAAAAACATCCGTGTCCGCCAAAAATTTTACCCCTTTCCCTTTTATTATGGGTGAGGGGGTAATTTTATAAAAGACACTGCAGCACCTCACCGGGGGACTGGATTGAAAAAATGAGAAATTATTTTCTTAAAAATACTATCTTACAACTTGTGCCAAAAATTTATTTCCCTACCTGCAACCCCCTCTAAGCTACATCACTTAGAAATGTTACATTTCAAAATTTATTATATAGTTTATGGAAATTGAATATTTTCCTTTTTCATATGTGTGAGGGGGGTATATCTATTAAACAGGCTGCTATACCGCGGCGGGGGACTGGATTGAAAAAAATGAGAAATTGTTTTCTCAAAAATACACACCTACACCTTCTATACAAAATTGAGACACGTACCTTAAACCCTCTTCATTTTACAGGGGCAAAAAGTTCGAAATTTATAGAATAAAAACATATACATATTACATTTCGAGTATGTATTTAGTGTAAATATGGTATTACAAATTCGAGTACTTATTTATAAAAACTTGATTGTAATTTTAAATTGTACAACTTTGGGAGTTTTGTAAAAATCATAATTTTTATTTAAATCTTCGTTTTCACTAAATCCTAGGTGGATCAAAAGGGTATATGAAGCACTCTTCCAACTTGTCAGCTTCTTTTTTGTAGGTAGGTGGGGAAATCTTTTAAAGAAGGGTACGCTATAACTATATTTCAAAGCTAATATCTAATCTAAGACCTTTGCGAAAAATTTGAATTTCACGAACCACGTAATATATATAAAATTAAAAGTAATAATTTTTTCAAAACTACCAATGTTGTACAATTTGAAATTATTACTAAGTTTCAATAAATACATACTCGAAATTGTATATCCAATATAATATTAATTTTTAAAATGTCGAAATTTTTACCCCTGTAAAATGTAGAGGGTTGAAGGTAGTTTATGAAAATTTATGTACAAGGTGTAGAATAGTATTATGAAGAAACCAATTTTTAATTTTTTTGATATAGTTTAATAAAGTCGTACCTAAACTCTGGACCATTTTATAGCCATTTTGAATTTCAAAAATTTTACTTTGAAAATATCGAAATTCAAATACAACTGACATAAAGAGGGTTGAGGGTGTGGGACTGATTTTTTTATACAAACTCTAAAATGTCATTGTTAAAAAAGTACTTTTTCATTTTTTTAAATTAGCCCCACGCGGAAGGCATGGAGCTTGTTTTCTAAATATCCCCCTCCTCCACCAAAAAAGAGCAGCATGTTAAAATTTGGAGTGATTTGGATTACTACGAACCTATTGCACCTAATTTATAAATTTCAAGTTTATATCTAAACTGTGGCTTATTTTATAGTCATTTTAAGTTCCAAAAATTAAATTTTCATAAACTATATAATAAATTTTGAAATGTTGCATTTCTAAGCGATGAAGAATAGAGTGTGTTGCAGGTACGGAAACAAATTTTTCGCATAAGGTCTAAAATAGTATTTAAAAAAAAATTATTTCTTATTATTTAAATCCAGTTCCCCGAGGAGGTATTGCATCTTGTTTTATAAATATATCATTTTTTCTATATGGAATGGAAAGGTACTAACTTGTTATACCTATTTTAAAAGTTATAATGTTTTACGTGAAATCGTACTGGTTTTATGTGCATATCAATTTTCAAAAATTCAATTATAATATTACCATTAAATAAGGGGGCGGGGACCCAGGGCTCTAAATTTTTCTTATGTTCTTTGTATGGTATCTATTCATGAAACTGTGAAACAGGGTAAAGATCCGACTATATTAAGGTGTGTTTTTTGACATGCACAAAATTGTGCATTTTTATCGCTCCATGAAGGGGGTTTGCAAGTATATTATTCGGAAAAGGATACCATAAGCATAAAATTCCATCTCTAGTTTACCTTTCTGTAAATTTTTGATTCAATTGAATGTGTTTTAGTACTATTTCTGAGCGATTCAAAAAGATAATTTTTGTTTAGCGTACGGCGTACGGCGGACACGAAATTTTTTTTTGCTGATTCTGATTCTCTGACATCTAAAACGTAAGAAAAAATTCACAATTTCGAAAAAAAAATTTTCGAAATTTGCTCTGCACCACAAAGCTTCATATTATATTTAATATGAAGCAAAAATAAGTTCATTCATTCTAAAAAACGTAGCTGTATTTATCACGCCAGAGCCGATTTTAGTCTTAATCGCGATAGTAGAAATTCTGTTTTTTATTATGAAATATTACTTATTGTAAGGAAATATTCCCTCATCCAATAATCATATATACAAAAATGTTCTTTAATAAATTTGAAAAAATTAAATTCATTCATTCTAAAAATCTTTATTGCTGTACTTATCACGCTACAGCCGTGTGTAGTCCCTATCGTTACAGTGGGACTTCCATTGTTTATTATGAAATATTACTTATTGTAAAGAAATATTCCCTCATCCAATAATCATATATACAAAAATGTTCTTTAATAAATTTAAAAAAATTAAATTCATTCATTCTAAAAATCTTAGTAGCTGTATTTATCTCGCTACATCCGACTGTAGTCCCTATCGTTACAGTAGCAATTTCATCGTTTATTATGAATCATTATTTTATTTTTATTTTTTTATTTTATTTTATAACCAAAACAAGGTTTACAAATTAATAAACTAAAATTAAAATTAATTTACAAAATTTACAAAATTCTTAAATTACTTTATACATTTTAAAAATTTAATAGTTAATATAATATATATTTCTTAATTACTTTATACAATAAAAATATTACATACTAAATATTACTTTTTATTATTTAGAAATTTAAAAGTAAATTATGTTATTGCATTTATTTTTTATACATGTTTTAGTAATATTATTATAATTTAGTGAAGGGATTGATAGGATAGGGCTGCTTTTAGATTTTTCTTATATGAGAATTTTGAAAGTTCAGGAAAGAATTGGTTATTGTGTTTATTGTAAACCATACAACATCGATTTATTGGTTCATTTTTACCATATTCTGTGCTATGGCTATATTCGACCAGGAGTCTAGTTTGACGTGTCTGTCTGACCTCATCGTTTAATTTAATCCTTTCTCTAATGAAGCCAACGTCAATTTCGCCTTTTAGAACGTCAAAAGTGAAAGCGGATGTCAGGAAAGTTCTTCTCGTTGAAAGTGTCATGAGATCTAGTAATTTTAGTCTTTCGGAATATGGTGGTAGGGAATTGAAATTTCTGGGATTGTGAAGATCTCTGAGTGCGAAAAGCAAAAATTGTTTTTGGATTGATTCTAGTTTGCTCGAATAGACTTGGAAAGTTGGGTCCCAGATTTGGCAAGCATATTCTAATATTGGGCGTACAAGTGAGCAATATAAGCTCTTTGTGACCCATATATTATTAAATTCTCGGGCTCTTCTTTTTATAAAACCAAGTAGCTTGTTCGCTTGACTGAAAATCTTATCATAGTGGTAATTAAAGTTGAGCTTATTATCCAATGTAATTCCAAGATCTGTAATTTTATCAACCCGATGCAGATTGGTATTGTTTAGACTATAATTATGCATAGAATAGGATTTCTTACGAGTAAAGGTTATAACATGACATTTTGCGATATTGAGATGTAGTTTGTTGTTTCTACACCATTCTTCAATGGCAATAAGTTTTGATTGTAGAAAAGCTGCGTCAGTAGAAGAGTTTATAGGATGATAGATTTTAAGGTCGTCAGCATAAAAAAGGTGAGCAATATCTGACAACTTGTCAGATAAGTCTGAAATAAAAATATTGAATAAAAGTGGGCCCAGGTGGCTACCTTGAGGAACGCCTGATAGTACGTCTATTTTATATGAAAAATAGCCTTGAAAGTTTACAAACTGCGTTCTATTTGTAAGGTATGATTTGATCCAGTTATGTAGTGACCCTGATATACCTTTTTTTGTAAGCTTCTCAATTAAGATTTGGTGATCTACCATATCGAAAGCTTTGCTGAAATCTGTGTAAATAGCATCAATTTGGTGTCCCTTTTCCATTCGACAGATAATGTCCGACACTATTACCATCAGATTTGTTGTGGTTGATCTACGCTTTCTAAAACCATGTTGTTGGTCGTTAAGAGTTGGGTTGATAATTGCAGATAGTTTGTCGCAAACGATTTTTTCAAAAATTTTTGGAATAGATGAGAGTATTGCTATTCCTCTATAATTATCAATAACTTTTTGTCCCCACTTTTGAAAATAGGTATAAGATGAGAAGATTTCCATGATGATGGGAAGTTACCTATAGATAAGGATTTATTAAATATAAAATGTAAAGGCGATGATATTTGATATGCACAGGCGGAAAGAAAAACAGGGGGAATAGAGTCAAGCCCAGGACCTTTATTTGAATCAACCATCAGAAGGGCATTAATTATCTCTTCCTTAGTTATCGATATGTGGTCAATAACAGGTTGTATGTTTGGAATGTCTGTACTGTTCTGTGGAGTAATGTTAGTGTCTTTATGGAATACTTCTCGGAAACGGTCCGCGAACATATCACAGATTGTTTGTGGGCATGATAAAATTATATTATTTCTGGACATGGTTGCAGGGTATCCCGAAGTTTTACGTTTAGTATTTACAAATTCATAAAATTTCTTCGGGTCACGAATAATATTAATTCCCATATTTTGAACATATTTATCATATGAATCTCGAGATTTCTGAGAAAATTCAGAAGCAAGTCTATGATATTTTTGTTCTAGTTCTGGGCTGATAATTATCTTACTTTTAATTTTTTTATAAAGTTTGTTCCTTTGATTACGCAAGATTCTCAGATCTTTGTCCAGCCATGGTTCAGATATTTTTTTTTTTTTACAATTTTTGGAACGTATTTATGAATTATATCCATAATTATTTTATGGAATAAAATTGTAGAATCTTCGAAATCGATATTGGATAAGATTTGTGTCCAGTTAATTTGTGAGAGTTCTAGGTTAATGCTATTAAAATCAGCATTCTTAAAATCATATACAATAGTTTTATTGTAAGATTTTGAAAAAAGACTGTCAGTGGTGGGGATTTCGACTACAATAGCGGAGTGGTGAATTGAATTAGAGAATAAATTCTCAGCGTCATTAGCTCGAGAGACCACCACGTTGTCATAAGAATTAGTGAAAATTAAGTCAAGCCAATTACCTTTGCTATTCGGATTACGAACAACTTGTTGGAGATCACTGCCATAAAAGTTATTGATTAAGTTTATATCAATCTCGTCAGTGAAATTAATAGGTAAAAGGCTATTGTCAGATTCGTCAATTATAAAAGATAGCTTCGGACGATTAAAATCACCGAAGAAGAAAACTAAATCATCCTCTTTTGATATGGAATTGACTGATTGGCATATTTGAAAAATATCTTCATATTTGAATTCGTCAGAATTTGGGGGAATATATATTGCTCCGAGATATATATTTTTGTTATTATATTTCAACTTTATTATTTTGTGGTCAATATTATAGGACGACATAGAAGGAACTAACTCACTGTTTATACAATTCTTAACAGCTATGAGCACCCCTCCACCCCTTGAACACCCAGTATTGTTATAATCCCTATCACATCTATAAATGGACCAGTTTGAGTCCAAGATTTCTTCATCTTTAAACGATTCATTTAACCTTGTTTCGGTTATAATTATAACGTTAAAGTGACAAGACTTGGCATCAATAAAAAGATTTTTAATTTTACCTCTAATACCCCCGCAATTGTGGTAAAAAATTTTAGATCGTGGATTGGGTTTTTTATGTGTTTAGAAAAAGGGAATATAGAAGGATTTTTTTTCAGATGTATGTTTATTTCTGGGGAGGGGACGAAAAAACTTATCTTGATTTTCTCTTATTTTTTGTAATTCTGTGGTGTGTTTAGAATTTATATGAGATTCAAAAGTGGCAAGATCTTTGTCAATTTGATCAGCTGGGAACCCTAAATGATCATGAAAACGATAGTATAAAGATTTTAATGCGCTGATATCTGTCGGAAATCCTTCTTGTTGTATTGCCACTAGTGTACTTGTCTTTGTCTTTCCATTTACACACACATCATGGGGTTGTTTGTAAAGGTAAGCCAGATACATTCGAACGTCATCAAGAATTCTACGTTCCCTAAGATGGATAAGTAAATATCGATTTTCGGAACTATTTATTGAGTTGATAGAATGTTTGACCTTATGTGGTATTAGTGGATCTATGAAAGTGGCACTGTTGACAGTGACACTGGGTGATTTATCTTTTACACTATTAGGATCATTTAGTGTCTCGCCTTGTACAAAATTTATTGTATCTTTCATTAGAGAATTTTCTTCAGAATTAATACTCAGTTTGGATTTACTAGATTCGACGCACGGGCTGATATAGGGTTCAACATTCGGGCTGAGATTGAAACTAGGTCTGATACTTGGAGCTTTAGTAGAAATTAAGACTTTCTTTTTGGGTTTGGAAATTGGATTTGGTGGAGCTGCCGGAACTGAGTTTTGGTTATTAGTCGGTAATGAAGTAGGATTAGTATTATAAATCGATATTGACATGTTAGTGTCAGGTTGTTTAATTTTACTAATATTAATGTTAGTATGTATTACTATTTCTATAATTATTATCATTATTATGGATATTATTACTATTATGATCCTTATGAACATCATTATTATTATTATTCTTAGGGCTATTTATAAGTTCCTTATAATTTATCCAAGATTTAAAATAAAAATTACCTAGTTTATAGACTTCATTTGGACCTTTGAATATCCATGCATATTTAATTGGAAGTTGTAGTTTCCAGGAACTATTATTTTTATCCAGTCTTGCTTTCCTAGATCTAGGTCGTAGTTGTGTGCATGAGATGACTTTGATATGTAGGTCCTCTTCAAGATGTTTTTTAATCCAGGCTATATTTGTATGCTGGGAACCAATACATTTTACGTGAAAAGTAGCAACATCTCGAGGGTTATTAGATGTTTGTTGGATATTCTTTTTTTTTAGTTTATTTAATCTCTTACTCCAATCTGATGTCGTCCAGGGTACCCCAAATTTATTGATCATATTTTCAGCTATCGGAGACGGAAGAGCTTGTTGACCTGATTTTTCAGACGAATCAAAGTATATAGACCTTGGTCTGGGTACCGGTTTGGTTAATTCCGGCGTTAATGGAATTTTTCTTAATTTAGAGGGTGAGGATCGTGGTGGTGATGAACAAGATGGTGAGACAGCTATATCCGGAACTATAATAAGGCTAGGATCAGTATTAGTGTGTAGTTTTATCTCCTTCAATAAACCTTTCATCTCTTGAATATCTGATGCAATTAATTCTTGATTAAAAGGAGGACTACTATTTCCACTTAAGTACACCGAATCTATTATATCCAGTCTGGTGGACAGTTCTTTGTACATACATTTCAGATCTTTTATGGCGGTAAGTATGCTTGCATGTGAGTCAATAGATTCAGTTTTCTTTAATAAAACTTCTTGGTTGTCAAAAAACTTTGTCAAATTCGAAGTAATCTTAGCTGAAGATTTTGTTATAGTATCATTAAAAATAGGAATGATATCGTCAGATATTTTACTGGACAGAGCATCAAAACTTCTAGCCATTTCGTCGAAACAGTCGCTATTGTTTTTGACAGCTGATCTTTGTTTAGATATTATGTCATTCTTTTCCTCATTAAGCTTGGTAATGTGACGAACTAAACCATCGTATATGCTTTTTAGCAGGAATTCGGTATTTTGACAGTCATTACATATAAAAAAGTCGTCTAAAGATGGGTGATACCAGTCTCTAGGTGCACCAATACAGGCAGCATGGAGTTTGCGATTGCAGAAAGCTTTACATCTTACCATTTTTGAGGATTTATCAAAAGCGCTGCAATTATCCATGTTGCATTTAAAATCCATTGTAGGTCAGTGTATTATAAAAAAAAAAAATGTGGGTCAATATATAAATTTAAAATTTTACTTTATTTTTTTTAATAAGTAAATTATGAATTAAGTAATTGACACCAACAAAATGTATATATATATATATATATAGGTATAATAATACTAATTGAGGTAACTGCACTTTTATTATTGTAAAAAAAAAAATTTTAATAATTTAAAATAAATAAATTTTTAATACAAATAATGTTGCAAAATTAAATCACATAGCAACAACTTAACCTTTATATATACATAAAAAGTTTATTGTCATAAAAGTGTTCAGGTAATTGCACTGTATTATTATTAAATCACTTTATATGTAATAATCACTATATATGTAACAAATTATTATTTATTTTTAAAGTGTGAAAATAGTTAATACAGCGAAATTGCGAAAATTAAAAAAAAATAACATATAGAACAAAAAATGCCAATATATGTATATATATAGTACATTAATTATGTGAGGTGAATGTTCTCAAAAATAATTTAAATTTTAAATTTTTATGAAATCAATATTAATATTAAGAGAGCTCAATTAAAACACGTGCGTTCACTTAGGCGGTTAATTAATTAATTACTTATTGTTAGGAAATATACACTCTTCCAATAATCATCGATATAAAAATGTTCTTTAATAAATTTAAAAAATTTATTGATTCATTCTAAAAATAATAGCTGCTGTATTAATACCGCTATAGTTGAACGTAGTGCCAATCGTGATAGTAAAAATTTGTTAGTTTATTATGAAATATTACTTATTGTTAGGAAATATTCCCTCTTCCAATAATCATCGATATAAAAATGTTCTTTAATAAATTTAAAAAAATTAAGTTCATTCATCTCAAATCTTAGCAGGTTTTTTTATCATGCTACAAACCGTAGTCCCAATCGTGATAGTAGAAATTCTGTCATTTATTATGAAATATTACTTATTGTTAGAAAATATTTCCTCTTCCAATAATCATCGATATAAAAATGTTCTTTAATAAATTTAAAAAATCAAGTTCATTCATTCTTAAAATCGTAGCTCCTGTATTTATCACGCAACATCCGAGCGTAGTACCTATCGGTACAGTAGCAATTCCTGTATTTATTATGAAGTATTACTTGTTGTTAGAAAATATTTCCTCTTCCAATAATCATCGATATAGAAATGTTCTTCATTTAATTGAAAAAACCAAATTAATGCATTCTAAAAATCTTAGCTGCTTTATTTCTAACGCGTGAGCCGAGTGAAGTTCCAATCGTGATAGTAAAAATTCCGGCTTTTCATATGCAATATTACTTATTGTTAGAAAATATTGCCTCTTCCAATAATCAACGATATAAAAATGTTCTTTAATAAATTTAAAAAAAATAAGTTCATTCATTCTAAAAAACGTTGCTGTATTTATCACGCCAAAGCCTATCTTAGTCCTAATCGCGATAGTAGAAATTCCGGCGTTTGTTATGAAATATTACTTATTGTAAGGAAGTATTGCCTCATCCAATAATCATCGATATAAATATATTCTTTAATAAATTAAAAAAAAACAATTTAATTCATTCTATAAATTTTAGTTGCTGTATTTATCACGCTACAGCCGAGCATAGCCCCAATCATTATAGTAAAAATTGCGTCATTTATTTTAAGTATTACTTATTACTAGGAAATATACCCTTTTTCAATAATCATCGATATAAAAATGTTCTTTAATAAATTTAAAAAAAATAAGTTCATTCATTCTAAAAAACGTTGCTGTATTTATCACGCCAGAGCCTATCTTAGTCCTAATCGCGATAGTAGAAATTCCGGCGTTTGTTATGAAATATTACTTATTGTAAGGAAATATTGCCTCATCCAATAATCATCGATATAAAAATGTTCGTTAATAAATTTAAAAAAAATTAAATTGTTATGAAGTGTTACTTATTGTAAGGAAATATTCCCTCATTCAATAATCATCTATACAAAAATGTTCTTTAATAAATTTAAAAAAATTAAATTCATTAATTCTAAAAATCTTAGTTGCTGTATTTATCTCGCTAAATCCGAGCGTAATATCTATCATTATAGTAGCAATTCCACCGTTTATTATGAAGCATTACTTATTGTTAGGATATATACCCGTTTCCAATAATCATCGATATAAATATGTTCTTTAATCAATTTAAAAAATCAAGTTCATTCATTCTTAAAATCGTAGCTCCTGTATTTATCACGCAACATCCGAGCGTAGTACCTATCGTTACAGTAGCAATTCCTGTATTTATTATGAAGTATTACTTGTTGTTAGAAAATATTTCCTCTTCCAATAATCATCGATATAAAAATGTTCTTCATTTAATTTAAAAAACCAAATTAATGCATTCTAAAAATCTTAGCTACTTTATTTCTAACGAGTCAGCCGAGTGAAGTCCCAATCGTGATAGTAAAAATTCCGGCTTTTCATATACAATATTACTTATTGTTAGAAAATATTGCCTCTTCCAATAATCAACGATATAAAAATGTTCTTTAATAAATTTAAAAAAATTAAGTTCTTTCATTCTAAAAATCGTAGCTGCTGTATTTATCACCCCAGAGCCGAGCTTAGTCTTAATCGTGATAGTCGAAATTCCGGCGTATGTTATGAAGTATTACTTATTGTAAGGAAATATTCCCTCTTCCAATAATCATCGATATAAACATATTCTTTAATAAATTTTAAAAAAACAATTTCATTCATTCTATAAATTTTAGTTGCTGTATTTATCACGCTACATCCGAGCATAGTCCCAATCATGACAGTAAAAATTGCGTCATTTATTTTCAAGTATTACTTTTTGTTATGAAATATACCCTTTTTCAATAATCATCGATATAAAATTGTTCTTTAATAAATTTAAGAAAAATTAAATTAATCCAATCCAAAAATCTTAACTGCTGTATTTATCACGCCAGAACCGAGCTTAGTCCCAATCGCTATAGTAGAAATTTTTTTAACTTTTCTTTTAAAATTTTAACTTTTCCATCTGGTGCCAAAAAACCTTTCTAGAGCTTAACGTAGACAAATGTCAAACTATCACCTACTCCCGGTAACGTATACCTACAACTCCACGGAATTATTTCATTAATAACGAACTGGTCAGCAGAGTTGAATCAATTCGTGATCTCGGCGTCATATGCGATAGGAAGCTCTGCTTTCGTCCTCACATGGACAGCATTATCAGGATAGCTAACTCTATGCTAGGTTATAATAAGCGATGGTCAAAAGAAATTTCTAATCCTTATGTGACAAAGACTCTCTATATGACGTTTATTAGACCCCTTCTAGAGTACGCTAGTCAGGTATGGTCACCCCATCATACTGTTCATATCCAAAGGATCGAAGCAATTCAGCGTAGATTCCTCCGCTTTGCTCTACGTGGCCTTGGTTGGGCTGATATTTATAATCTGCCACCTTACGAGGATCGTTTACAGCTTATTAATCTACAACCACTATATAAAAGACGAGAAATTGCTGATACGATATTCATTCATGAGTTGGTCTCAGGGAACATTGACTGCCAAATATTATTGTAGAAAGTTTCTTTTAACATCAATTATCGTAATTTAAGGTCGATCCCTTTATTTAACTTAACTGCACACCGTACTGACTATGGTCAAAATGAGCCAATAACCAGAATGCTTCGAACTGCAAACTACAACTCTGAATACTTCGATTTCATTAGCAATAAAACAAAGCTGAGATACGCGTTAACCTACAACAGACGTAGTAATTGAAATTTGATCCCTCTTTATCCTTTACTTCCTACTATTTCCAATATTTCGCCGTTTTATTTCTTAATATTTACTATCCATTACCAATCTGAGGTTAATGTTTAATTATGCAAATAACTTTAAGTTTTAAAATAAAAATGTCCAATAGTAATAGTTTAGGTTTTTAAAGTAAATTTTATTACTTTTATGGTTTTTGACGTAACTATTTTTCTATTTTATATCTCAATATACTATTTTATATTATATTTTTTACAAGTATAAAGTTGTATTGGAAATGTTTTGTTCTGTATTCGTGATTTGCATAATTTTTGTTACCTGTATTTCCTACTTTGTAATTTTTATGACACAATAATTTAATATATTATTAAGATCTTTATTTTTAAGTAATAATTTGTTTCGTATATTTTGTAATTTGTAAATTTTATGTGACGTTATAATTTAATATATTATTAAGATCCTTATTGTTATTTTTATTGTTATCATGTATTGCTTGTATTAAGCTTAAAATAAATAAATATTAAATATTAAATTCCGGCGTTTGTTATGAAATATTACTTATTGTAAGGAAATATTCCCTCATCCAATAATCATCGATATAAACATATTCTTTAATAAATTAAAAAAAAAACATTTTAATTAATTCTATAAATTTTAGTTGCCGTATTTATCACGCTACAGCCGAGTATAGTCCCAATCATGATAGTAAAAATTGCGTCATTTATTTTAAGTATTACCATTGACTAATAATAATATATAGACTTATAAAGTAGAACAAAAAAAATTTCCACTTTCTGATTTGACTTTCCTAATCTAAGTTAAAAAATCAACGTTCAACGTGCGTTTTTTGTTATATATTTTCGTTAGATTAGGAAAGGAAATATTTATGTATGAATATGAATGACTAATATGACAGCATGCGTGAGAGGATAATTTTTTTTATATTGAAAAAAAAACGGATTTTTTTGTTTTCGCATATATGATTGTATTGTATAATCTTATATGAATAGTTTTGTTGGTATTCGTACAATTGAAAATTTTCTAATTCATAAATAAATTCTAATTTTCAATTTTTAGCAAAAAGAAAATAGTTTCTTCTATATTGTAAGAATAGTACAGGCGTTTGGGTATTTTTGGTAATATTGATTAAAAAATGGGAATACATTTAAGAATAAATTAGAAGTTTTTTAAAAGGAATTAAACATGTTTAGAAATATGTATTTTTATCTTTTCTAAATTGAATTAATAAATTTTCAATTTCAATTCAACTTTTTTCAAATTAAATTAAATTAAATCTAACCAAATTTTAAAATATAGTTTTAAAATTTATGAATATAATATTGTATAATCAGAAAATATTATTAATTTATTGAATATATTGTATAATCATAAAATATGCAATATATTTTTTAATCGATATTACCAAAAATACCCAAACGCCTGTACTATTCTTACAATTATTTATTAAGAAACTATTTTCTTTTTGCTAAAAATTGAAAATTGGAATTTATTTATGAATTAGAAATTTTTCAAATGCACGAATACCAACAAAACTATTCATAAATATATACAATACAATCACATATATGAGAAAACAAAAAAAATCCGTTTTTTTTTTCAATATAAAAAAAATTATCCTCTCACGCATGCTCTCATATTAGTCATTCATAATATTTCCTTTCCTAATCTAACGAAAATTTATAACAAAAAACGCACGTTGAACGTTGATTTTTTAACTTAGATTAGGAAAGTCAAATCAGAAAGTGGAAATTTTTTTTGTTCTACTTTATAAGTCTATATATTATTATTAGTCAATGGTATTACTTATTATTAGGAAATATACCCTTTTTCAATAATCATCGATATAAAAATGTTCTTTAATAAATTTAAAAAAAATAAGTTCATTCATTCTAAAAAACGTTGCTGTATTTATCACGCCAGAGCCTATCTTAGTCCTAATCGCGATAGTAGAAATTCCGGCGTTTGTTATGAAATATTACTTATTGTAAGGAAATATTGCCTCATCCAATAATCATCGATATAAAAATGTTCGTTAATAAATTTAAAAAAAATTAAATTGTTATGAAGTGTTACTTATTGTAAGGAAATATTCCCTCATTCAATAATCATCTATACAAAAATGTTCTTTAATAAATTTAAAAAAATTAAATTCATTCATTCTAAAAATCTTAGTTGCTGTATTTATCTCGCTAAATCCGAGCGTAATATCTATCATTATAGTAGCAATTCCACCGTTTATTATGAAGCATTACTTATTGTTAGGATATATACCCGTTTCCAATAATCATCGATATAAATATGTTCTTTAATCAATTTAAAAAATCAAGTTCATTCATTCTTAAAATCGTAGCTCCTGTATTTATCACGCAACATCCGAGCGTAGTACCTATCGTTACAGTAGCAATTCCTGTATTTATTATGAAGTATTACTTGTTGTTAGAAAATATTTCCTCTTCCAATAATCATCGATATAAAAATATTCTTCATTTAATTTAAAAAACCAAATTAATGCATTCTAAAAATCTTAGCTACTTTATTTCTAACGAGTCAGCCGAGTGAAGTCCCAATCGTGATAGTAAAAATTCCGGCTTTTCATATGCAATATTACTTATTGTTAGAAAATATTGCCTCTTCCAATAATCATCGATATAAAATTGTTCTTTAATAAATTTAAGAAAAATTAAATTAATCCAATCTAAAAATCTTAACTGCTGTATTTATCACGCCAGAGCCGAGCTTAGTCCCAATCGCTATAGTAGAAATTCCGGCGTATGTTATGAAGTATTACTTATTGTGAGGAAATATTCCCTCTTCCAATAATGATCGATATAAAAATATTCTTTAATAAATTTCAAAAAAATAATTTCATTTATTCTATAAATTTTAGTTGCTGTATTTATCACGCTACAGCCGAGTTTAGTCCCAATCATGATAGTAAAAATTTCGTCATTTATTTTAAGTATTACTTATTGTTAGGAAATATACCCTTTTTCAATAATCATCGATATAAAAATATTCTTTAATAAATTTAAAAAAAATTAAATTAATCCAATCCAAAAATCTTAACTGCTGTATTTATCACGCCAGAACCGAGCTTAGTCCCAATCGCTATAGTAGAAATTTTTTTAACTTTTCTTTTAAAATTTTAACTTTTCCAGCTGGTGCCAAAAAACCTTTCTAGAGCTTAACGTAGACAAATGTCAAACTATCACCTACTCCCGGTAACGTATACCTACAACTCCACGGAATTATTTCATTAATAACGAACTGGTCAGCAGAGTTGAATCAATTCGTGATCTCGGCGTCATATGCGATAGGAAGCTCTGCTTTCGTCCTCACATGGACAGCATTATCAGGATAGCTAACTCTATGCTAGGTTATAATAAGCGATGGTCAAAAGAAATTTCTAATCCTTATGTGACAAAGACTCTCTATATGACGTTTATTAGACCCCTTCTAGAGTACGCTAGTCAGGTATGGTCACCCCATCATACTGTTCATATCCAAAGTATCGAAGCAATTCAGCGTAGATTCCTCCGCTTTGCTCTACGTGGCCTTGGTTGGGCTGATATTTATAATCTGCCACCTTACGAGGATCGTTTACAGCTTATTAATCTACAACCACTATATAAAAGACGAGAAATTGCTGATACGATATTCATTCATGAGTTGGTCTCAGGGAACATTGACTGCCAAATATTATTGTGGAAAGTTTCTTTTAACATCAATTATCGTAATTTAAGGTCGATCCCTTTATTTATTTATTTATTTATTTATTAACCAAAACAAGGTATACAATACTTAGATTTATAAATTAACAGTTTAATATATAAAAATTAAGAAAAAAAAAAAAATATCAATATAAAGTTAATTCAAATTTAATATTAACTATAATAAACAATAATAATAGAAATCTAACATTAATGACTAATTTTTTAAATTATTTCTATTAATAAAAAATAAAGGAATATAAAAGGACTTAATTAAGGATATTACAAATTCTTTGTTTGAAAATAGTTTTGGGTATAGAGGGAGAAAAGTACTTACTGAATTTATTAAATATAATACTACATTTATTGAGGGGTTCGTTTTTGCCATATTCAGTACGGTGTGCAGAAACTTTCAGCAATGGTGTATGTCTTGTTTGTCTTACGTCATTATTGAATAAAATTCTATCATTAATGAAAGAAACGTCAATGATCTTGTTTAAGACATCAAGAGTAAAACAGGAAGTAAGTACGTCGCGTCTCGAGGAAAGTGAAATAAGATTGATTATTTTAAGTCTATTATGATAGGAAGGTAAATTTAGAAAATCGCGAGGGTCATTAACTTAACTGCACACCGTACTGACTATGGTTAAAATGAGCCAATAACCAGAATGCTTCGAACTACAAACTACAACTCTGAATACTTCGATTTCAATAGCAATAAAACAAAGCTGAGATACGCGTTAACCTACAACAGACGTAGTAATTGAAATTTGATCCCTCTTTATCCTTTGCTTCCTACTATTTCCAATATTTCGCCGTTTTATTTCTTAATATTTACTATCCATTACCAATCTGAGGTTAATGTTTAATTATGCAAATAACTTTAAGTTTTAAAATAAAAATGTCCAATAGTAATAGTTTAGGTTTTTAAAGTAAATTTTATTACTTTTATGGTTTTTGACGTAACTATTTTTCTATTTTATATCTCAATATACTATTTTATATTATATTTTTTACAAGTATAAAGTTGTATTGGAAATGTTTTGTTCTGTATTCATGATTTGCATAATTTTTGTTATCTGTATTTCCTACTTTGTATTTTTTATGACACAATAATTTAATATATTATTAAGATCTTTATTTTTAAGTAATAATTTGTTTCGTATATTTTGTAATTTGTAAATTTTATGTGACGTTATAATTTAATATATTATTAAGATCCTTATTGTTATTTTTATTGTTATCATGTATTGCTTGTATTAAGCTTGAAATAAATAAATATTAAATATTAAATTCCGGCGTTTGTTATGAAATATTACTTATTGTAAGGAAATATTCCCTCATCCAATAATCATCGATATAAACATATTCTTTAATAAATTAAAAAAAAAAAACATTTTAATTCATTCTATAAATTTTAGTTGCCGTATTTATCACGCTACAGCCGAGTATAGTCCCAATCATGATAGTAAAAATTGCGTCATTTATTTTAAGTATTACTTATTGTTAGGAAATATACCCTCTTCCAATAATCATCGAAATAAAAATGTTCTTTAATAAATTTAAAAAAAATTAAATTAATCCAATCTAAAAATCTTAACTGCTGTATTTATCACGCCAGAGCCGAGCTTAGTCTTAATCGCGATAGTAGAAAGTCTGTTTTTTATTATGAAATATTACTTATTGTTAGGTTGCTGTAATTATCTCTCTACATCCGAGTGTAATCCCTATCGTTACAGTAGCAATTTCATCGTTTATTATGAACTATTACTTATTGTTAGGAAATATACCCTTTTCAATAATCATCGATATAAAAATGTTCTTTAATAAATTGAAAAAAATGAAATTAATGCAATCTAAAAATCTTAACTGCTGTATTTATCACGCCAGAGCCGAGCTTAGTCCCAATCGCTATAGTAGAAATTCCGGCGTATGTTATGAAGTATTACTTATTGTAAGGAAATATTCCCTCTTCCAATAATGATCGATATAAAAATATTCTTTAATAAATTTCAAAAAAACAATTTCATTCATTCTATAAATTTTAGTTGCTGTATTTATCACGCTACAGCAGAGTATAGTCCCAATCATGATAGTAAAAATTGCGTCATTTATTTTAAGTATTACTTATTGTTAGGAAATATACCCTTTTTCAATAATCATTGATATAAAAATGTTCTTTAATAAATTTTAAAAAAATTAAATTAATCCAATCTAAAAATCTTAACTGCTGTATTTATCACGCCAGAACCGAGCTTAGTTCCAATCGCGATAGTAGAAATTCCGGCGTTTATTATGAAGAATTATGTTTTGTTAAGAAATATTCCCTCTTCAAATAATCATCGATATAAAAATGTTCTTTAATAAATTTAAAAAAATTAAGTTCTTTAATTCTGAAAATCGTAGCTGCTTTATTTATCACGCCAGAGCCGATCTTAGTTCCAATCGCGATAGTAGAAATTCCGGCGTTTATTATGAAAGGTTACGTATTGTTAAGAAATATTCCATCTTCAAATAATCATCGATATAAGAATGTTCTTTAATAAATTTAAAAAAAATTAAGTTCTTTCATTCTAAAAATCGTAGCTGCTGTATTTATCACGCCAGAGCCGAGCTTAGTCTTAATCCCGATAGTAGAAATTCTGCTTTTTATTATGAAATATTACTTATTGTTAGGAAATATTCTCTGTTCCCATAATCACCAATATAAACATATTCTTTCACAAATTAAAAAAAAACAATTTCATTCATTCTATAAATCTTAGTTGCTGTATTTATCTCGCTACATCCGAGTGTAATCCCTATCGCTACAGCAGCAATTTCATCGTTTATTATGAACCATTACTTATTGTTAGGAAATATACCCTCTGCCAATAATCATCGATATAAAAATGTTCGTTAATAAATTTAAAAAATAAATTGATTCATTTTAAAAATAATAGCTGCTGTATTAATACCGCTATATTTGAACATAGTGCCAATCGTGATAGTAAAAATTTCGTAGTTTATTATGAAGTGTTACGTATTGTTAGGAAATATTACCTCTTCCAATAATCATCGATATAAAAATGTTCTTTAATAAATTAAAAAAAACAAAGTTCATTTATTATAAAAATCTCTGTTGCTGTACTTATCACGCTACAGCCGAGTGTAGGCGCTATCTCTACAGTGGGAATTCCGTCATTTATTTGAAGTATTACTTATTGTTAGGAAATATACCCTTTTTCAATAATCATCGATATAAAAATGTTCTTTAATAAATTGAAAAAAATGAAATTAATGCAATCTAAAAATCTTAGCTGCTTTATTTATCACGATACAGCCGAGCTGTGATAGTAAAAATTGCGTCATTTATTTTGAAGTATTACTTATTGTTAGAAAATATGCCCTCATCCAATAATCATAGATATAAAAATCTTCCTTAATAAATTTAAAAAAATTAAGTTCTTTAATTCTAAAAATCGTAGCTGCTTTCAGCGGCGGCTCGTCATATTGGGCAGGGTGGGCTAAGCTCAAACTGAATTTACAGGAAATACAAATATATTATACTAACATTACATAACTTTTTCATTATAAAAATACCTCTTTTCTCTTTACTTCAGGGGCTAATTGAAATTTGCCCACCTTATTATACTAATTTTATACAAAACAAATTTGAGTATGTGTTGAATTTTGTATGGATCAGGCTGGGCTAATTTAAACTAGCCCACGAAGACCACGTGTTCCCAATAGAAATGCGAAATATTTGTAATTGCTATATGATTTTCAGAGTTTTATTATTTTTTCTATGGAAGAAAATTATTAGAATATTTCCATTATATGAGCAAGCAATGCCAATTTTCAAATATTTTAAACCAAAATACCAGGCGCGCATATTTTATAATCAACACTATTGAGTTGAGTTATTTCCTTCTCCTATATTAAAAAATTTATATTGAGAAAAATATATCATGGGATAGAAAATCTCTTGTCCATAGAAGAAATATTCCTATACTGAAAATTTGCATGAAATATTTTTCATTAAAAAAAGAGAAATATATCATCGTGGGCTAGAAAATCGCAGCCCCTAGCTAGAACGAATAATTCCTTTTAGTAAAAATTTGCATGAAATATTTATTTCGTTATATAAATATTTTGTATTAAAAAATAAATAAATATATCTTCATGGGCTAGAAAATCGCAGCCCATAGCAATAATTTTATCGCTTATATTTTAAATTCGCTCAGTAGAAAAAAAAATTTAAAATTAGTACCAGGCGATCATAAAATTCAGAAAGTAACAATTTTCTTCTTAGTTGAGAAAACTTAAGACAATTGCATACAAATATAACTATTCAAATATGTATGGAGTGTGCCATGATTTCCATTTATTTAGCTCGATTTTTTTTTAATGTGCCTAATTTTTTTTGTGTATAATATGTGATTTATTTTTCTTGTGTGCATAGCATATGCATAATGATTTTTTTTATTGGAAAGAAAATGAAATACATATTAAGATGCCAATGGGAGCGTTCAGTGGCAAAAGTAGTTGGTAGTCGGTGTCGATGTCGATGACTGTCAAAATTCATGCGGGGAACGTAGTGCACCGAAAAGTAACTTCGGTGCACTGAACGAGCAATGTCATTTGGTGTTCCAACTGTCATATGATATCAGCTGATCAAATCAAATTATATATTATATTCAAATTGTATATTATCAAATTGCATATTATCTTTAGCATTTAATTTTAAAATAAATAACAAAAAAACAACTGAAATATATGTTTACAAAAATGACAATTCGTTTGCTTAGTACAAAATAACACCCGACGACTACACTCTAGACTGCAGTTAAAAATAGTCATTTGATGTCGATCAAAGTGTGTTCACTGAACGCTCGTAATCAATTTTAGTCGGTGTTATTTTGACACCTTTGTGTACCACTGAACGATAAGTAGTCATTTTTTGTAAGTCTTAGTCACTTTTAGTTACTTTTTTCTTGCCACTGAACGCCCCCAATGTGATTAACTCACTAATGATTAGCTTAGATGCCAATGTGATTAACTCACTAAAACGAAAAATTCAAAAGGTTGTATATTTAATAACCTCAAATCTTTGCTTTTCATAACAAAACTTTTTCCTTAGCCCACCCAGAACTTTTGATCACGGTCCGCCACTAGCTGCTTTATTTATCACGCCAGAGACGAGCTTAGTCTTAATCGCGATAGTAGAAATTTTGTTTTTTATTATGTAGTGAATTGAGGCACCCTGTGCTTCAATTCACAATGGAAATCAAAAATATTTAAAATTAATAAAATCAATTTGATTTTTAAATTAAAAACAAAAGTTTCAAATTACGCGTTGCTCGTGCACAGAGAAAAATTAATTCAATAAATTATAATTTCTCTGTGCTGACAACGCGTAAAAATTAATTAACCAATTAAATATTAATTTATCAAAATTATTCTGTTGGAGAAAACCAAAAAAGCTCTCCAACAAAATAAAAAAGAAAGTAAAATTTTAAAAATAGTCAGTCGATCAAGAAAATAAAGTCTTATTTTTAAATCGTAATTATTATTGTGACATTCGATCGGAAAAATTAATGAATTTCTATTAAAAAATCAAAATTTAAATTTTATATAATAATTTTTAAAAGAATATAAATTTTGTCAAAGTTGGAATGAGAGTTTTTTTACCATGTCCGTCTGGAAAAGTAAAAATTAAAAAAGAAAATTCGGGAAATGTTAAAATAAAAAAAAACGAAATTTTAAAAATTGTTAATAAATTTATTTAAAAAAAAAACAAGTTAATTATAAATTGCGAAAAATAAATAAATTGTCTAAACTATTGTTCGGTGAGCTAGATAAAATTAAAATTAATTAAATTCTTCTCCGTGAACTAAAAATAAAAGACTATGCTTCGCTTACGATCAAATTATTTATTTATTAAATATCGAGAAAAAAAATTGTATATAATTTATTAAAAAAAATTAATTAAATAAAAAAAAAGAATTTAAACAAATTAAATTAAAATTTAAAATAAAATTGATAAACTCAAAAAATAAAATTATAATAATAAATTCAGTATTACTTTAATATAATTAATTTATAAAACTCAAATTGTTGACAAATTGTTATCTAAATTTCCAAATTATTTACAAAAAAAAATTTCAAACAAATTCAAATATTAATTTATATAAATTTACAAATTGCGTTAACGTTACGTTAATTGTATGTATGCCTTAATGAAAAAAATTGCGTTTGAAGTTGCGTTAATTATGTGTATACCTTAATTCAATATGCACAACAAAAGTATTTAACTGTCACCCAATACTGACACTGTATACAAAACCGCGTGTTCTTTTATGTTTGATGCAAAAGCGATACCAATGCGAAAGACACTAACGTCAAAATGATTATCAAAATTTATTAATATTTACGCCAAATTTTAATTAAACAAATGAAATTATATGTTTATTATGTATAATATCAAAGTACTATCAAGGTGGTGTAAATAAAATTCACGATAATAAAAAAAATTGTTTTAAATATATCCGTAAAATTTTAACTTTAAACAACAAAAAAATAACGATTTATACTTGTCAGTTGCGGTTTTAGTTGGGGTTTCAAATACTGTTGTTAACGCAATTGCTTTATTGTAATTGATTGTTTGACACAAAAAAAAATAAATTCTACTTTATGTTATGGCCCGTTAGCAATTTAAATTGTTTAATTTTGCATTGACCAAATATAACCAAATTACTCTATTTATATACAAATATTAAAATAAAAAAGAATCAATATGATTTTATTATATTTCAAAAAAAAATATTTTATTTATTTATGTGTGATGTTGTAAATTATAATTTCCAAATTATAATTTTAAATTGCTCCAATTTCTAAAATATTCGAAAAAAAAACCAAAGGAATGAATTGTACGAATTATTCCCAAAATGGCAGAAAAAAAAACCTTATATAATTCTACAACAAATTATTATTCCCAAAGTAAAGTAGGAACAATCATAAAATTTCCACTTTCGTGTATTTATGATCTTATCCATACAATACTCACGTTGATTTTCGTTGTTTGTTGTTTGTAGTTGACTCCTTGTTATATTTTTGTTGTATTGTTGCAAAAATTATGTTTGTTTGCGATGATGTGTTGTTTGCAATAATTTTGATAAATTTGCCTTGTTTTGATTAATTTAATGTGAATCTCACCAAAATCTGATAACGAAAGAGAATGATTAATTCGTTGCGCCGTCTTTTATAGTTTGTTCTGGTCCATTTTTTGCAGGGCTGCACGTTAATTATAGCATATTACCTTGTAAACCTACCATAAACTACTTAATTTATTTATTTCCATGTTATATCAAATTCTTATGTTATATTTGCCTTCAGATGTTCTTAATTTGTTATGTTTTGTAACATTTTATTGTTTTCTCCTGTTAAATTTTATAATTTTTGTGATTTAAATTATGCTATAATTTATCTAATTTGTACATCCCTGCGTTACATTTCATCGATATAGTGGCACCTTGCCGTTTGCTGAATTAAGAGAACTTAATTTGTTGTTCTATATCTATCTCGCTTACCCGATCGGTTTCATTCACTCCAATTATGTTTTCCATAACATATTTAAAAGCATAATTTTATGTTTTATGCTCCTTTTCTTATGTTTTGCATAAGATTTTTGGATGCGCGACACTTCATTCTACTGGGTAAGTAAGATTGTATATGTCTGAACATAAAGTTCTGCACATAGGGCAATCAACAAGTTCTCGTTTGACAGCCGCAAACGAGCAGAAATTTTTCCAGAATTTCGGCTAAAATCAAGAATAAATTCAGGTAAGTTCTACAATTTATTATTTAGGAGCCTTTTCTGGTTCCATTAATATATATAAACCATGGATTACGGCATTGTATATGTCTAATCCAATATTTTCATATATATAAATTTCATTGTTTTTTACAGGTTATGCCGGTTTGTTTACCATTGGACATCAATTTCCAATAAATTGATCCAATTGGTAAATTCAACTATGCAATAGTTGTTGAGGACACCTAAGGTATGTTGCGTTTTATATTTTGTATATTGAATATAAAAAACATTTATTTTCAGATACAACAACCTGGAATTGTTATTGTACCACACCCTGGATGGCATTAAAGTTGAGTAATTAAAATCATTTCATTTCATTTTTACTAATATATTTATTTTATTTCAGGTTGGCTAAACATTCTCCCCCCTGTTGAACGAATCCGTTCAACAATCTATTCCTTTGCCTTTTTGTTGGTACGTGTGCGCCGTTGATGATGGTGAAATTTCACCTTCCCATCAGTGTACACACGAACCCGAACGCTCCAACGATCTGGTAGATTGATTCGAAAATCCCTTTGTTTTGATCGTAGAATTTTCTGAAAATCTATCCTTTTCAAAACATGTTTCGGGATAAAAATATGTTCGCCTTCCCTGGTAATGAATTTTTGAATATCATTTTCAATCCGCATTTTTATTTCAGTGATGGTTTCAGATGGCCGAATCGAGTTCCAATCAGTGATGTATCGATTATTAATCACGACGGTTGATTCCTCTTTCTCAGCTGGTTTTGCTGCTGCTGATTCATCACGTTGCGGTGACAATTGGACATCCTCCCAAATGGTCAAAAAATCTTCATTTTCAAATTGATTCATTTTTACCTATTATGGAAAAAAAATTTTTCCATAATTATTATGCATTTGAATAACATAGAACACTTGGACGACAACAGAACATAACGATACAACATGTCATTTTTTTAAACCCCATTAGTTTCTAATGTTGTTACTCTATTAATATCTGTTATCAATGGACAGATTTTTGTAACTGGTCGGCGAAATGAGCTATGTTGCGTCTTAACTTGAACAACACGAGTCAGTCCATCATCTCCTGGATACACTTCTTCTATTTTTCCGAGTGGCCAAAAAGTTGGCGCTGTTGTCTCTTCTTTAACGCGCTGTTGTCTCTTCTTTTTGAGATTTGATTCTACTGACTGCCACTTTGTTCGCTGCTGTAGTGTGTTCAAGTATTCAGTCGACCATTTTTTCCAAAATTGCTGTGTCAAATATTGCATGTGCCTCCATCTTTGACCAATTGCCACCTTTTCTAATACAGTTGATTCTGGTACTGCATTTAGTGCTTGACCAATCAAGAAATGTCCAGGTGTTAGAACTTCCATATTATCAGTTTGTTGATCGACTACAGTGAGTGGTCGGGAATTTAGACATGCTTCTACCTGACACAACAACGTCGAATATTCCTCAAATGAATAAATATTTTTTCCGATTACTCTGCGTAGATGAAACTTGATTGACTTTACTCCTGCCTCCCATAATCCACCAAAATGAGGTGCTCCTGGAGGATTAAAATGCCAATTTATTTGTTGTAAACTAAAAAATTGGGTTAGAGCTGGAGATGCTTCCTTCATTGCTTTGTTGAATTCTTTATCTAGAATTACTTCTGCTCCTTTAAAATTTGTTCCACAGTCGGAATATAGATCAGTACATAATCCTCTACGCGATGTAAATCTTCGAAATGCTGCTATAAATGCTGCAGATGTTAAATCTGATACCAATTCTAGATGTATTGCTTTCGTAGCCATGCAAATAAATATGCAAATATATCCTTTGTACTGACGTGCGCTTCGATGTGATGACAATTTTAACATAACTGGCCCTGCAAAATCCATTCCTACATGAACGAATGGTTTCGTGATGTTAATGCGTGCTCTAGGTAAATTACCCATTAATTGTACTTTCACTTCTTTACGTTGTCGTATACAAATTACGCATTTGTTAATTCGTTTTGCAATCTCCCTTTTTCCATTTATAATCCAATACATGTGTCGACTTGTGTTCAGTACTAAATTTACACCTCCATGAAGTGTATCTTGATGTAACTCGTCAATTATGATATTAGTTATATGATGATTCGTTGGCAAAATTATTGGATGTTTTCTATTGTATGGTATATTTGCATTTTCCAATCTTCCTCTTACTCGCATGTCTTGGTGCTCATCTAAAAACGGCATTAACGAAATTAGTTTTGATTTCTGACTTATAGCATTTCTGTTAATTAGCTGTTGATATTCCTCGTTGAATTCGCATTGTTGTATTCTCTTAAATATTGTATTTTGTGCTAAGCGTATTTCATTTGCTGTTAATGTTCCACTTGTTTTATCACCTTTCTTTTTTGCGTTGTATTTAAACCATAGTACCAATGCTATTATTCGTGATAGTTTTACAAACGACGAAAACTGTTGAAACGTGTCATCCATTTGAATAAAAAATGACTTAGATGTTGCTGTTTTTGCTTCTAATACTGGTGTCGTAGTAGCAATACTCAATTTTGGCCATTCGGTTTCATCCTTTACTAACCACGTAGGGCCATTCCACCAAAATTCGTTATGTATAATGGTCTTTACGTTTATTCCTCTGGAAGCCAGATCAGCTGGGTTATGCTCGGTGGGCACATGTCTCCATAAGCTCGGTTCTACTCTTTCTTGTATTTCTGCAACTCTATGTGACACGAATGTTTTCCATTTCGATGGATGATTTTGTATCCATTGTAATGCAATCGTTGAATCTATCCATGCTGTCGTCGCACAATTTTTAAGACCCATAGCATTTTGTGTTGCAGTAAACAATCGAGCTAAAATGAGCGCACCGCACAACTCCAACCGAGGCAAAGTCACAGGTTTGATCGGTGCAACCTTTGTTTTTGACGCAATTAATTTTGATGTTGTAGTTCCATTTTGATGTTGTATCCGCATATATATGACAGCAGCGTAGGCGTGAATAGACGCATCACAAAATCCATGTAATTGCATGCTTATTGCTTGATCGCTGCTACCTAACCACCTTGGAATTCGAATTTTGTTCAAATCCATCAATTCAGTCTTGAAACCTTCCCACTGCGCTGCAATTGTTTGATCTACTTCTGCATCCCATGTTGAACCTGTCATCCATAATTTTTGAATTAACAGCTTTGCCACTATTATCACTGGTGATATCCAACCTAGGGGATCATACAATGATGCAACTTGTGATAAAATCGAACGTTTGGTATTGGCTTGCTTAATTTTACTGACAACCATAAATGTAAAGTGATCGGTTCCTGGATACCACCGAATACCTAATGTTTTCAATATGTCATGTTCATCAAATTTAAATGTTTCTTTTAACTCACGATGATCTAATGGCAAATTTTCTACTACTTCTGGAACATTACTTGCCCATTTTCGTAACTTGAAATGACCCTTTTGTAACATATTTATGCATTGTTGTTGTAATTCGATGACATCTTCGATGTTGTCTGCCCCACTTAACAAATCGTCAACGTAGAAATCCGAAAATACCGCTTGTGCTGCACGAGGATAGTTTTGCATTTCATCCAATCCTAATTGTTGCAAAGTTTTGATTGCTAAGTACGGAGCTGCTGAAGTTCCAAATGTCACAGTCTTTAGTTGGTAATCACGTTCCATTTTACTTACAGGATCTCTCCAAATGATCCTTTGATATCTGCGATGATCAGGATGTACTAAAATCATGCGATACATTTTCTCTATATCTGCTGTCATTGCAATTTTATATTTTCGCCATTTCATTAAAGTTGCAAACAGTGTTGGTTGGATTGTTGGACCCACCAACATCTGTTCGTTCAATGATTTTCCATTTGTTGATTTTGCAGAAGCGTCGAACACAACCCGAAGTTTTGTTGTAGTACTTTCTTTAAATACTGCGTGATGTGGAATGTAATAATTTGGTTCATCTTTGTTATCAATTACTATCTCCATCTGTTGCATTTCTATGTATTCATCTAAACATTTTGAATATTCATTTTCCAATTCGATATTGTTTTTCAATTTGTTCTGCAAAATATTATAACGTTTTCGTGACACTTCCTTAGACAAACCTAGCTCTGGATTCCGACCACCAACAAACGGAAGCTTCACTTGATATTGCCCGTTAGAAAGTCTGCTGTGTGTTGTTTTGAAAATCTCTTCACATTCCTGCTCATCAGGTTGCAAGATTTTCTTTGTTGATACTTCTTCTAATTCCCAAAATTGCTTTAATTGATGACAGAGTTCATCTGCTGGATTTTGACGAATCGTAAAAGTTTGAACATGTTGACTGGACATATTGGAACTACTTCCTAAAACTATCCATCCTAACATTGTTTGTATTGCAACTGGTGCATCTTTAGGACCTTTAACTAATCCTCCTTGTATGATTTCAGCATATACCTGTGCCCCTAGAAGTATATCTATTGTTCCTGGTTTATGATATGTGGGATCTGCTAATTCTAAATTGTTGAGATGCTCCCACTGCCTTTTTGTAGTTGTGTGTGATGGCAATAAATCCGTAATTTTCTTGATTACAAGCATGCTGACATTCACCTTGTGTGATTTTGACATGTGATCATGCAATTGGATTTTTACTTGTCTATTCGCCATTGCTGTTTTACTCGTGTTGAGACCAGTAACTTCAATTTTAGCTGGCGTACCATGAACTCCCAATCTTTTACAACTGCTTTCTGTGATAAACGATGATTGAGATCCAGGATCCACTAAACAGCGTAACATTATTGATCTTCCATTTCGATCATAAACTGCGACTAATGCTGTTGCCAGAAGTACTTCATGTTGTTCAGTTGTCAAAAAATTTGCTGATTGCTCCGTCATTGTGCAATTATTATTGGATTGCGACTTTTCTCTTTGACGACCTTGCCCTTCAGTTCTGTGCTGATCCTTAACCCCTTGTGAGTTATGTGATGATCCATGAACGTTAGGATTTGTTAAATGTAACAAACTGTGATGATTTTTTTGACACTGTCTACATGTGTTTTTGCTTGTGCACTTCGTGACAACATGGCCTCCAGAAAAACAATTAAAACATCGACCACTGTTTCCAATACATATTCTACGTTGTTTGATGTCCATTTGTAAAACTTTTTTACATGTTCCAACGTAATGTGAACCATTGCAAGCTGGCCATTTAGTACTTGTAGCGCTATGATAACTTTTGGTGACTGTTGTTGTTTTACTAGTTGTTGATGAATGTGATACGGCTTCTAAAACTCTGAATCTTGTATTCAAAAATTTCTTAAATTTGTCCAGTGACGGAAGATCTTGTCCATCACCTAACTCTTCTTCCCAAAGTCGCATTGTGACAAATGGTACCTTTTGTACTAGTAAGTAAATGATAATTGTATCCCATGTGGATATATCAACTTCTAGTGATTTTAATTGCTGTTCACATTCTTCTGTTGTTTCAATAAGTTGTTTTAATGCCTTGCTACTTTCGGTAAGCATTTTTGGTTGATTCACTAATATTTTTATTTGTGTGTTTACTAATAATCTTTTATTCTCATATCTGCATTTCAATTTTGTCCAAGCAGGTTCATAATCATCGTTTGTAATTGGAATGTGTCTTAGTAGTCGTTCCGCTTCACCAACTAAACATCCTTTCAAATATTGTAGTTTTTGTACTGGATACAGTTGTGTGTTAGCATGAATCATAGTGGTAAACAAATCGTGAAATGATCTCCACTCCATATAATCGCCATTAAATTTCGGCAATGTTATGCGTGGTAGATGTACTTGAACATTAGCATGATGTATTGTATCATTCATAGTTGTATCTGTGATGACTGGTTGTTTAACTTCTGCTGGTTGTTTAAGCTTCAAGTTATCCTTTAATTCACCAATATATTCTGTATATAGTACATCTATATCTGCATACACATCGTTCACTATGTAGTTATCAGCGCATTGTTCTCCAGATGTTGCAATTAATTCACGAATAATTGTATCGTTGTCATTAAACTGCTTCCATTGTTCTTCCAAACTACTGATCTTCGTTTCGTAGAATCCCACGTTTCGCTTGTCAAGCTTAGTTTTCTTGGCGTTGATGATAATCCGCTGAATTTTATCTGCCAACACTTGCTGTTTTGTCAGAGCACCTTTCAGTTGCATAGACATGTTAAAATACAACCGGTATAGCGTTTGATAAAAGATTAATTTTATTTGGCTAAAAACTGACTGGACAATAACAATTAAACGTTACCAACTAACCCTGCTTTTAAATTGCCAACTATTGCACCACTGACGTACAAATTTCAAATAAAATGAAAAGAAAACAATCAATTACTACCCTAAATATTCAATAATTATTAATCGGACCGCGCGTTACAATATATCCGGTTCGAAGGACCAAAATGTTCGGTGAGCTAGATAAAATTAAAATTAATTAAATTCTTCTCCGTGAACTAAAAATAAAAGACTATGCTTCGCTTACGATCAAATTATTTATTTATTAAATATCGAGAAAAAAAATTGTATATAATTTATTAAAAAAATTAATTAAATAAAAAAAAAGAATTTAAACAAATTACATTAAAATTTAAAATAAAATTGATAAACTCAAAAAATAAAATTATAATAATAAATTCAGTATTACTTTAATATAATTAATTTATAAAACTCAAATTGTTGACAAATTGTTATCTAAATTTCCAAATTATTTACAAAAAAAAATTTCAAACAAATTCAAATATTAATTTATATAAATTTACAAATTGCGTTAACGTTACGTTAATTGTATGTATGCCTTAATGAAAAAAATTGCGTTTGAAGTTGCGTTAATTATGTGTATACCTTAATTCAATATGCACAACAAAAGTATTTAACTGTCACCCAATACTGACACTGTATACAAAACCGCGTGTTCTTTTATGTTTGATGCAAAAGCGATACCAATGCGAAAGACACTAACGTCAAAATGATTATCAAAATTTATTAATATTTACGCCAAATTTTAATTAAACAAATGAAATTATATGTTTATTATGTATAATATCAAAGTACTATCAAGGTGGTGTAAATAAAATTCACGATAATAAAAAAAATTGTTTTAAATATATCCGTAAAATTATAACTTTAAACAACAAAAAAATAACGATTTATACTTGTCAGTTGCGGTTTTAGTTGGGGTTTCAAATACTGTTGTTAACGCAATTGCTTTATTGTAATTGATTGTTTGACACAAAAAAAAATAAATTCTACTTTATGTTATGGCCCGTTAGCAATTTAAATTGTTTAATTTTGCATTGACCAAATATAACCAAATTACTCTATTTATATACAAATATTAAAATAAAAAAAGAATCAATATGATTTTATTATATTTCAAAAAAAAATATTTTATTTATTTATGTGTGATGTTGTAAATTATAATTTCCAAATTATAATTTTAAATTGCTCCAATTTCTAAAATATTCGAAAAAAAAAACCAAAGGAATGAATTGTACGAATTATTCCCAAAATGGCAGAAAAAAAAACCTTATATAATTCTACAACAAATTATTATTCCCAAAGTAAAGTAGGAACAATCATAAAATTTCCACTTTCGTGTATTTATGATCTTATCCATACAATACTCACGTTGATTTTCGTTGTTTGTTGTTTGTAGTTGACTCCTTGTTATATTTTTGTTGTATTGTTGCAAAAATTATGTTTGTTTGCGATGATGTGTTGTTTGCAATAATTTTGATAAATTTGCCTTGTTTTGATTAATTTAATGTGAATCTCACCAAAATCTGATAACGAAAGAGAATGATTAATTCGTTGCGCCGTCTTTTATAGTTTGTTCTGGTCCATTTTTTGCAGGGCTGCACGTTAATTATAGCATATTACCTTGTAAACCTACCATAAACTACTTAATTTATTTATTTCCATGTTATATCAAATTCTTATGATATATTTGCCTTCAGATGTTCTTAATTTGTTATGTTTTGTAACATTTTATTGTTTTCTCCTGTTAAATTTTATAATTTTTGTGATTTAAATTATGCTATAATTTATCTAATTTGCACATCCCTGCGTTACATTTCATCGATATAGTGGCACCTTGCCGTTTGCTGAATTAAGAGAACTTAATTTGTTGTTCTATATCTATCTCGCTTACCCGATCGGTTTCATTCACTCCAATTATGTTTTCCATAACATATTTAAAAGCATAATTTTATGTTTTATGCTCCTTTTCTTATGTTTTGCATAAGATTTTTGGATTCGCGACACTTCATTCTACTGGGTAAGTAAGATTGTATATGTCTGAACATAAAGTTCTGCACATAGGGCAATCAACAAGTTCTCGTTTGACAGCCGCAAACGAGCAGAAGTTTTTCCAGAATTTCGGCTAAAATCAAGAATAAATTCAGGTAAGTTCTACAATTTATTATTTAGGAGCCTTTTCTGGTTCCATTAATATATATAAACCATGGATTACGGCATTGTATATGTCTAATCCAATATTTTCATATATATATAAATTTCATTGTTTTTTACAGGTTATGCCGGTTTGTTTACCATTGGACATCAATTTCCAATAAATTGATCCAATTGGTAAATTCAACTATGCAATAGTTGTTGAGGACACCTAAGGTATGTTGCGTTTTATATTTTGTATATTGAATATAAAAAACATTTATTTTCAGATACAACAACCTGGAATTGTTATTGTACCACACCCTGGATGGGATTAAAGTTGAGTAATTAAAATCATTTCATTTCATTTTTTAATAATATATTTATTTTATTTTAGGTTGGCTAAACACTATTGATAAAAAATTAGAATAGTAAAAAAAAAAAATAACAAAATAAATAAATTACTTAATAAATAAGTAATTAAAATAAAATTGAATAAAAGTTATAATAATTGTATACGGTATCACCCAAAAAGAACGAATTAATAAGAGCGAAAAAATAAAAGCGAAAGAAAAAAAGGCGATAATAAAAAGAGCGAAAGATAAAAAAGAGCCAAAGTTCCATAACTTTGATAATATATTAAATAGACAAAAACTTATACAAATTATCAGAAGTATAATAATTTTCTAATTAACAAACGATAAATTTAATTTTCGCATTTTAAATAACCCACAATATTAAATAATTGAATAAAACTATAATACACGAATTAAATTTGGAGATTAAAGTTGTGTGCAATACCCCGTAAAAAATCAATTAAGTCACGGTTTTCGTAATCATTAACCAGGTCTTCTATATTTTTAACTGTATCACGATAACCATTATTTTTTAAAAGAACAAAACCTTTTTGGCTTCTCGTATATTCAAGCGACATTTTTAAAAAATTTATTACAAATATTTATTACAAATATCTTGCACGAAATTATATTTATGAAAAAAATATTTTTAATATTACCAATATGATTGATCGCATACTTGTTAAATTTATAAAAACAACTAGTATTAACATTTTAATTGTTGTAGAGTGCTTTTAAATTTTCAAAATATAATTAACGAAATCCGACTTATGAAATGAAAAAAATCGCGCGATTTTTTTTCATTTCATAAGTCGGATTTCGTTAATTATATCTTTCGCTCATTTTGCATTTCGCTCATTTTGTATTCGCTCTTATTTTTTCGCTGTTTTGGATTCGCTCTTATTGGGTGGAACCATTGTATACATAAACTAATTTGTTTTATTTAGAAAGGAAGGTTTTAAAATATTATACAAATTTAAAAAGGTGAGATAAAAATAAAATAGATAAATTATAGAACAATTTATGATAATATGTTATAATATCATAACAATGGCGCTGCGGACAGGATAGGAATTACATTTCATATCCAAAAGAATTTTGTGTGCGGTAAAACGGGAGATTAAAATTAAATAAATAAAAACTATCGAAATAAAAGTGGACATTTACTAAAATTAGTAAAAAAAAAAAAATTTAAAGTTTACAAAATTTTTTAAATAATTATTATAAATATTTTTTTTAAAAAGTAGCAATAATTTTTAATAAAGCATTTTATTAATAATAAAATCAGTGGTAGCAGAATAATTAAAAGTTGTAATTAAAAGTTGCAGTTTAAAGTTGCAGTTAAAGGTTGCAGTAGAAGAAGCAGAAAATTTTTAGAAAAAATTGCAGAAGAAGTAGCTTGTAGCGGAAAAACAGAAAAAGAATTTTTATTAAAAACTTTTTTTTAAATAGTAAGTTATTTTTTTCTCTAATATTCAAAATTCAAATAAGTGCTACATATACAGAAATATAAAAAAACGGGCTGTTATAAATTAAAAACAAATATAATATATAAATATAATCGTAATATATATATATATATAAAAATAATAAATAATTTTTTTTTGTTAAAAATAAATAATTTTTTATATAAAATGAATAAAACAAAATCATTAGGAAGATATGGTTCTTCATTATTTTTTATAATTATTATAACTTCAAATTTAATTGTTTTAATAATGGAGAATAATAAAATTTATTTTTTGGCTAATTATTTAATTAAGTTGACAAATATAAAAAATTAAATTAATAAAATATGAAATTAAATTATTAAAGTAAAATTTATAGAAAATTGATAAAAATTAAATTTGTTAAAATTTTGGTTGAAATAAAAAATTATTCGAATAAATAAAAATAAAAGAAAAATAATGTTAAAATTGCTTTAATTCATTTTTTGTATTAAATTCATTAAAATTATTAAAGTATAAATGTAAAATTGTTAAATTTGGATTTACCTTTTATTGATTTAAAGTAGAACAGGTATTAAAACAAAAAGTATCTAAAAGGAAATTGGGCAAAAAATAAAATTAAAATCAAAATGTTTAATAATTATAAAATAATAAAAATATACAAAAAATCCTTTTGAATATTAAATTTAATTATTTTACTTACGATAAAATTTTCAAAAACGAAAACGTTGTACAAAATCGCAAAAAATCCTTTTAAAATCTAAAATTTCTAGTGAATAAATTTTTATATACAAAGTCCAAACAAAATAAAATGCATAAAAATACATATATATAATGATATTCTTTTTATATTCTACCAAAAACCTTTACCTATCCTAATACTATTTCTCTCTTCAATAAAATTTAAAAAATAAAATAGGTATATAATAAATAAAATTGGGGTATATATACATATGTATGAAAAAATATGTAAAAAATTTTTAAAGTAAAAAAGTCATATATGTACATATACATATACTACGAAAAAATATTAAAATATTAAACCTATATCAAACATTATAATTTTTTTTGTTACACAAAAGTTTTATTCTCCAAGTATAAATTGCAAATTGTGCGTTTTGATCAATTTGTATTTTAAAAAGTTTATATTAAAGTTTGTTTTTTAAATTCGAATAAAAATAGCGTAATCAAAACAATTACGGTGAAAAAGGGTAAGATTATTATATTTAACACAAAACTGTGTAAATAAAGTGTAGAATAAAATTCTGTACTAAGTTGACACAGGGCTGTGTAAAAAAACAAAGAAAATGTAAAAAATATAATAATTGTGAAACTTAAATTCGTTAATTGTGAAACTTAAAGAAACTTAATAAAAAAATTTTTAACATAAGTGTAAAAATTTTAATAAAATTTTTCGTTACTTTTTTTCGTTAATTGTGATACCATTATATTTTTTTTGTTCGTAATGACGAAAATTATATATACATATATATAAAATGATATATATATATATTTTCAAATTATGTTTGATAATTTTTATATAAAATATTATTGTCAACGTTTAATTGATATTAATATAAATATTTTAAATGACGTACGTAAATTTCATTAGGACAAAGCGCGTTTTTTTTGTAAAATCATTTGAAGATCATATTATGAACATTTATTTAACAAAATTTTTTTGGAAATGAATAAAATATTTTTTGCATAATTTTAGGAGTTAAGAAACTTATATTTTTTTGAGATAAACATTTTAGTCAACAAACAAAAATTTTTTCTTATTATTGCATACTTTTAGGAATGATTTCAATAGCAATAAAACAAAACTGAGATACGCGTTAACCTACAACAGACGTAGTAATTGAAATTTGATCCCTCTTTATCCTTTACTTCCTACTATTTCCAATATTTCCCCGTTTTATTTCTTAATATTTACTATCCATTACCAATCTGAGGTTAATGTTTAATTATGCAAATAACTTTTAAAATAAAAATGTCCAATAGTAATAGTTTAGGTTTTTAAAGTAAATTTTATTACTTTTATGGTTTTTGACGTAACTATTTTTCTATTTTATATCTCAATATACATTTTTTATATTATATTTTTTACAAGTATAAAGTTGTATTGGAAATGTTTTGTTCTGTATTCGTGATTTGCATAATTTTTGTTATCTGTATTTCCTACTTTGTAATTTTTATGACACAATAATTTAATATATTATTAAGATCTTTATTTTTAAGTAATAATTTGTTTCGTATATTTTGTAATTTGTAAATTTTATGTGACGTTATAATTTAATATATTATTAAGATCCTTATTGTTATTTTTATTGTTATCATGTATTGCTTGTATTAAGCTTGAAATAAATAAATATTAAATATTAAATTCCGGCGTATGTTATGAAGTATTACTTATTGTAAGGAAATATTCCATCTTCCAATAATGATCAATATAAAAATATTCTTTAATAAATTTCAAAAAAACAATTTCATTCATTCTATAAATTTTAGTTGCTGTATTTATCACGCTACAGCCGAGCATAGTCCCAATCATGATAGTAAAAATTGCGTCATTTATTTTAAGTATTACTTATTGTTAGGAAATATACCCTTTTTCAATAATCATTGATATAAAAATGTTCTTTAATAAATTTATAAAAATTAAATTAATCCAATCTAAAAATCTTAACTGCTGTATTTATCACGCCAGAGCCGAACTTAGTCCCAATCGTTATAGTAGAAATTCCGGCGTATGTTATGAAGTATTACTTATTGTAAGGAAATATTCTCTCTTCCAATATTGATCGATATAAACATATTCTTTAATAAATTTAAAAAAAAATAATTTCATTCATTCTATAAATTTTAGTTGCTGTATTTATCACGCTACAGCCGAGTATAATCCCAATCATGATAGTAAAAATTGCGTCATTTATTTTAAGTATTACTTATTGTTAGGAAATATACCCTCTTCCAATAATCATCGATACAAAAATGTTCTTTAATAAATTTAAAAAAATTAAGTTCTTTCAATCTAAAAATCGTAGCTGCTTTATTTATCACGCTAGAGCCGAGCTTAGTCTTAATCGGGATAGTAGAAATTCTGTTTTTATTATGAAATATTACTTATTGTTAGGTTGCTGTATTTATCTCGCTACATCCGAGGGTAAACCTTATAGTTACAGTAGCAATTTCATCGTTTATTATGAACCATTACTTATTGTTGTTATACTCTCTTCCAATAAACATCGATATAAAAATGTTCTTTAATAAATTTAAAAAAATTAAGTTCTTTTATGCTAAAAATCGTAGCTGCTGTATTTATCACGCCAGAGCCGAGCTTAGTTCCAATCGCGATAGTAGAAATTCCGGCGTTTATTATGAAGGGATACGTATTGTTAAGAAATATTCCCTCTTCAAATAATCATCGATATAAAAATGTTCTTTAATAAATTTAAAAAAATTAAGTTCTTTCATTCTAAAAATCGTAGCTGCTGTATTTATCACGCCAGAGCCGAGCTTAGTCTTAATCGCGATTGTAGAAATTCTGTTTTTTATTATGAAATATTACTTATTGTTAGGAAATATTCTCTGTTCCAATAATCTCCGATATAAACATATTCTTTAATAAATGAAAAAAAACAAACAATTTCAGTCATTCTATAAATCTTAGTTGCTGTATTTATCTCGCTACATCCGAGTGTAATCCCTATCGTTACAGTAGCAATTTCATCGTTTATTATAACATTACTTATTGTTGTTATACCCTCTTCCAATAATCATCGATATAAAAACGTTCTTTAATAATTTAAAAAATTAGTTCTTTAATTCTTAAAATCGTAGCTGCTTTATTTATCACGCCTGAGCCGATCTTAGTTCCAATCGCGATAGTAGAAATTCAGGCGTTTATTATGAAGGGTTACGTATTGTTAAGAAATATTCCCCCTTCACATAATCATAGATATAAAAATGTTCTTTAATAAATTTAAAAAAATTAAGTTCTTTCATTCTAAAAATCGTAGCTGCTGTATTTATCACGCCAGAGCCGAGCTTAGTCTTAATCGGGATAGTAGAAATACTGTTTTTATTATGAAATTTTACTTTTTGTTAGGTTGCTGTATTTATCTCGTTACATCCGAGGGTAATCCCTATAGTTACAGTAGCAATTTCATCGTTTATTATGAACCATTACTTATTGTTGTTATACCCTCATCCAATAATCATCGATATCAAAATATTCTTTAATAATTTAAAAAATTAGTTCTTTAATTCTTAAAATCGTAGCTGCTTTATTTATCACGCCAGAGCCGATCTTAGTTCCAATCGCGATAGTAGAAATTCAGGCGTTTATTATGAAGGGTTACGTATTGTTAAGAAATATTCCCCCTTCAAATAATCATCGCTATAAAAATGTTCTTTAATAAATTTAAAAAAATTAAGTTCTTTCATTCTAAAAATCGTAGCTGCTGTATTTATCACGCCAGAGCCGATCTTAGTTTCAATCGCGATAGTAGAAATTCCGGCGTTTATTATGAAGGGTTACGTATTGTTAAGAAATATTCCCTCTTCAAATAATCATCGATATAAAAATGTTCTTTAATAAATTTAAAAAAATTAAGTTCTATAATTCTAAAAATCGTAGCTGCTTTATTTATCACGCCAGAGCCGATCTTAGTTCCAATCGCGATAGTAGAAATTCCGGCGTTTATTATGAAGGGTTACGTATTGTTAAGAAATATTCCGTCTTCAAATAATCATCGATATAAAAATGTTCTTTAATAAATGTAAAAAAATTAAGCTCTTTCATTCTAAAAATCGTAGCTGCTTTATTTATCACGCCAGAGCCGAGCTTAGTCTTAATCGCGATTGTAGAAATTCTATTTTTTATTATGAAATATTACTTATTGTTAGGAAATATTCTCTGTTCCAATAATCACCGATATAAACATATTCTTTAATAAATGAAAAAAAAAAAAAACAATTTCGTTCATTCTATAAATCTTAGTTGCTGTATTTATCTCGCTACATCCGAGTGTAATCCCTATCGTTACAGTAGCAATTTCATCGTTTATTATGAAACATTACTTATTGTTAGGAAATATACCGTCTTCCAATAATCATCGATATAAAAATGTTCTTTAATAAATTTAAAAAATAAATTGATTCTTTCTATAAATAATAGCAGCTGTATTAATCACGCTATAGCTGAACGTAGTGCCAATCATGATAGTAAAAATTTCGTAGTTTATTATGAAGTGTTACGTATTGTTAGGAAATATTCCCTCTTCCAATAATCATCGATATAAAAATGTTCTTTAATAAATTTAAAAAAACAAAGTTCATTTATTATAAAAATCTCTGTTGCTGTACTTATCACGCTACAGCCGAGTGTAGGCGCTATCCCTACAGTGGGAATTCCGTCATTTATTTGAAGTATTACTTATTGTTAGGAAATACACCCTTTTTCAATAATCATCGATATAAAAATGTTCTTTAATAAATTGAAAAAAATGAAATTAATGCAATATAAAAATCTTAGCTGCTTTATTTATCACGATACAGCCGAGCTGTGATAGTAAAAATTGCGTCATTTATTTTGAAGTATTACTTATTGTTAGAAAATATGCCTGCATCCAATAATCATAGATATAAAAATGTTCTTTAATAAATTTAAAAAAATTAAGTTCTTTAATTCTAAAAATCGTAGCTGCTTTATTTATCACGCCAGAGACGAGCTTAGTCTTAATCGCGATAGTAGAAATTCTGTTTTTTATTATGTAGTGAATTGAGGCACCCTGTGCTTCAATTCACAACGGAAATCAAAAATATTTAAAATTAATAAAATCAATTTGATTTTTAAATTAAAAACAAAAGTTTCAAATTACGCGTTGCTCGTGCACAGAGAAAAATGAATTCAATAAATTATAATTTCTCTGTGCTGACAACGCGTAAAAATTAATTAACCAATTAAATATTAATTTATCAAAATTATTTTGTTGGAGAAGCTCATTGGTTTTCCAAAATTTTATTGGAACAATTTTGGAAAACAAAAAAGCTCTCCAACAAAATAAAAAAGAAAGTAAAATTTTAAAAAGAGTCAGTCGATCAAGAAAATAAAGTCTGATTTTTAAATCGTAATTATTATTGTGACATTCGATCGGAAAAAATAATTAATTTCTATTAAAAAATCAAAATTTAAATTTTATATAATAGTTTTTAAAAGAATATAAATTTTGTCAAAGTTGGAATGAGAGTTTTTTTACCATGTCCCTCTGGAAAAGTAATAATTAAAAATTCGGGAAATGTTAAAATTAAAAGAAAACGAAATTTTAAAAATTGTTAATAAATTTATTTAAAAAAAAAAAAATTAGAATAGTAAAAAAAAAAAAAATAACAAAATAAATAAATTACTTAATAAATAAGTAATTAAAATAAAATTGAATAAAAGTTATAATAATTGTATACATAAACTAATTTGTCTTATTTAGAAAGGAAAGTTTTAAAATATTATACAAATTTAAAAAGGTGAGATAAAAATAAAATAGATAAATTATAGAACAATTTATGATAATATGTTATAATATCATAACAATGGCGCTGCGGACAGGATAGGAATTACATTTCCTATCCAAAAGAATTGTGTGTGCGGTAAAACGGGAGATTAAATTTAAATAAATAAAAACTATCGAAATAAAAGTGGACATTTACTAAAATTAGTAAAAAAAAAATATAATAATTTAAAGTTTACAAAATTTTTTAAATAATTATTATAAATATTTTTTTTAAAACAAAAGTAGCAATAATTTTTAATAAAGCATTTTATTAATAATAAAATCTGTGGTAGCAGAATAATTAAAAGTTGTAATTAAAAGTTGCAGTTTAAAGTTGCAGTTAAAGATTGCAGTAGAAGAAGCAGAAAATTTTTAGAAAAAATTGCAGAAGAAGTAGCTTGTAGCGGAAAAACAGAAAAAGAATTTTTATTAAAAACTTTTTTTTTAAATAGTAAGTTATTTTTTTTCTTTAATATTCAAAATTCAAATAAGTGCTATACAGAAATATAAAAAAAACGGGCTATTATAAATTTTACAAAAATATAATATATAAATATAATCATAATATACATATATATATATATATATATACATATATAAATAATAAATAATTTATTTTTGTTAAAAACAAATAATTTTTTATATAAAATGAATAAAACATAATCATTAGGAAGATATGGTTCTTCATTATTTTTTATAATTATTATAACTCCAAATTTAATTGTTTTAATAATGGAGAATAATAAAATTTATTTTTTGGCTAATTATTTAATTAAGTTGACAAATATAAAAAATTAAATTAATAAAATATGAAATTAAATTATTAAAGTAAAATTTATAGAAAATTGATTAAAATTAAATTTGTTAAAATTTTGGTTGAAGTAAAAAATTATTCGAATAAATAAAAATAAAAGAAAAATAATGTTAAAATTGCTTTAATTCATTTTTTGTATTAAATTCATTAAAATTATTAAAGTATAAATGTAAAATTGTTAAATTTGGATTTACCTTTTATTGATTTAAAGTAGAACAGGTATTAAAACAAAAAGTATCTAAAAAGAAATTGGCCAAAAAATCAAATTAAAATCAAAACGTTTATGCCGGTATGATAATGGCTTGAAAATTTCAATTTTTCAGAAACTATCCATTTAGAGGGAGAGGTAATATTTCTTATGTGAGAAAAAGATATGAGTGCGAGTAACACGCTATATTGAAAAAAATCCTGAAAGTAAAAAAAAAAACAATCCAAAAAAAATCCATGTCGCTAATGATTTGTCACTGTGTAGCAGCAACAAAACCATTTCTGTCAAAAAAAATCGAAATTTTTTTGGATTTTTTTGTATATTTTTTGACATTCCTGATTTTTTTCAATATTCAAGAATTATTTTTATTATTTTATTACAAATCGCCGCTTGAATACTTGTTTGCTTCATACGCCATTTTAGAGTTTTTTTGAGTTAGGACCATATCTGTAGTGTTTGGGAGATTCTCTTTTTAAAACTGCAATTCGTTTTTTCTTATCTCTAATAGTTACTGAGATATCGAGTAGCAGTTTTGCTCCACATCCACTTTTTTTTTCAATGCTTGTTTGCCTCACTTCTCAAAAATCAGAGAAAAGGTAGCACGTAGAGCAACTTTTCTATACATTTTTCAAGTTATTTTTATTAAATGTTTTTTTGCTCTACATAAATCAGCAATGTACATGAAACATTAACATTAATATTAAATTAATTTTTTTGCTCCATATCCATTGCTCATTGATATAGAACTTTAATGCCAAATTTTTTTTTTTTACTTTTGCCTTATATCCATAGTAATTTTCATAGTCATTATATTATAAGATGGACATGGAGCCGTGCCAGTTATCTTCGGGAACCGTCTTGAAACACGGACCAAGAAGTATAATATGTGTAAATTGTAAGTTGTAAATTTAGGGTGGATATTGAGCAAAGTGAAAATGTCAGAGGCGTATGAAGCAAACAAGTATTCGAGCAGCGAAATATCTTTGACAGATGAAAAAACAAAAACAATATATTTGACAGCATCAATACGACACTATAGTTGGCTTTCATTGAAAAATATTTGTGTTTCAGTCGCACAAAGAGACATTTTTTAGTTTTTTTTTGGATTTTGTCAAGCCATTGTCATACCGGCATTAATAATTATAAAATAATAAAAATATACAAAAAGTCCTTTTGAATATTAAATTTAATTACTTTACTTACGATAAAATTTTGAAAAACCAAAACGTTGTACAAAATCGCAAAAGATCCTTTTAAAATCTAAAATTTTCTAAATTTCTATTTCTAGTTAATTTTTATATACAAAGTCCAAACAAAATAAAATGCATAAAAATACATATATATAATGATATTCTTTTTATATTCTACCAAAAACCTTAACCTATCCTAATACTATTTCTCTCTTCAATAAAATTTAAAAAATAAAATAGGTATAATAAATAAAATTGGGGAATATATACATATGTATGAAAAAATATGTAAAAAAATTTTAAAGTAAAAAAGTCATATATGTACATATACATATACTATGAAAAAATATTAAAATATTAAACATTATAATTTTTTTTGTTACACAAAAGTTTTATTCTCCAAGTATAAATTGCAAATTGTGTGTTTTGATCAATTTGTAGTTTAAAAAGTTTATATTAAAGTTTGTTTACGTGAAATATAATACATAGAAGTGTATTATTATAAATCAAATTCGAATAAAAATAGCGTAATCAAAACAATTACGGTGAAAAAGGGTAAGATTATTATATTTAACACAAAACTGTGTAAATAAAGTGTAGAATAAAATTCTGTACTAAGTTGACACAGGGCTGTGTAAAAAAAACAAAGAAAATGTAAAAAATATAATAATTGTGAAACTTAAATTCGTTAATTGTGAAACTTAAAGAAACTTAATAAAAAAATTTTTAACATAAGTGTAAAAATTTTAATAAAATTTGGTTTAATAAACCAACAATTTTTTTCGTTACTTGTTTTCGTTAATTGTGATACCATTATATTTTTTTTGTTCGTAATGACGAAAATTATATATACATATATATAAAATGATATATATATATATTTTCAAATTATGTTTGATCATTTTTATATAAAATATTATTGTTAACGTTTAATTGATATTAATATAAATATTTTAAATGACGTACGTAAATTTCATTAGGACAAAGCGCGTTTTTTTTGTAAAATCATTTGAAGATCATATTATGAACATTTATTAAACAAAATTTTTTTGGAAATGAATAAAATATTTTTTGCATAATTTTAGGAGTTAAGAAACTTATATTTTTTTGAGATAAACATTTTAGTCAACAAACAAAAATTTTTTCTTATTATTGCATACTTTTAGGAATGATTTCAATAGCAATAAAACAAAACTGAGATACGCGTTAACCTACAACAGACGTAGTAATTGAAATTTGATCCCTCTTTATCCTTTACTTCCTACTATTTCCAATATTTCCCCGTTTTATTTCTTAATATTTACTATCCATTACCAATCTGAGGTTAATGTTTAATTATGCAAATAACTTTTAAAATAAAAATGTCCAATAGTAATAGTTTAGGTTTTTAAAGTAAATTTTATTACTTTTATGGTTTTTGACATAACTATTTTTCTATTTTATATCTCAATATACATTTTTTATATTATATTTTTTACAAGTATAAAGTTGTATTGGAAATGTTTTGTTCTGTATTCGTGATTTGCATAATTTTTGTTATCTGTATTTCCTACTTTGTAATTTTTATGACACAATAATTTAATATATTATTAAGATCTTTATTTTTAAGTAATAATTTGTTTCGTATATTTTGTAATTTGTAAATTTTATGTGACGTTATAATTTAATATATTATTAAGATCCTTATTGTGATTTTTATTGTTATCATGTATTGCTTGTATTAAGCTTGAAATAAATAAATATTAAATATTAAATTCCGGCGTATGTTATGAAGTATTACTTATTGTAAGGAAATATTCCCTCTTCCAATAATGATCAATATAAAAATATTCTTTAATAAATTTCAAAAAAACAATTTCATTCATTCTATAAATTTTAGTTGCTGTATTTATCACGCTACAGCCGAGTATAGTCCCAATCATGTTAGTAAATATTGCGTTATTTATTTTAAGTATTACTTATTGTTAGGAAATATACCCTTTTTCAATAATCATTGATATAAAAATGTTCTTTAATAAATTTAAAAAAATTAAATTAATCCATCTTAAATCTTAACTGCTGTATTTATCACGCCAGAGCCGAGCTTAGTCCCAATCGTTATAGTAGAAATTTCGGCGTATGTTATGAAGTATTACTTATTGTAAGGAAATATTCCCTCTTCCAATAATGATCGATATAAACATATTCTTTAATAAATTAAAAAAAAAATAATTTCATTCATTCTATAAATTTTAGTTGCTGTATTTATCACGCTACAGCCGAGTATAGTCCCAATCATGTTAGTAAAAATTGCGTCATTTATTTTAAGTATTACTTATTGTTAGGAAATATACCCTCTTCCAATAATCATCGATACAAAAATGTTCTTTAATAAATTTAAAAAAAATAAATTCTGTCCTTCTAAAAATCGTAGCTGCTGTATTTATCACGCCAGAGCCGATCTTAGTCCTAATCGCGATAGTAGAAATTCCGGCGTTTGTTATGAAATATTACTTATTGTAAGGAAATATTCCCTCATCCAATAATCATTTATACAAAAATGTTCTTTAATAAATTTAAAAAAAATAAATTCTGTCCTTCTAAAAATCGTAGCTGCTGTATTTATCACGGCAGAGCCGATCTTAGTCCTAATCGCGATAGTAGAAATTCCGGCGTTTGTTATGAAATATTACTTATTGTAAGGAAATATTCCCTCATCCAATAATCATTTATACAAAAATGTTCTTTAATAAATTTAAAAAAATTAAATTCATTCATTCTATAAATCTTAGTTGCTGTATTTATCTCGCTACATCCGAGTGTAATCCCTATCGTTACAGTAGCAATTTCATCGTTTATTATGAACCATTACTTATTGTTAGGAAATATACGCTCTGCCAATAATCATCGATATAAAAATGTTCGTTAATAAATTTAAAAAATAAATTGATTCATTTTAAAAATAATAGCTGCTGTATTAATACCGCTATATTTGAACATAGTGCCAATCGTGATAGTAAAAATTTCGTAGTTTATTATGAAGTGTTACGTATTGTTAGGAAATATTCCCTCTTCCAATAATCATCGATATAAAAATGTTCTTTAATAAATTTAAAAAAACAAAGTTCATTTATTATAAAAATCTCTGTTGCTGTACTTATTACGCTACAGCCGAGTGTAGGCGCTATCTCTACAGTGGGAATTCCGTCATTTATTTGATGTATTACTTATTGTTAGGAAATATACCCTTTTTCAATAATCATCGATATAAAAATGTTCTTTAATAAATTGAAAAAAATGAAATTAATGCAATCTAAAAATCTTAGCTGCTTTATTTATCACGATACAGCCGAGCTGTGATAGTAAAAATTGCGTCATTTATTTTGAAGTATTACTTATTGGTAGAAAATATGCCCTCATCCAATAATCATAGATATAAAAATGTTCTTTAATAAATTTAAAAAAATTAAGTTCTTTAATTCTAAAAATCGTAGCTGCTTTATTTATCACGCCAGAGACGAGCTTAGTCTTAATCGCGATAGTAGAAATTCTGTTTTTTATTATGTAGTGAATTGAGGCACCCTGTGCTTAATTAATTTTAATTCAATAAATTATAATTTCTCTGTGCTGACAACGCGTAAAAATTAATTAACCAATTAAATATTAATTTATCAAAATTATTTTGTTGGAGAAGCTCATTGGTTTTCCAAAATTTTATTAAAGTAAAATTTTAAAAAGAGTCAGTCGATCAAGAAAATAAAGTCTTATTTTTAAATCGTAATTATTATTGTGACATTCGATCGGAAAAAATAATGAATTTCTATTAAAAAATCAAAATTTAAATTTTATATAATAATTTTTAAAAGAATATAAATTTTGTCAAAGTTGGAATGAGAGTTTTTTTACCATGTCCGTCTGGAAAAGTAAAAATTAAAAAAGAAAATTCGGGAAATGTTAAAATTAAAAGAAAACGAAATTTTAAAAATTGTTAATAAATTTATTTAAAAAAAAAAACAAGTTAATTATAAATTGCGAAAAATAAATAAATTGTCTAAACTATTGATAAAAAATTAGAATAGTAAAAAAAAAAAATAACAAAATAAATAAATTACTTACTAAATAAGTAACTAAAATAAAATTGAATAAAAGTTATAATAATTGTATACATAAACTAATTTGTTTTATTTAGAAAGGAAAGTTTTAAAATATTATACAAATTTAAAAAAAATAAATAAAATAGATAAATTATAGAACAATTTATGATAATATGTTATAATATCATAACAATTCAGCAATAGTAAGGGTAAGTAGACTTCCTTATAAATGGCATTAATTCTGATAAGGTCTACTTTCCCTTACTATTGCTGACAGTGGCTCAAACTCAACGGAGAAGTACATTGATGTGGTATTATTTGCTTGTTTATTACTTTTTAGTTGAATATTTTTTTAAGGGAAAGTCTTTTTGAAAAACTTTTTTTTATTTATATTTTTTATTTTACACTTTTTAGTCGGTCAAATATTTATTCATTCGACCGACTAAAAATATTTAAATACTTTGACAACTTGGGAGTGATTTGTTTAAGCTCCTCATGGCCCACGATTTGGAATTCCACAAGTGGCCGATGTTTTGGGCCTTCCATGGCCCCAGGTGCCCCAAATGTTTTTTTTGTATAATTGGCTCCACATGACCCAGGGTACTGCTCGGACTACTCTTCAAGACCTTTCATTTGATGCCCCAAATGATTTTTTTATGATGGGCCCCCACATGACACAGGTTTTGGGCCCTAACATGAATTACGAAGCCCCACGGACTACGCAACGAGATGTATTCCTTAATATCTTTTATTTGATACGTCTCATGGCTTTTTGCATTATGGGCCCCACAAGACCCAGAGTACCTCTCGGAGTACTCAACAAGATGTCCTCTTCAAGACCTTTCATTAGATACCGCACATGATTTTTTGTATGTTGGGGCCCCACAATACCCCGTTTTGGGCCCGAGATGACTCAAGGCGCCCTCCGGGCTACCGCTCAATGAGATGTACTTGTCAAGACCTTTCATTTGATACCCCACATGGTTTTTTTGGTACATTCAAAAATTTAACGGCCCCAAATTTATATGGTACCAAGCATTTGATGACACTAGCTCAACTTCCAAATTTGAGCTCAATCGGTCAAGCCGTTTAAGAGTTATGGCCAGGTGAGGAGAAATATATATACCGGAAGTGTGAATTCATAAAAGGGAAAGTAAAATAAAGGAGTATTTTATTTTAAATAAATTTTTTTTTGGAATGATTTTCGATAAATAAAATAAATAAATGAATGAAATTACCTAAATTTGTAGAAAAAATAAAAATAAATTTTTTCGACTCCTAAAATATATTTTTCGAGAAATTTTTATAAAAAATGACCCCTAAAATAAAATATTACTAAAATTCAATAAAAAAAATGACCCCTAAATCCTAATATAAAAAAAGCATAAATATTATTGTTGTTGTTGAACATATTTTTTATAAACTAATGTCGCAAAATTCAAAACCCCCAACGTTGGCGCAATCAATTTTAAAATCTTCAAAGCGAATATCAACATTTTCATTCCTAAATTCAAGTCCGGAATTTGAAAATTCGGACGAACATACTAAAACAATCGTAGAAAATATAGAAGCGGAACCAAATTTAGAAGTATTGGATAGAAATAACTTTGTTGATTTTTTACATCAAGTACAAGGAGAACGAATATCAGAAAATAGAAAAAGTTTTAGAGCATTGAGGTCCGGGGCAAAATACCACAGAATTGGCCCAATACGGAAAACAAGGAAAGCTAGGAGAAATAAAGTAAAAATTACTAAAAACAGAAAGAAAAATTTTTAATAAAGACAAAATGAATCAAATAAACGACCCCCCTTACTTTAATTTCACAAAAACAAATAATGCAAATAGAACCATAAATAAACCGGGACCATCAGGATTAAATTCGACCCCTATTCCACCACCACCACCAATTGCACATAGAGAGGAATACGTTGCGGAGAACTTTAAAAACGACAACTCATATCATTTGGAACCAGCATTGTTACCAGTGGAGAGAATAATCAAAACTTTTTTAGTTAGCAGCTTATAGAAACAGAGTAAATGAAAGGTATCAAAGCGAGGGACGAGCTTTAATAAATGAAATGGAGATAACGGCAAAGAGAATATTCTTGGAAGGACTGCGTTCATCAGAATTGAAACAGTATTTAATTTTCAAAAACCCCGAAAACTTAAGAGTTTCCATAGGAGCGGCTCGCCAATACTTAAATGAAACAAGGAATTTAGGAAATATAGAAAGTTCTGGTAAAATTAGTAGTAATAGTCAAGGGGACAAAATGATGAATCTACTAACAACCATGATGCAAAAATTAAATGAAACTGGAGGACATGCACAACAACCAAATAATAACAGATTAAATCATGGGAATAATTTTAGAAATAATAATAATATTAACAATTATTTCCGAGGAACACCAGGGAAAAATAGATTCTTTAACGGGCAAAACAACAACAATAACGGTAATTCTAACAATAATTATAAAAACAATTTCCAAATAATAATAATTATAATAACAATAATTTTTATAATAATAATATGACCCCTAACGGAGTAAGTAAAAATGGAAGTTACAATATATTTAATGGTGGTAATAATTATGCCAACAGCAATAGAAATAAAATAATTATAATACTAATAATTATGCCATTAACAATCGGAATAATAATGGCAACAACAATGGTCCATTTAAAGGGCCAACAACTGAGAACATTAAATGTTTTAAGTGTGGTGAACCAGGTCACCTTAGTAGAGATATTACGTGGCAATACCAGTCAACACCAGTGCAATGTTCATATTGTGGAAGGAGTGGACATGGAGTAAATGAATGAGTATGATATTATCGCAAACTAAGAAATAAAACCAGCCTCAAGTTCATATTATAAATGGTATGAAAAGATTCCTTGTGAATGGTGTGCACGAGAGGGACATGCAATTTTAACTTGTGAAGCTCGTAAATCCTACGAATCCAAAATGACAATGGTTTTGGGAAACGAGGACGGAGTGAACTAAAAGAGCCCAGCTCATTCCTTTCGGAGGGCAAAATAACCTTACAAGAGCCAATAATTTATTAAGAAAAATATTATTGGATAGACCCTGAATTATTTAATAATGTAATAAAAGATAAAGAAGAAAATAATGAAATTAATAAAAATAATGAAAATGAAATGGAAATAAATTATGTTAAGTCGAATATAGGCTCTCGTGAAGGAAAAGTAATAAACGAAACAGAAATCGAGAATAAGAAAATTAAGTTACCAAATGATGGTATTTTGGATAACATTGGGATGACCCCTAAACGATGAAAATGAATCAAAAACAATTTATACAGAAAAATCAAGTGATAAAAATACGAATAAAGTACAAATGATTAAGGGAATTTTTGATTACGTGGATATGGATATTGAAAATTACAAGAATAATATATTTTTTAAAGCTAAAAATTTTATGGAAAAAAGTCTCAAATCTGGAAAGCAACTAAAAATTGTACAGATGATTTTAAAACTGAAGAAATAATTGTATTAGAAGAAAATATTAACACTGGAGTTGTTAAATCAAATGAAGAAGAAAAGGCGAATATTATTATAGAAAACAATGTAGGAGTAATTGTGGAAGAATTTTATTTGGAGGTATATATAGAAGTAAAATGTTTTAATAAAAATGTAGTAGAAGTAGTAGAAGTTATAAAAGTTGTAGTAGAAGAAAATGATTTAAGTACAAAAGTATGTACTGGTATATTGATAGAAGACGAATTTGTTGGAGATAATAATATTAATGAAAAATAAATAAAGAAATGGAACTTTTTAATAAAGAATTTTGTTTAAATAGTACTAATGTTAATATTGAAAAAGAAGAAAAAAAGGAAATAATTTTTAAAACAGGAGACAAAAATAAGGAAATAAAAAATATAGAAGAATCCATAATATACGCACGGAAAATAATAATAAATGAAAATAATTATTTAATTAAAAATGATAACACTTATATCATCGTATTTAATAAAAATGTCAATACTACGGGTATTGAAAATAAAAAACGAAAATTGACCCTTATTCTTAATGTTGTTACTTACCATTAAGAAAATTAAATAACAACATAATAAAGTTAAATCATAGATATAAGAAACATAGGTGGAAGCGTAAAGGTAAATTATATTAAGCTAGTTATAACAAAAAAAAATATTGAAATTTGAAATTTTAATATTAATTTAAAAAAAAAATTTCAGAATAAAATAGAAAGGGGTGCGTTACCGTTCAAAAACAAATAATAGGGATAATATACAAAAAATAATATCTTCATTCGTTAAATCCCTATTCCTTTTCTTAAAATCCTAAATTTTTTATATATATATATATGCATTTCTTAAAAAAAAAAATATATATATATATTATTGGATAAATAAATCTATATAAATTTTAGTAAAGATAAAATATATCTATAATTGTAAAAAATTTAATATATAATTTTATATAAAACATATAAATTTTTTTTATAGAAACTAAAACGGATTTTTTTATATAGAACTTGAATATATAGTCAATAAGATTTGAATTGTATTACAAAATATTTTTTTTTAATAATAATAAATATAAAATGGTTAAGAAAAAACAATTTTAAAATATATAAAAAAAAAATTTAACAAAAAATATATATATATATAAAATTTATATAATAATAAATTAAGTATCAAATAAAATTATATTTAAACAATATACAAACTTATAAAAGAAATTTGTTGGTAAAAAAAAAATATATAAAAAAAAAATATATAAAAATAAAATTTTAAAATATCAGAGTCAAAAAGATTTTTCGATCCTTATATTTTTTCTAAGAGGGAAGGTGTTGTGAATTGGGGCACCCTGTGCATCAATTCACAACGGAAATCAAAAATATTAATAATATTTAAAATTAATAAAATTAAATTAATTTTTAACTTAAAAACAAAAGTTTCAAATTACGCGTTGCTCGTGCACAGAGAAAAATTAATTCAATAAATTATAATTTCTCTGTGCTGACAACGCGTAAAAATTAATTAACCAATTAAATATTAATTTATCAAAATTATTTTGTTGGAGAAGCTCATTGGTTTTCCAAAATTTTATTGGAACAATTTTGGTAAACAAAAAAGCTCTCCAACAAAATAAAAAAGAAAGTAAAATTTTAAAAAGAGTCAGTCGATCAAGAAAATAAAGTCTTATTTTTAAATCGTAATTATTATTGTGACATTCGATCGGAAAAAATAATTAATTTCTATTAAAAAATCAAAATTTAAATTTTATATAATAGTTTTTAAAAGAATATAAATTTTGTCAAAGTTGGAATGAGAGTTTTTTTACCATGTCCCTCTGGAAAAGTAATAATTAAAAATTCGGGAAATGTTAAAATTAAAAGAAAACGAAATTTTAAAAATTGTTAATAAATTTATTTAAAAAAAAAAAAATTAGAATAGTAAAAAAAAAAAAAATAACAAAATAAATAAATTACTTAATAAATAAGTAATTAAAATAAAATTGAATAAAAGTTATAATAATTGTATACATAAACTAATTTGTCTTATTTAGAAAGGAAAGTTTTAAAATATTATACAAATTTAAAAAGGTGAGATAAAAATAAAATAGATAAATTATAGAACAATTTATGATAATATGTTATAATATCATAACAATGGCGCTGCGGACAGGATAGGAATTACATTTCCTATCCAAAAGAATTTTGTGTGCGGTAAAACGGGAGATTAAATTTAAATAAATAAAAACTATCGAAATAAAAGTGGACATTTACTAAAATTAGTAAAAAAAAAATATAATAATTTAAAGTTTACAAAATTTTTTAAATAATTATTATAAATAGTTTTTTTAAAACAAAAGTAGCAATAATTTTTAATAAAGCATTTTATTAATAATAAAATCTGTGGTAGCAGAATAATTAAAAGTTGTAATTAAAAGTTGCAGTTTAAAGTTGCAGTTAAAGGTTGCAGTAGAAGAAGCAGAAAATTTTTAGAAAAAATTGCAGAAGAAGTAGCTTGTAGCGGAAAAACAGAAAAAGAATTTTTATTAAAAACTTTTTTTTTAAATAGTAAGTTATTTTTTTTCTTTAATATTCAAAATTCAAATAAGTGCTATACAGAAATATAAAAAAAACGGGCTATTATAAATTTTACAAAAATATAATATATAAATATAATCATAATATACATATATATATATATATATATACATATATAAATAATAAATAATTTATTTTTGTTAAAAACAAATAATTTTTTATATAAAATGAATAAAACATAATCATTAGGAAGATATGGTTCTTCATTATTTTTTATAATTATTATAACTCCAAATTTAATTGTTTTAATAATGGAGAATAATAAAATTTATTTTTTGGCTAATTATTTAATTAAGTTGACAAATATAAAAAATTAAATTAATAAAATATGAAATTAAATTATTAAAGTAAAATTTATAGAAAATTGATTAAAATTAAATTTGTTAAAATTTTGGTTGAAGTAAAAAATTATTCGAATAAATAAAAATAAAAGAAAAATAATGTTAAAACAGCTTTAATTCATTTTTTGTATTAAATTCATTAAAATTATTAAAGTATAAATGTAAAATTGTTAAATTTGGATTTACCTTTTATTGATTTAAAGTAGAACAGGTATTAAAACAAAAAGTATCTAAAAAGAAATTGGCCAAAAAATCAAATTAAAATCAAAACGTTTATGCCGGTATGATAATGGCTTGAAAATTTCAATTTTTCAGAAACTATCCATTTAGAGGGAGAGGTAATATTTCTTATGTGAGAAAAAGATATGAGTGCGAGTAACACGCTATATTGAAAAAAATCCTGAAAGTAAAAAAAAAAACAATCCAAAAAAAATCCATGTCGCTAATGATTTGTCACTGTGTAGCAGCAACAAAACCATTTCTGTCAAAAAAAATCGAAATTTTTTTGGATTTTTTTTGTATATTTTTTGACATTCCTGATTTTTTTCAATATTCAAGAATTATTTTTATTATTTTATTACAAATCGCCGCTTGAATACTTGTTTGCTTCATACGCCATTTTAGAGTTTTTTTGAGTTAGGACCATATCTGTAGTGTTTGGGAGATTCTCTTTTTAAAACTGCAATTCGTTTTTTCTTATCTCTAATAGTTACTGAGATATCGAGTAGCAGTTTTGCTCCACATCCACTTTTTTTTTCAATGCTTGTTTGCCTCACTTCTCAAAAATCAGAGAAAAGGTAGCACGTAGAGCAACTTTTCTATACATTTTTCAAGTTATTTTTATTAAATGTTTTTTTGCTCTACATAAATCAGCAATGTACATGAAACATTAACATTAATATTAAATTAATTTTTTTGCTCCATATCCATTGCTCATTGATATAGAACTTTAATGCCAAATTTTTTTTTTTACTTTTGCCTTATATCCATAGTAATTTTCATACTCATTATATTATAAGATGGACATGGAGCCGTGCCAGTTATCTTCGGGAACCGTCTTGAAACACGGACCAAGAAGTATAACATGTGTAAATTGTAAGTTGTAAATTTAGGGTGGATAGTGAGCAAAGTGAAAATGTCAGAGGCGTATGAAGCAAACAAGTATTCGAGCAGCGAAATATCTTTGACAGATGAAAAAACAAAAACAATATATTTGACAGCATCAATACGACACTATAGTTGTCTTTCATTGAAAAATATTTGTGTTTCAGTCGCACAAAGAGACATTTTTTAGTTTTTTTTTGGATTTTGTCAAGCCATTGTCATACCGGCATTAATAATTATAAAATAATAAAAATATACAAAAAGTCCTTTTGAATATTAAATTTAATTACTTTACTTACGATAAAATTTTGAAAAACGAAAACGTTGTACAAAATCGCAAAAGATCCTTTTAAAATCTAAAATTTCTAGTGAATAAATTTTTATATACAAAGCCCAAACAAAATAAAATGCATAAAAATACATATATATAATGATATTCTTTTTATATTCTACCAAAAACCTTAACCTATCCTAATACTATTTCTCTCTTCAATAAAATTTAAAAAATAAAATAGGTATAATAAATAAAATTGGGGTATATATACATATGTTTGAAAAAATATGTAAAAAATTTTTAAAGTAAAAAAGTCATATATGTACATATACATATACTATGAAAAAATATTAAAATATTAAACATTATAATATTTTTTGTTACACAAAAGTTTTATTCTCCAAGTATAAATTGCAAATTGTGCGTTTTGATCAATTTGTAGTTTAAAAAGTTTATATTAAAGTTTGTTTACGTGAAATATAATACATAGAAGTGTATTATTATAAATCAAATTCGAATAAAAATAGCGTAATCAAAACAATTACGGTGAAAAAGGGTAAGATTATTATATTTAACACAAAACTGTGTAAATAAAGTGTAGAATAAAATTCTGTACTAAGTTGACACAGGGCTGTGTAAAAAAAACAAAGAAAATGTAAAAAATATAATAATTGTGAAACTTAAATTCGTTAATTGTGAAACTTAAAGAAACTTAATAAAAAAATTTTTAACATAAGTGTAAAAATTTTAATAAAATTTGGTTTAATAAATCAACAATTTTTTTCGTTACTTTTTTTCGTTAATTGTGATACCATTATATTTTTTTTGTTCGTAATGACGAAAATTATATATACATATATATAAAATGATATATATATATATTTTCAAATTATGTTTGATCATTTTTATATAAAATATTATTGTCAACGTTTAATTGATATTAATATAAATATTTTAAATGACGTACGTAATTTTCATTAGCACAAAGCGCGTTTTTTTGTAAAATCATTTGAAGATCATATTATAAACATTTTTATTATTGCATACTTTTTGATTTCAATAGCAATAAAACAAAACTGAGATACGCGTTAACCTACAACAGACTTAGTAATTGAAATTTGATCCCTCTTTATCCTTTACTTCCTACTATTTCCAATATTTCCCCGTTTTATTTCTTAATATTTACTATCCATTACCAATCTGAGGTTAATGTTTAATTATGCAAATAACTTTTAAAATAAAAATGTCCAATAGTAATAGTTTAGGTTTTTAAAGTAAATTTTATTACTTTTATGGTTTTTGACGTAACTATTTTTCTATTTTATATCTCAATATACATTTTTTATATTATATTTTTTACAAGTATAAAGTTGTATTGGAAATGTATTGTTCTGTATTCGTGATTTGCATAATTTTTGTTATCTGTATTTCCTACTTTGTAATTTTTATGACACAATAATTTAATGTATTATTAAGATGTTTATTTTTAAGTAATAATTTGTTTCGTATATTTTGTAATTTGTAAATTTTATGTGACGTTATAATTTAATATATTATTAAGATCCTTATTGTTATTTTTATTGTTATCATGTATTGCTTGTATTAAGCTTGAAATAAATAAATATTAAATATTAAATTCCGGCGTATGTTATGAAGTATTACTTATTGTAAGGAAATATTCCCTCTTCTAATAATGATCAATATAAAAATATTCTTTAATAAATTTCAAAAAAACAATTTCATTCATTCTATAAATTTTAGTTGCTGTATTTATCACGCTACAGCCGAGCATAGTCCCAATCATGATAGTAAAAATTGCGTCATTTATTTTAAGTATTACTTATTGTTAGGAAATATACCCTTTTTCAATAATCATTCATATAAAAATGTTCTTTAATAAATTTAAAAAAATTAAATTAATCCATCTTAAATCTTAACTGCTGTATTTATCACGCCAGAGCCGAGCTTAGTCCCAATCGTTATAGTAGAAATTCCGGCGTATGTTATGAAGTATTACTTATTGTAAGGAAATATTCCCTCTTCCAATAATGATCGATATAAACATATTCTTTAATAAATTAAAAAAAAAATAATTTCATTCATTCTATAAATTTTAGTTGCTGTATTTATCACGCTACAGCCGAGTATAGTCCCAATCATGTTAATAAAAATTGCGTCATTTATTTTAAGTATTACTTATTGTTAGGAAATATACCCTCTTCCAATAATCATCGATACAAAAATGTTCTTTAATAAATTTAAAAAAAATAAATTCTGTCCTTCTAAAAATCGTAGCTGCTGTATTTATCACGCCAGAGCCGATCTTAGTCCTAATCGCGATAGTAGAAATTCCGGCGTTTGTTATGAAATATTACTTATTGTAAGGAAATATTCCCTCATCCAATAATCATTTATACAAAAATGTTCTTTAATAAATTTAAAAAAATTAAATTCATTCATTCTATAAATCTTAGTTGCTGTATTTATCTCGCTACATCCGAGTGTAATCCCTATCGTTACAGTAGCAATTTCATCGTTTATTATGAACCATTACTTATTGTTAGGAAATATACCCTCTTCCAATAATCATCGATATAAAAATGTTCGTTAATAAATTTAAAAAATAAATTGATTCATTTTAAAAATAATAGCTGCTGTATTAATACCGCTATAGTTGAACATAGTGCCAATCGTGATAGTAAAAATTTCGTAGTTTATTATGAAGTGTTACGTATTGTTAGGAAATATTCCCTCTTCCAATAATCATCGATATAAAAATGTTCTTTAATAAATTTAAAAAAACAAAGTTCATTTATTATAAAAATCTCTGTTGCTGTACTTATTACGCTACAGCCGAGTGTAGGCGCTATCTCTACAGTGGGAATTCCGTCATTTATTTGAAGTATTACTTACTGTTAGGAAATATACCCTTTTTCAATAATCATCGATATAAAAATGTTCTTTAATAAATTGAAAAAAATGAAATTAATGCAATCTAAAAATCTTAGCTGCTTTATTTATCACGATACAGCCGAGCTGTGATAGTAAAAATTGCGTCATTTATTTTGAAGTATTACTTATTGGTAGAAAATATGCCCTCATCCAATAATCATAGATATAAAAATGTTCTTTAATAAATTTAAAAAAATTAAGTTCTTTAATTCTAAAAATCGTAGCTGCTTTATTTATCACGCCAGAGACGAGCTTAGTCTTAATCGCGATAGTAGAAATTCTGTTTATTATTATGTAGTGAATTGAGGCACCCTGTGCTTAATTAATTTTAATTCAATAAATTATAATTTCTCTGTGCTGACAACGCGTAAAAATTAATTAACCAATTAAATATTAATTTATCAAAATTATTTTGTTGGAGAAGCTCATTGGTTTTCCAAAATTTTATTAAAGTAAAATTTTAAAAAGAGTCAGTCGATCAAGAAAATAAAGTCTTATTTTTAAATCGTAATTATTATTGTGACATTCGATCGGAAAAAATAATGAATTTCTATTAAAAAATCAAAATTTAAATTTTATATAATAGCTTTTAAAAGAATATAAATTTTGTCAAAGTTGGAATGAGAGTTTTTTTACCATGTCCCTCTGGAAAAGTAATAATTAAAAATTCGGGAAATGGTAAAATTAAAAGAAAACGAAATTTTAAATATTGTTAATAAATTTATTTAAAAAAAAAAATTAGAATAGTAAAAAAAAAAAAATAACAAAATAAATAAATTACTTAATAAATAAGTGATTAAAATAAAATTGAATAAAAGTTATAATAATTGTATACATAAACTAATTTGTTTTATTTAGAAAGGAAAGTTTTAAAATATTATACAAATTTAAAAAGGTGAGATAAAAATAAAATAGATAAATTATAGAACAATTTATGATAATATGTTATAATATCATAACAATGGCGCTGCGGACAGGATAGGAATTACATTTCCTATCCAAAAGAATTTTGTGTGCGGTAAAACGGGAGATTAAATTTAAATAAATAAAAACTATCGAAATAAAAGTGGACATTTACTAAAATTAGTAAAAAAAAAATATAATAATTTAAAGTTTACAAAATTTTTTAAATAATTATTATAAATATTTTTTTTAAAACAAAAGTAGCAATAATTTTTAATAAAGCATTTTATTAATAATAAAATCAGTGGTAGCAGAATAATTAAAAGTTGTAATTAAAAGTTGCAGTTTAAAGTTGCAGTTAAAGGTTGCAGTAGAAGAAGCAGAAAATTTTTAGAAAAAATTGCAGAAGAAGTAGCTTGTAGCGGAAAAACAGAAAAAGAATTTTTATTAAAAACTTTTTTTTTAAATAGTAAGTTATTTTTTTTCTCTAATATTCAAAATTCAAATAAGTGCTATACAGAAATATAAAAAAAACGGGCTATTATAAATTTTACAAAAATATAATATATAAATATAATCATAATATACATATATATATATATACATATATACATATATAAATAATAAATAATTTGTTTTTGTTAAAAATAAATAATTTTTTATATAAAATGAATAAAACATAATCATTAGGAAGATATGGTTCTTCATTATTTTTTATAATTATTATAACTCCAAATTTAATTGTTTTAATAATGGAGAATAATAAAATTTATTTTTTGGCTAATTATTTAATTAAGTTGACAAATATAAAAAATTAAATTAATAAAATATGAAATTAAATTATTAAAGTAAAATTTATAGAAAATTGATTAAAATTAAATTTGTTAAAATTTTGGTTGAAGTAAAAAATTATTCGAATAAATAAAAATAAAAGAAAAATAATGTTAAAATTGCTTTAATTCATTTTTTGTATTAAATTCATTAAAATTATTAAAGTATAAATGTAAAATTGTTAAATTTGGATTTACCTTTTATTGATTTAAAGTAGAACAGGTATTAAAACAAAAAGTATCTAAAAAGAAAGTGGCCAAAAAATCAAATTAAAATCAAAACGTTTATGCCGGTATGACAATGGCTTGAAAATTTCAATTTTTCAGAAACTATCCATTTAGAGGGAGAGGTAATATTTCTTATGTGAGAAAAAGATATGAGTGCGAGTAACACGCTATATTGAAAAAAATCCTGAAAGTAAAAAAAAAACAATCCAAAAAAAATCCATGTCGCTAATGATTTGTCACTGTGTAGCAGCAACAAAACCATTTCTGTCAAAAAAAATCGAAATTTTTTTGGATTTTTTTTGTATATTTTTTGACATTCATGATTTTTTTCAATATTCAAGAATTTTTTTTATTATTTTATTACAAATTGCCGCTTGAATACTTGTTTGCTTCATACGCCATTTTAGAGTTTTTTTGAGTTAGGACCATATCTGTAGTGTTTGGGAGATTCTCTTTTTAAAACTGCAATTCGTTTTTTCTTATCTCTAATAGTTACTGAGATATCGAGTAGCAGTTTTGCTCCACATCCACTTTTTTTTCAATGCTTGCTTGCCTCACTTCTTAAAAATCAGAGAAAAGGTAGCACGTAGAGCAACTTTTCTATACATTTTTCAAGTTATTTTTATTAAATGTTTTTTTGCTCTATATAAATCAGCAATGTACATGAAACATTAACATTAATATTAAATTAATTTTTTTGCTCCATATCCATTGCTCATTGATATAGAACTTTAATGCCAAATTTTTTTTTTTTACTTTTGCCTTATATCCATAGTAATTTTCATAGTCATTATATTATAAGATGGACATGGAGCCGTGCCAGTTAGCTTCGGGAACCGTCTTGAAACACGGACCAAGAAGTATAATATGTGTAAATTGTAAGTTGTAAATTTAGGGTGGATATTGAGCAAAGTGAAAATGTCAGAGGCGTATGAAGCAAACAAGTATTCGAGCAGCGAAATATCTTTGACAGATGAAAAAACAAAAACAATATATTTGACAGCATCAATACGACACTATAGTTGGCTTTCATTGAAAAATATTTGTGTTTCAGTCACACAAAGACATTTTTTAGTTTTTTTTTGGATTTTGTCAAGCCATTGTCATACCGGCATTAATAATTATAAAATAATAAAAATATACAAAAAGTCCTTTTGAATATTAAATTTAATTACTTTACTTACGATAAAATTTTGAAAAACCAAAACGTTGTACAAAATCGCAAAAGATCCTTTTAAAATCTAAAATTTTCTAAATTTCTATTTCTAGTTAATTTTTATATACAAAGTCCAAACAAAATAAAATGCATAAAAATACATATATATAATGATATTCTTTTTATATTCTACCAAAAACCTTAACCTATCCTAATACTATTTCTCTCTTCAATAAAATTTAAAAAATAAAATAGGTATAATAAATAAAATTGGGGAATATATACATATGTATGAAAAAATATGTAAAAAATTTTTAAAGTAAAAAAGTCATATATGTACATATACATATACTATGAAAAAATATTAAAATATTAAACATTATAATTTTTTTTGTTACACAAAAGTTTTATTCTCCAAGTATAAATTGCAAATTGTGCGTTTTGATCAATTTGTAGTTTAAAAAGTTTATATTAAAGTTTGTTTACGTGAAATATAATACATAGAAGTGTATTATTATAAATCAAATTCGAATAAAAATAGCGTAATCAAAACAATTACGGTGAAAAAGGGTAAGATTATTATATTTAACACAAAACTGTGTAAATAAAGTGTAGAATAAAATTCTGTACTAAGTTGACACAGGGCTGTGTAAAAAAAACAAAGAAAATGTAAAAAATATAATAATTGTGAAACTTAAATTCGTTAATTGTGAAACTTAAAGAAACTTAATAAAAAAATTTTTAACATAAGTGTAAAAATTTTAATAAAATTTGGTGTAATAAACCAACAATTTTTTTCGTTACTTTTTTTCGTTAATTGTGATACCATTATATTTTTTTTGTTCGTAATGACGAAAATTATATATACATATATATAAAATGATATATATATATATTTTCAAATTATGTTTGATCATTTTTATATAAAATATTATTGTTAACGTTTAATTGATATTAATATAAATATTTTAAATGACGTACGTAAATTTCATTAGGACAAAGCGCGTTTTTTTTGTAAAATCATTTGAAGATCATATTATGAACATTTATTAAACAAAATTTTTTTGGAAATGAATAAAATATTTTTTGCATAATTTTAGGAGTTAAGAAACTTATATTTTTTTGAGATAAACATTTTAGTCAACAAACAAAAATTTTTTCTTATTATTGCATACTTTTAGGAATGATTTCAATAGCAATAAAACAAAACTGAGATACGCGTTAACCTACAACAGACGTAGTAATTGAAATTTGATCCCTCTTTATCCTTTACTTCCTACTATTTCCAATATTTCCCCGTTTTATTTCTTAATATTTACTATCCATTACCAATCTGAGGTTAATGTTTAATTATGCAAATAACTTTTAAAATAAAAATGTCCAATAGTAATAGTTTAGGTTTTTAAAGTAAATTTTATTACTTTTATGGTTTTTGACATAACTATTTTTCTATTTTATATCTCAATATACATTTTTTATATTATATTTTTTACAAGTATAAAGTTGTATTGGAAATGTTTTGTTCTGTATTCGTGATTTGCATAATTTTTGTTATCTGTATTTCCTACTTTGTAATTTTTATGACACAATAATTTAATATATTATTAAGATCTTTATTTTTAAGTAATAATTTGTTTCGTATATTTTGTAATTTGTAAATTTTATGTGACGTTATAATTTAATATATTATTAAGATCCTTATTGTGATTTTTATTGTTATCATGTATTGCTTGTATTAAGCTTGAAATAAATAAATATTAAATATTAAATTCCGGCGTATGTTATGAAGTATTACTTATTGTAAGGAAATATTCCCTCTTCCAATAATGATCAATATAAAAATATTCTTTAATAAATTTCAAAAAAACAATTTCATTCATTCTATAAATTTTAGTTGCTGTATTTATCACGCTACAGCCGAGTATAGTCCCAATCATGTTAGTAAATATTGCGTTATTTATTTTAAGTATTACTTATTGTTAGGAAATATACCCTTTTTCAATAATCATTGATATAAAAATGTTCTTTAATAAATTTAAAAAAATTAAATTAATCCATCTTAAATCTTAACTGCTGTATTTATCACGCCAGAGCCGAGCTTAGTCCCAATCGTTATAGTAGAAATTCCGGCGTATGTTATGAAGTATTACTTATTGTAAGGAAATATTCCCTCTTCCAATAATGATCGATATAAACATATTCTTTAATAAATTAAAAAAAAAATAATTTCATTCATTCTATAAATTTTAGTTGCTGTATTTATCACGCTACAGCCGAGTATAGTCCCAATCATGTTAGTAAAAATTGCGTCATTTATTTTAAGTATTACTTATTGTTAGGAAATATACCCTCTTCCAATAATCATCGATACAAAAATGTTCTTTAATAAATTTAAAAAAAATAAATTCTGTCCTTCTAAAAATCGTAGCTGCTGTATTTATCACGCCAGAGCCGATCTTAGTCCTAATCGCGATAGTAGAAATTCCGGCGTTTGTTATGAAATATTACTTATTGTAAGGAAATATTCCCTCATCCAATAATCATTTATACAAAAATGTTCTTTAATAAATTTAAAAAAAATAAATTCTGTCCTTCTAAAAATCGTAGCTGCTGTATTTATCACGGCAGAGCCGATCTTAGTCCTAATCGCGATAGTAGAAATTCCGGCGTTTGTTATGAAATATTACTTATTGTAAGGAAATATTCCCTCATCCAATAATCATTTATACAAAAATGTTCTTTAATAAATTTAAAAAAATTAAATTCATTCATTCTATAAATCTTAGTTGCTGTATTTATCTCGCTACATCCGAGTGTAATCCCTATCGTTACAGTAGCAATTTCATCGTTTATTATGAACCATTACTTATTGTTAGGAAATATACCCTCTGCCAATAATCATCGATATAAAAATGTTCGTTAATAAATTTAAAAAATAAATTGATTCATTTTAAAAATAATAGCTGCTGTATTAATACCGCTATATTTGAACATAGTGCCAATCGTGATAGTAAAAATTTCGTAGTTTATTATGAAGTGTTACGTATTGTTAGGAAATATTCCCTCTTCCAATAATCATCGATATAAAAATGTTCTTTAATAAATTTAAAAAAACAAAGTTCATTTATTATAAAAATCTCTGTTGCTGTACTTATTACGCTACAGCCGAGTGTAGGCGCTATCTCTACAGTGGGAATTCCGTCATTTATTTGATGTATTACTTATTGTTAGGAAATATACCCTTTTTCAATAATCATCGATATAAAAATGTTCTTTAATAAATTGAAAAAAATGAAATTAATGCAATCTAAAAATCTTAGCTGCTTTATTTATCACGATACAGCCGAGCTGTGATAGTAAAAATTCCGTCATTTATTTTGAAGTATTACTTATTGGTAGAAAATATGCCCTCATCCAATAATCATAGATATAAAAATGTTCTTTAATAAATTTAAAAAAATTAAGTTCTTTAATTCTAAAAATCGTAGCTGCTTTATTTATCACGCCAGAGACGAGCTTAGTCTTAATCGCGATAGTAGAAATTCTGTTTTTTATTATGTAGTGAATTGAGGCACCCTGTGCTTAATTAATTTTAATTCAATAAATTATAATTTCTCTGTGCTGACAACGCGTAAAAATTAATTAACCAATTAAATATTAATTTATCAAAATTATTTTGTTGGAGAAGCTCATTGGTTTTCCAAAATTTTATTAAAGTAAAATTTTAAAAAGAGTCAGTCGATCAAGAAAATAAAGTCTTATTTTTAAATCGTAATTATTATTGTGACATTCGATCGGAAAAAATAATGAATTTCTATTAAAAAATCAAAATTTAAATTTTATATAATAATTTTTAAAAGAATATAAATTTTGTCAAAGTTGGAATGAGAGTTTTTTTACCATGTCCGTCTGGAAAAGTAAAAATTAAAAAAGAAAATTCGGGAAATGTTAAAATTAAAAGAAAACGAAATTTTAAAAATTGTTAATAAATTTATTTAAAAAAAAAAACAAGTTAATTATAAATTGCGAAAAATAAATAAATTGTCTAAACTATTGATAAAAAATTAGAATAGTAAAAAAAAAAATAACAAAATAAATAAATTACTTACTAAATAAGTAACTAAAATAAAATTGAATAAAAGTTATAATAATTGTATACATAAACTAATTTGTTTTATTTAGAAAGGAAAGTTTTAAAATATTATACAAATTTAAAAAAAATAAATAAAATAGATAAATTATAGAACAATTTATGATAATATGTTATAATATCATAACAATTCAGCAATAGTAAGGGTAAGTAGACTTCCTTATAAATGGCATTAATTCTGATAAGGTCTACTTTCCCTTACTATTGCTGACAGTGGCTCAAACTCAACGGAGAAGTACATTGATGTGGTATTATTTGCTTGTTTATTACTTTTTAGTTGAATATTTTTTTAAGGGAAAGTCTTTTTGAAAAACTTTTTTTTATTTATATTTTTTATTTTACACTTTTTAGTCGGTCAAATATTTATTCATTCGACCGACTAAAAATATTTAAATACTTTGACAACTTGGGAGTGATTTGTTTAAGCTCCTCATGGCCCACGATTTGGAATTCCACATGTGGCCGATGTTTTGGGCCTTCCATGGCCCCAGGTGCCCCAAATGTTTTTTTTGTATAATTGGCTCCACATGACCCAGGGTACTGCTCGGACTACTCTTCAAGACCTTTCATTTGATGCCCCAAATGATTTTTTTATGATGGGCCCCCACATGACACAGGTTTTGGGCCCTAACATGAATTACGAAGCCCCACGGACTACGCAACGAGATGTATTCCTTAATATCTTTTATTTGATACGTCTCATGGCTTTTTGCATTATGGGCCCCACAAGACCCAGAGTACCTCTCGGAGTACTCAACAAGATGTCCTCTTCAAGACCTTTCATTAGATACCGCACATGATTTTTTGTATGTTGGGGCTAGGGAATGCAATACCGGAGGAAATCTCAATACCGGTATTTCGGTATTGTAAAATAATAAAACCGGGATCCCGGTATTAAAACCGGTTTTCAAAAAAAATAATTTGTGTTTAATTATTCAGTGAATATTTATTGCAAATGAAAAATAAAAAGTATAATAAATAATTCCTTAAAATAGTATTATAAAATAAACAAACTAAACATGAAATAAAATAAGGGACATAAAAATCACAATTCAAAAATTGAAATAACTAAGACCAAATTCACACCCAAAAATTTATATGGTGTGCGGTTATGATTAAATTTTCAGTAAAAGCATCGCCAAACTAACTCCAATTTTTTTTCAGACACACTTTCTTACAAAATGTTTGCGTTCTTTTGACTACACTTTCTACACTTTTTTAAATCGGCGCCTAGAAAAAGTGTACACTTTTCTACACCCTCAAATTTGAAGGTGTAGAAAGTGGAGATGTAATTTTTTTTTTTTACTTTTTAAAGTGGAAATATATACTATTCATCAATTAAATAATGTTGTAATCACAAATTATGAAAAAAAGTATGACAATTTAAAATTTTAAAGAATTTTGTCAGGGTGTTTAGTACTGAACACAAGTCGACACATGTATTGGATTATAAATGGAAAAAAGGAGATTGCAAAACGAATTAACAAATGCGTAATTTGTATACGACAACGTAAAGAAGTGAAAGTACAATTAATGGGTAATTTACCTAGAGCACGCATTAACATCACGAAACCATTCGTTCATGTAGGAATGGATTTTGCAGGGCCAGTTATGTTAAAATTGTCATCACATCGAAGCGCACGTCAGTACAAAGGATATATTTGCATATTTATTTGCATGGCTACGAAAGCAATACATCTAGAATTGGTATCAGATTTAACATCTACAGCATTTATAGCAGCATTTCGAAGATTTACATCGCGTAGAGGATTATGTACTGATCTATATTCCGACTGTGGAACAAATTTTAAAGGAGCAGAAGTAATTCTAGATAAAGAATTCAACAAAGCAATGAAGGAAGCGTCTCCAGCTCTAACCCAATTTTTTAGTTTACAACAAATAAATTGGCATTTTAATCCTCCAGGAGCACCTCATTTTGGTGGATTATGGGAGGCAGGAGTAAAGTCAATCAAGTTTCATCTACGCAGAGTAATCGGAAAAAATATTTATTCATTTGAGGAATATTCGACGTTGTTGTGTCAGGTAGAAGCATGTCTAAATTCCCGACCACTCACTGTAGTCGATCAACAAACTGATAATATGGAAGTTCTAACACCTGGACATTTCTTGATTGGTCAAGCACTAAATGCAGTACCAGAATCAACTGTATTAGAAAAAGTGGCAATTGGTCAAAGATGGAGGCACATGCAATATTTGACACAGCAATTTTGGAAAAAATGGTCGACTGAATACTTGAACACACTACAGCAGCGAACAAAGTGGCAGTCAGTAGAATCAAATCTCAAAGTAGGGGATATAGTACTGGTTAAAGAAGAGACAACAGCGCCAACCTTTTGGCCACTCGGAAAAATAGAAGAAGTGTATCCAGGAGATGATGGACTGACTCGTGTTGTTCAAGTTAAGACGCAACATAGCTCATTTCGCCGACCAGTTACAAAAATCTGTCCATTAATAACAGATATTAATAGAGTAACAACATGAGAAACTAATGGGGTTTAAAAAATGACATGTTGTATCGTTATGTTCTGTTGTCGTCCAAGTGTTCTATGTTATTCAAATGCATAATAATTAACTAATACTTTTTTTTTTTCCATAATAGGTAAAAATGAATCAATTTGAAAATGAAGATTTTTTGACCATTTGGGAGGATGTCCAATTGTCACCGCAACGTGATGAATCAGCAGCAGCAAAACCAACTGAGAAAGAGGAGTCAACCGTCGTGATTAATAATCGATACATCACTGATTGGAACTCGATTCGGCCATCTGAAACCATCACTGAAATAAAAATGCGGATTGAAAATGATATTCAAAAATTCATTACCAGGGAAGGCGAACATATTTTTATCCCGAAACATGTTTTGAAAAGGATAGATTTTCAGAAAATTCTACGATCAAAACAAAGGGATTTTCGAATCAATCTACCAGATCGTTGGAGCGTTCGGGTTCGTGTGTACATTGATGGGAAGGTGAAATTTCACCATCATCAACGGCGCACACGTACCAACAAAAAGGCAAAGGAATAGATTGTTGAACGGATTCGTTCAACAGGGGGGAGAATGTTTAGCCAACCTAAAATAAAATAAATATATTATTAAAAATGAAATGAAGTGATTTTAATTACTTAACTTTAATCCCATCCAGGGTGTGGTACAATAACAGTTCCAGGTTGTTGTATCTGAAAATAAATGTTTTTTATATTCAATATACAAAATATAAAACGCAACATACCTTAGGTGTGTGTCCTCAACAACTATTGCATAGTTGAATTTACCAATTGGATCAATTTATTGGAAATTGATGTCCAATGGTAAACAAACCGGCATAACCTGTAAAAAACAATGAAATTTATATATATATGAAAATATTGGATTAGACATATACAATGCCGTAATCCATGGTTTATATATATTAATGGAACCAGAAAAGGCTCCTAAATAATAAATTGTAGAACTTACCTGAATTTATTCTTGATTTTAGCCGAAATTCTGGAAAAACTTCTGCTCGTTTGCGGCTGTCAAACGAGAACTTGTTGATTGCCCTGTGTGCAGAACTTTATGTTCAGACATATACAATCTTACTTACCCAGTAGAATGAAGTGTCGCGAATCCAAAAATCTTATGCAAAACATAAGAAAAGGAGCATAAAACATAAAATTATGCTTTTAAATATGTTATGGAAAACATAATTGGAGTGAATGAAACCGATAGGGTAAGCGAGATAGATATAGAACAACAAATTAAGTTCTCTTAATTCAGCAAACGGCAAGGTGCCACTATATCGATGAAATGTAACGCAGGGATGTACAAATTAGATAAATTATAGCATAATTTAAATCACAAAAATTATAAAATTTAACAGGAGAAAACAATAAAATGTTACAAAACATAACAAATTAAGAACATCTGAAGGCAAATATATCATAAAACCTTGATATAACATGGAAATAAATAAATTAAATAGTTTATGGTAGGTTTACAAGGTAATATGCTATAATTAACGTGCAGCCCTGCAAAAAATGGACCAAAACAAACTATAAAAGACGGCGCAACGAATTAATCATTCTCTTTCGTTATCAGATTTTGGTGAGATTCACATTAAATTAATCAAGGCAAATTTATCAAAATTATTGCAAACAACACATCATCGCAAACAAACATAATTTTGCAACAATACAACAAAATATAACAAGGAGTCAACTACAAACAACATACAACGAAAATCAACGTGAGTATTGTATGGATAAGATCATAAATACACGAAAGTGGAAATTTTATGATTGTTCCTACTTTACTTTGGGAATAATAATTTGTTGTAGAATTATATAAGGTTTTTTTGCTGCCATTTTGGGAATAATTCATATAATTCATTCCTTTGGTTTTTTTCCTCGAATAATTTAGAAATTGGAGCAATTTAAAATTATAATTTGGAAATTATAATTTAGAACATTAAACATAAATAAATAAAATATTTTTTTTTTGTAAATAATTTGGAAATTTAGATAACAATTTGTCAACAATTTGAGTTTTATAAATTAATTATATTAAAGTAATACTGAATTTATTATTATAATTTTATTTTTTTGAGTTTATCAATTTTATTTTAAATTTTAATTTAATTTGTTTAAATTTTTTTATTTAATTAATTTTTTTTTAATAAATTATATACAATTTTTTTTTTTCTCGATATTTAATAAATAAATAAAATAAATAATTTGATCGTAAGCGAAGCATAGTCTTTTATTTTTAGTTCACGGAGAAGAATTTAATTAACTTTAATTTTATCTAGCTCACCGAACATTTTGGTCCTTCGAACCGGATATATTGTAACGCGCGGTCCGATTAATAAGTATTGAATATTTAGGGTAGTAATTTATTGTTTTCTTTTCATTTTATTTGAAATTTGTACGTCAGTGGTGCAATAGTTGGCAATTTAAAAGCAGGGTTAGTTGGTAACGTTTAATTGTTATTGTCCAGTCAGTTTTTAGCCAAATAAAATTAATCTTTTATCAAACGCTATACCGTGGTTGTATTTTAACATGTCTATGCAACTGAAAGGTGCTCTGACAAAACAGCAAGTGTTGGCAGATAAAATTCAGCGGATTATCATCAACGCCAAGAAAACTAAGCTTGACAAGCGAAACGTGGGATTCTACGAAACGAAGATCAGTAGTTTGGATGAACAATGGAAGCAGTTTAATGACAACGATACAATTATTCGTGAATTAATTGCAACATCTGGAGAACAATGCGCTGATAACTACATAGTAAACGATGTGTATGCAGATATAGATGTACTATATACAGAATATATTGGTGAATTAAAGGATAACTTGAAGCTTAAACAACCAGCAGAAGTTAAACAACCAGTCATCACAGATACAACTATGAATGATACAATACATCATGCTAATGTTCAAGTACATCTACCACGCATAACATTGCCGAAATTTAATGGCGATTATATGGAGTGGAGATCATTTCACGATTTGTTTACCACTATGATTCATGCTAACACACAACTGTATCCAGTACAAAAACTACAATATTTGAAAGGATGTTTAGTTGGTGAAGCGGAACGACTACTAAGACACATTCCAATTACAAACGATGATTATGAACCTGCTTGGACAAAATTGAAATGCAGATATGAGAATAAAAGATTATTAGTAAACACACAAATAAAAATATTAGTGAATCAACCAAAAATACTTACCGAAAGTAGCAAGGCATTAAAACAACTTATTGAAACAACAGAAGAATGTGAACAGCAATTAAAATCACTAGAAGTTGATATATCCACATGGGATACAATTATCATTTACTTACTAGTACAAAAGGTACCATTTATCACAATGCGACTTTGGGAAGAAGAGTTAGGTGATGGACAAGATCTTCCGTCACTGGACAAATTCAAGAAATTTTTGAATACAAGATTCAGAGTTTTAGAAGCCGTATCACATTCAACAACAACTAGTAAAACAACAACAGTCACCAAAAGTTATCATAGCGCTACAAGTACTAAATGTCCAGCTTGCAATGGTTCACATTACGTTGGAACATGTAAAAAATTTTTACAAATGGACATCAAACAACGTAGAATATGTATTGGAAACAGTGGTCGATGTTTTAATTGTTTTTCTGGAGGCCATGTTGTCACGAAGTGCACAAGCAAAAACACATGTAGACAGTGTCAAAAAAATCATCACAGTTTGTTACATTTAACAAATCCTAACGTTCATGGATCATCACATAACTCACAAGGGGTTAAGGATCAGCACAGAACTGAAGGGCAAGGTCGTCAAAGAGAAAAGTCGCAATCCAATAATAATTGCACAATGACGGAGCAATCAGCAAATTTTTTGACAACTGAACAACATGAAGTACTTCTGGCAACAGCATTAGTCGCAGTTTATGATCGAAATGGAAGATCAATAATGTTACGCTGTTTAGTGGATCCTGGATCTCAATCATCGTTTATCACAGAAAGCAGTTGTAAAAGATTGGGAGTTCATGGTACGCCAGCTAAAATTGAAGTTACTGGTCTCAACACGAGTAAAACAGCAATGGCGAATAGACAAGTAAAAATCCAATTGCATGATCACATGTCAAAATCACACAAGGTGAATGTCAGCATGCTTGTAATCAAGAAAATTACGGATTTATTGCCATCACGCACAACTACAAAAAGGCAGTGGGAGCATCTCAACAATTTAGAATTAGCAGATCCCACATATCATAAACCAGGAACAATAGATATACTTCTAGGGGCACAGGTATATGCTGAAATCATACAAGGAGGATTAGTTAAAGGTCCTAAAGATGCACCAGTTGCAATACAAACAATGTTAGGATGGATAGTCTTAGGAAGTAGTTCCAATATGTCCAGTCAACATGTTCAAACTTTTACGATTCGTCGAAATCCAGCAGATGAACTCTGTCATCAATTAAAGCAATTTTGGGAATTAGAAGAAGTATCAACAAAGAAAATCTTGCAACCTGATGAGCAGGAATGTGAAGAGATTTTCAAAATAACACACAGCAGACTTTCTAACGGGCAATATCAAGTGAAGCTTCCGTTTGTTGGTGGTCGGAATCCAGAGCTAGGTATGTCTAAGGAAGTGTCACGAAAACGTTATAATATTTTGCAGAACAAATTGAAAAACAATATCGAATTGGAAAATGAATATTCAAAATGTTTAGATGAATACATAGAAATGCAACAGATGGAGATAGTAATTGATAACAAAGATGAACCAAATTATTACATTCCACATCACGCAGTATTTAAAGAAAGTACTACAACAAAACTTCGCGTTGTGTTCGACGCGTCTGCAAAAACAACAAATGGAAAATCATTGAACGAACAGATGTTGGTGGGTCCAACAATCCAACCAACACTGTTTGCAACTTTAATGAAATGGCGAAAATATAAAATTGCAATGACGGCAGATATAGAGAAAATGTATCGCATGATTTTAGTACATCCTGATCATCGCAGATATCAAAGGATCATTTGGAGAGATCCTGTAAGTAAAATGGAACGTGATTACCAACTAAAGACTGTGACATTTGGAACTTCAGCAGCTCCGTACTTAGCAATCAAAACTTTGCAACAATTAGGATTGGATGAAATGCAAAACTATCCTCGTGCAGCACAAGCGGTATTTTCGGATTTCTACGTTGACGATTTGTTAAGTGGGGCAGACAACATCGAAGATGCCATCGAATTACAACAACAATGCATAAATATGTTACAAAAGGGTCATTTTAAGTTACGCAAATGGGCAAGTAATGTTCCAGAAGTAGTAGAAAATTTTCCATTAGATCATCGTGAGTTAAAAGAAACATTTAAATTTGATGAACATGACATATTGAAAACATTAGGTATTCAATGGTATCCAGGAACCGATCACTTAACATTTATGGTTGTCAGTAAAATTAAGCAAGCCAATACCAAACGTTCGATTTTATCACAAGTTGCATCATTGTATGATCCCCTAGGTTGGATATCACCAGTGATAATAGTGGCAAAGCTGTTAATTCAAAAATTATGGATGACAGGTTCAACATGGGATGCAGAAGTAGATCAAACAATTGCAGCGCAGTGGGAAGGTTTCAAGACTGAATTGATGGATTTGAACAAAATTCGAATTCCAAGGTGGTTAGGTAGCAGCGATCAAGCAATAAGCATGCAATTACATGGATTTTGTGATGCGTCTATTCACGCCTACGCTGCTGTCATATATATGCGGATACAACATCAAAATGGAACTACAACATCAAAATTAATTGCGTCAAAAACAAAGGTTGCACCGATCAAACCTGTGACTTTGCCTCGGTTGGAGTTGTGCGGTGCGCTCATTTTAGCTCGATTGTTTACTGCAACACAAAATGCTATGGGTCTTAAAAATTGTGCAACGACAGCATGGATAGATTCAACGATTGCATTACAATGGATACAAAATCATCCATCGAAATGGAAAACATTCGTGTCACATAGAGTTGCAGAAATACAAGAAAGAGTAGAACCGAGCTTATGGAGACATGTGCCCACCGAGCATAACCCAGCTGATCTGGCTTCCAGAGGAATAAACGTAAAGAACATAATACATAACGAATTTTGGTGGAATGGCCCTACGTGGTTAGTAAAGGATGAGACCGAATGGCCAAAATTGAGTATTGCTACTACGACACCAGTATTAGAAGCAAAAACAGCAACATCTAAGTCATTTTTTATTCAAATGGATGACACGTTTCAACAGTTTTCGTCGTTTGTAAAACTATCACGAATAATAGCATTGGTACTACGGTTTAAATACAACGCAAAAAAGAAAGGTGATAAAACAAGTGGAACATTAACAGCAAATGAAATACGCTTAGCACAAAATACAATATGTAAGAGAATACAACAATGCGAATTCAACGAGGAATATCAACAGCTAATTAAAGGAAATGCTATAAGTCAGAAATCAAAACTAAGTTCGTTAATGCCGTTTTTAGATGAGCACCAAGTCATGCGAGTAAGAGGAAGATTGGAAAATGCAAATATACCATACAATAGAAAACATCCAATAATTTTGCCATCGAATCATCATATAACTAATATCATAATTGACGAGTTACATCAAGATACACTTCATGGAGGTGTAAATTTAGTACTAGGGAATGCAATACCGGAGGAAATCTCAATACCGGTATTTCGGTATTGTAAAATAATAAAACCGGGATCCCGGTATTAAAACCGGTTTTCAAAAAAAATAATTTGTGTTTAATTATTCAGTGAATATTTATTGCAAATGAAAAATAAAAAGTATAATAAATAATTCCTTAAAATAGTATTATAAAATAAACAAACTAAACATGAAATAAAATAAGGGACCTAAAAATCACAATTCAAAAATTGAAATAACTAAGACCAAATTCACACCCAAAAATTTATATGGTGTGCGGTTATGATTAAATTTTCAGTAAAAGCATCGCCAAACTAACTCCAATTTTTTTTCAGACACACTTTCTTACACCCTCCATGGTGTAGAAAATTTTTGCGTTCTTTTGACTACACTTTCTACACTTTTTTAAATCGGCGCCTAGAAAAAGTGTACACTTTTCTACACCCTCAAATTTGAAGGTGTAGAAAGTGGAGATGTAATTTTTTTTTTTTACTTTTTAAAGTGGAAATATATACTATTCATCAATTAAATAATGTTGTAATCACAAATTATGAAAAAAAGTATGACAATTTAAAATTTTAAAGAATTTTGTCAGGGTGTAATAAAAGTATGTTTTTTTCACACCTTACACTTTCCTACACCACAGTTTTTTGACAATTCCCACCATGGTGTAGTTCATGAGTTACTTAAATGGGTTAGTGTAAATAGGAAGGGCATATATTTGTTTTAAAATACAAATTCTATTTTATTTAGCTGTAAAATGTATTCTTTGTTGTTTAAATATAATTTTAATTCAATACCGAAATACCGGTATTGAATCTTCGAATACCGGGATTTAATACCGGACAAAAATGACCGGTATCCCGGTTTTCGGGATACCGGGATACCGGTATTGCATTCCCTAGTTGGGGCCCCACAATACCCCGTTTTGGGCCCGAGATGACTCAAGGCGCCCTCCGGGCTACCGCTCAATGAGATGTACTTGTCAAGACCTTTCATTTGATACCCCACATGGTTTTTTTGGTACATTCAAAAATTTAACGGCCCCAAATTTATATGGTACCAAGCATTTGATGACACTAGCTCAACTTCCAAATTTGAGCTCAATCGGTCAAGCCGTTTAAGAGTTATGGCCAGGTGAGGAGAAATATATATACCGGAAGTGTGAATTCATAAAAGGGAAAGTAAAATAAAGGAGTATTTTATTTTAAATAAATTTTTTTTTGGAATGATTTTCGATAAATAAAATAAATAAATTAATGAAATTACCTAAATTTGTAGAAAAAATAAAAATAAATTTTTTCGACTCCTAAAATATATTTTTTGAGAAATTTTTATAAAAAATGACCCCTAAAATAAAATATTACTAAAATTCAATAAAAAAAATGACCCCTAAATCCTAATATAAAAAAAGCATAAATATTATTGTTGTTGTTGAACATATTTTTTATAAACTAATGTCGCAAAATTCAAAACCCCCAACGTTGGCGCAATCAATTTTAAAATCTTCAAAGCGAATATCAACATTTTCATTCCTAAATTCAAGTCCGGAATTTGAAAATTCGGACGAACATACTAAAACAATCGTAGAAAATATAGAAGCGGAACCAAATTTAGAAGTATTGGATAGAAATAACTTTGTTGATTTTTTACATCAAGTACAAGGAGAACGAATATCAGAAAATAGAAAAAGTTTTAGAGCATTGAGGTCCGGGGCAAAATACCACAGAATTGGCCCAATACGGAAAACAAGGAAAGCTAGGAGAAATAAAGTAAAAATTACTAAAAACAGAAAGAAAAATTTTTAATAAAGACAAAATGAATCAAATAAACGACCCCCCTTACTTTAATTTCACAAAAACAAATAATGCAAATAGAACCATAAATAAACCGGGACCATCAGGATTAAATTCGACCCCTATTCCACCACCACCACCAATTGCACATAGAGAGGAATACGTTGCGGAGAACTTTACAAACGACAACTCATATCATTTGGAACCAGCATTGTTACCAGTGGAGAGAATAATCAAAACTTTTTTAGTTAGCAGCTTATAGAAACAGAGTAAATGAAAGGTATCAAAGCGAGGGACGAGCTTTAATAAATGAAATGGAGATAACGGCAAAGAGAATATTCTTGGAAGGACTGCGTTCATCAGAATTGAAACAGTATTTAATTTTCAAAAACCCCGAAAACTTAAGAGTTTCCATAGGAGCGGCTCGCCAATACTTAAATGAAACAAGGAATTTAGGAAATATAGAAAGTTCTGGTAAAATTAGTAGTAATAGTCAAGGGGACAAAATGATGAATCTACTAACAACCATGATGCAAAAATTAAATGAAACTGGAGGACATGCACAACAACCAAATAATAACAGATTAAATCATGGGAATAATTTTAGAAATAATAATAATATTAACAATTATTTCCGAGGAACACCAGGGAAAAATAGATTCTTTAACGGGCAAAACAACAACAATAACGGTAATTCTAACAATAATTATAAAAACAATTTCCAAATAATAATAATTATAATAACAATAATTTTTATAATAATAATATGACCCCTAACGGAGTAAGTAAAAATGGAAGTTACAATATATTTAATGGTGGTAATAATTATGCCAACAGCAATAGAAATAAAATAATTATAATACTAATAATTATGCCATTAACAATCGGAATAATAATGGCAACAACAATGGTCCATTTAAAGGGCCAACAACTGAGAACATTAAATGTTTTAAGTGTGGTGAACCAGGTCACCTTAGTAGAGATATTACGTGGCAATACCAGTCAACACCAGTGCAATGTTCATATTATAAATGGTATGAAAAGATTCCTTGTGAATGGTGTGCACGAGAGGGACATGCAATTTTAACTTGTGAAGCTCGTAAATCCTACGAATCCAAAATGACAATGGTTTTGGGAAACGAGGACGGAGTGAACTAAAAGAGCCCAGCTCATTCCTTTCGGAGGGCAAAATAACCTTACAAGAGCCAATAATTTATTTAGAAAAATATTATTGGATAGACCCTGAATTATTTAATAATGTAATAAAAGATAAAGAAGAAAATAATGAAATTAATAAAAATAATGAAAATGAAATGGAAATAAATTATGTTAAGTCGAATATAGGCTCTCGTGAAGGAAAAGTAATAAACGAAACAGAAATCGAGAATAAGAAAATTAAGTTACCAAATGATGGTATTTTGGATAACATTGCGATGACCCCTAAACGCGATGAAAATGAATCAAAAACAATTTATACAGAAAAATCAAGTGATAAAAATACGAATAAAGTACAAATGATTAAGGGAATTTTTGATTACGTGGATATGGATATTGAAAATTACAAGAATAATATATTTTTTAAAGCTAAAAATTTTATGGAAAAAAGTCTCAAATCTGGAAAGCAACTAAAAATTGTACAGATGATTTTAAAACTGAAGAAATAATTGTATTAGAAGAAAATATTAACACTGGAGTTGTTAAATCAAATGAAGAAGAAAAGGCGAATATTATTATAGAAAACAATGTAGGAGTAATTGTGGAAGAATTTTATTTGGAGGTATATATAGAAGTAAAATGTTTTAATAAAAATGTAGTAGAAGTAGTAGAAGTTATAAAAGTTGTAGTAGAAGAAAATGATTTAAGTACAAAAGTTTGTACTGGTATATTGATAGAAGACGAATTTGTTGGAGATAATAATATTAATGAAAAATAAATAAAGAAATGGAACTTTTTAATAAAGAATTTTGTTTAAATAGTACTAATGTTAATATTGAAAAAGAAGAAAAAAAGGAAATAATTTTTAAAACAGGAGACAAAAATAAGGAAATAAAAAATATAGAAGAATCCATAATATACGCACGGAAAATAATAATAAATGAAAATAATTATTTAATTAAAAATGATAACACTTATATCATCGTATTTAATAAAAATGTCAATACTACGGGTATTGAAAATAAAAAACGAAAATTGACCCTTATTCTTAATGTTGTTACTTACCATTAAGAAAATTAAATAACAACATAATAAAGTTAAATCATAGATATAAGAAACATAGGTGGAAGCGTAAAGGTAAATTATATTAAGCTAGTTATAACAAAAAAAAATATTGAAATTTGAAATTTTAATATTAATTAAAAAAAAAATTTCAGAATAAAATAGAAAGGGGTGCGTTACCGTTCAAAAACAAATAATAGGGATAATATACAAAAAATAATATCTTCATTCGTTAAATCCCTATTCCTTTTCTTAAAATCCTAAATTTTTTATATATATATATATGCATTTCTTAAAAAAAAATATATATATATATTATTGGATAAATAAATCTATATAAATTTTAGTAAAGATAAAATATATCTATAATTGTAAAAAATTTAATATATAATTTTATATAAAACATATAAATTTTTTTTATAGAAACAAAAAAGGATTTTTTTATATAGAACTTGAATATATAGTCAATAAGATTTGAATTGTATTACAAAATATTTTTTTTTAATAATAATAAATATAAAATGGTTAAGAAAAAACAATTTTAAAATATATAAAAAAAAAATTTAACAAAAAATATATATATATATAAAATTTATATAATAATAAATTAAGTATCAAATAAAATTATATTTAAACAATATACAAACTTATAAAAGAAATTTGTTGGTAAAAAAAAAATATATAAAAAAAAAATATATAAAAATAAAATTTTAAAATATCAGAGTCAAAAAGATTTTTCGATCCTTATATTTTTTCTAAGAGGGAAGGTGTTGTGAATTGGGGCACCCTGTGCATCAATTCACAACGGTTATTCAAAAATATTAATAATATTCAAAATTAATAAAATTAAATTAATTTTTAACTTAAAAACAAAAGTTTCAAATTACGCGTTGCTCGTGCACAGAGAAAAATTAATTCAATAAATTATAATTTCTCTGTGCTGACAACGCGTAAAAATTAATTAACCAATTAAATATTAATTTAGCAAAATTATTTTGTTGGAGAAGCTCATTGGTTTTCCAAAATTTTATTGGAACAATTTTGGAAAACAAAAAAGCTCTCCAACAAAATAAAACAGAAAGAAAAATTAAAAACTCGAGCAGTTGATCGGATAAAGAAAATTAAGGTTGATTGAAAATCGTAAAATAAAGATTATCAGTCGATCCGGGTTAAAATATTGATGTTTGATTTTCAATAAAAAAAATTAAGTTGTATTTTAAACAACAAATAATAATAATTTATCAGTCGATCGAGAAAAAATAATGTTGATTTAAAATAATTTGGTAAAAAAAAGTCATCGGTTAAAATATTAAGTTTTATTTTAAGTGAAAATTTGAATTGTCAGTTAGTAAATCGGGAAAAAGTTGAGTTTTTTAAAGAAAAAAAATAGTAAATTAATTTGAATTAAAAAAAAATATAAATAAAAAAAGTTTTTTAAAAATACTTTCCCTTAAAGAAATATTCAACTAAAAAGTAATAAACAAGCAAAAAATACCACATAAATGTACTTTCCCGTTGAAATTGAGCAACTGTCAACAATAGTAAGGGACAGTAGACCTTATCAGAATTAATGCCATTTATAAAGAGGTCTACCTTTCCCTTACTATTGTTGACAGTTGCTCAATTTCAACGGGAAAGTACATTGATGTGGTATTATTTGCTTGTTTATTACTTTTTAGTTGAATATTTCTTTAAGAGAAAGTATTTTTAAAAAACTTTTTTTTTTAAATTTTTTATTTTACACTTTTTAACTTTTTATTTTTTAATTTTTTATTTTACACTTTTTTTTTTTAAATATTTATTCATTTCACCGACTAAAAATATTTAAATACTTTGACAACTTGGGAATGACTCATGACCCACGATTTGGAATTCCACATGTGGCTGATGTTTTTTGTATAATCGGCTCCACATGACCCAGTGTACTGCTCGGACTACGCTTCAAGATCTTTTATTTGATGCCCCACCTGATTTTTTTATGATGGGCACCCACATGACACAGGTTTTGGGCCCTAAAATGAATTATGAAGCTCCACGGACTGCGCAACGAGATGTATTTTTCAAACTATTGGTAAAAAATATGAATAGTTAAAAATTAATAACAAAATAAGTAAGTTACTTAATAAATAAGTAATTAAAATAAAATGGAATAAGAGTTATAATAATTGTATACATAAACTAATTTGTTTTATTTAGAAAAGAAAGTTTTAAAATATTATACAGATTTAAAAAGGTGAGATAAAAAATAGATAAATTATAGAACAATTTATGATAATATGTTATAATATCATAACAACACAAATAAAATTATTAGTGAATCAACCACAAATACTAACCGAAAGTAGCAAGGCATTAAAACAACTTATTGAAACAACAGAAGAATGTGAACAGAAATTAAAATCACTAGAAATTGATATATCCACATGGGATACAATTATCATTTACTTACTAGTATAAAAGGTACCATTCGTAACAATGCGACTTTGTGAAGAGGAGTTAGGTAATGGACAAGATCCATCACTGGACAAATTTAAAAAAAAAAGTGAATACAAGATTAAGAGTTTTGGAAGAGTTTTATCACATTCAACAACAACTAGTAAAACAACAACAGTCACCAAAAGTTATCATAGCGCTACAGGCACTAAATGTCCAGCTTGCAATGGTTCACATTACGTTGGAACGTGTAAAATTTTTTTTACAAATGAACATCAAACAACTATGTTTTGGAAACAGTGGTCCATGTTTTAATTGTTTTTCTGGAGGCCATGTTGTCACGAAGTGCACAAGCAAAAACACATGTAGACAGTGTCAAAAGAATCATCACAGTTTGTTACATTTAACAAATCCTAACGTTCATGGATCATCATATAACTCACAGGGGGTTAAGGATCAGCACAAAACTGAAGGGCAAGGTCGTCAAAGAGAAAAGTCTCAATCAAATAGTAATTGCGCAATGACGGACAATCAGCAAATTTTTTGGCAACTGAACGTCATGAAGTACTTCTGGCAACTGCATTAGTCGCAGTTTATGTTCGAAATGGAAGATCAATAATGTTACGCTTTAGTGGATCCTGGATCTCAATCATCGTTTATCACAGAAAGCAGTTGTAAAAGATTGGGAGTTCATGGTACGCCAGCTAAAATTGAAGTTACTGGTCTCAACACGAGTAAAACAGCAATGGCGAATAGACAAATAAAAATCCAATTGCATGATCATATGTCAAAATCACACAAGGTGAACGTCAGTAAGCTTGTAATCAAGAAAATTACGGATTTATTGCCATCACGTACAACTACAAAAAGGCAGTGGGATCATCTCAACAATTAAAATTAGCAGATCCCACATATCACAAACCCGGAACAATAGATATACTTCTAGGGGTAAAGGTATAGCTGAAATTATACACGGAGGATTAGTGCAATACAAACAATGTTAGGATGGATAGTTTTACGAAGCAGTTCCAATATGTCCAGTCAACATGTTCAAACTTTTACAATTCGTCAAAATCCATCAGATGAACTCTGTCATCAATTAAAGCAATTTTGGGAATTAGAAGAAGTATCAACAAAGAAAATCTTGCAACCTGATGAGCAGGAATGTGAAGAGATTTTCAAAACAACACACAGCAGACTTCCTAACGAACAATATCAAGTGAAGCTTCCGTTTGTTGGTGGTCGGAATCCAGAGCTAGGTTTGTCTAAGGAAATGTCACGAAAACGTTTCCACATTTTGCAGAACAAATTAAAAAGCAATATCGAACTAGAAAAGAAATATTCAAAATGTTTGGAGATAGTAATCGCTTACAAAGATGAACCAAATTACTGTATTCCACATCATGCGGTATTTAAAGAAAGTACTACAACAAAACTTCGGGTTGTATTCGACGCTTCTGCAAAATCAACGAATGGAAAATCATTGAATGAACGGATGTTGGTGGGTCCAACAATCCAACCAACACTGTTTGCAACTTTAATGAAATGGCGAAAATATAAAATTGCAATGACGGCAGATATAGAAAAAATGTATCGCATGATATTAGTACATCCTGATCATGGCCGATAACAAAGGATTATTTGGAGAGATCTTGTAAGTAAAATGGAACTGATTACCAACTAAAGACTGTGACATTTGGAACTTCAGCAGCTCCGTACTTAGCAATCAAAACTTTGCAACAATTAGGATTGGATGAAATGCAAAGCTATCCTCGTGCAGCACATGCTGTATTTTCGGATTTCTACGTTGACGATTTGTTAAGTTGGGCAGACAACATCGAAGATGCCATCGAATTACAACAACAATGCATAAATATGTTACAAAAGGGTCATTTCAAGTTATATAAATGGGCAAGTAATGTTCCAGAAGTAGTAGAAAATTTGCCATTAGATCATCGTGAGTTAAAGGAAACATCTAAATTTGATGAACATGACATATTGAAAACATTAGGTATTCTTTTATTTTATTTTATATTATTATTCAATGGTATTCAGGAACTGATCACTTTACATTTATGGTTGTCAGTAAAGTCAAACAAGCCAATACTAAACGTTCGATTTTATCACAAGTTGCATCATTGTATGATCCCCTAGGTTGGATATCACCAGTGATAATAGTGGCAAAGCTGTTAATTCGAAAATGATGGATGACAGGCTCAACATGGGATGCAGAAGTAGATCAAACGATTGCAGCACAGGGGAAAGTTTCAAGACTGAATTGGTGGATTTGAGCAAAATTCGAATTCCAAAGTGGTTAGGTAGCAGCGATCAAGTAATGAGCATGCAATTACATGGATTTTGTGATGCGTCTATTCATACATATGCTGCTGTCATATATATGCGGATACAACATCAAAATTAGTTCCATTTTAACATCAAAATTAATTGCGTCAAAGACAAAGGTTGCACCGATCAAACCTGTGACTTTACCTCGGTTTGAGTTATGCGGTGCACTCATTTTAGCTCGATTTTTTTTTGCAACACAAAATGCTATGGGTCTTGAAAATTGTGCAACTACAGCGTGGATAGATTCAACGATTGCATTACAATGGATACAAAACCATCCATTGAAATGGAAGACATTCGTGTCACATACAGTTGCAGAAATACAAGAAAGAGTAGAACCGAGCTCATGGATACATGTGCCCACCAATCATAACCCAGCTGATCTAGCTTCCAGAGGAATAAACGTAAGGAACATCATACATAACGAATTTTGGTGGAGTGGTCCTACTTGGTTAGTAAAAGATGAAACAGAATGGCCAAAATTGAGTATTGCTACTACGATAACAGTGTTAGAAGCAAAAACAGTAACATCTAAGTCATTTTTGGTGCAAATGGATGACACGTTTCAATAGTTCTCGTCGTTTGTAAAACTATCACGAATAATAGCATTAGTACTACGGTTTAAATGCAACCAATAAAGAAAGGTGATAAAACAAGTGGAACATTAACAGCAAATGAAATATGCTTAGCACAAAATACAATATTTAAGAGAATACAAGAGTGCGAATTCAACGATGAATATCAACAGCTAACTAAAGGAAATGCGACAAGTCAGAAATCAAGATTAATTTCATTAATGCCGTTTTTAGACGAGTACCAAATCATGCGAAGGAAGATTGGAAAATGCAAATATACCATACAACAGAAAACATCCAATGATTTTGCCATCTAATCATCATATAACTAGTATCATAATTGACGAGTTACATCAAGATACACTACATTGAGGTGTAAATTTAGAATTGAACACAAGCCGACATATGTATTGGATTATAAATGGAAAAAAGGAAATCGCAAAACGAATTAACAAATGCGTAATTTGTATAAGACAACGTAAAGAAGTGAATGCACAATTAATGGAAAATTTACCTAGAGCACGCATCAACATCACGAAACCATTCCTTCATGTAGGAATGGATTTTGCAGGGCCAGTTATGTTAAAATTGTCATCACATCGAAGCGCACGTCAGTACAAAGGATATATTTGCATATTTATTTGCATGGCTACGAAAGCAATACATCAAGAACTGGTATCAGATTTAACATCTACAGCATTTATAGCAGCATTTCGAAGATTCACATCCCGTAGAGGATTATGTACTGATTTATATTCCGATTGTGGAACAAACTTCAAAGGTGCAGAAGTAATTCTAGATAAAGAATTTAACAAATGAAGAAATCTTCTCCAGATTTAACCCAATTTTTTAGCTTACAACAAATAAATTGGCATTTTAATCCTCCAAGAGCACCTCATTTTGGTGGATTATGGGAGGCAGGAGTAAAATCAATCAAGTTTCATCTACGCAGAGTAATAGGAAAAAATATTTATTCATTTGAGGAATATTCGACGTTGTTGTGTTAAGTAGAAGTATGTCTCAATTCCCAACCACTCACTGTAGTCGATCAACAAACTGAAGATATGGAAGTTCTAACACCTGGCCATTTGCTGGTTGGTCAAGCACTAAATGGAGTACCAGAACCAACTGTATTAGAAAAAGTGGCAATTGCTCAAAGATCGAGGCACATGCAATATTTGACACAGCAATTTTGGAGATAATGGTCGACTGAATACTTGAACACACTACAGCAGCGAACAAAGTGGCAGTGAGTAGAATCAAATCTCTAAGTAGGGGATATAGTAATGGTCAAAGAAGAGACAACAGCGCCAACTTTTTGGCCACTCGGAAAAATAGAAGAAGTGTATCCAGGATATGGTGGATTGACTCTTTGGAATAGTTGTCGAGGACACATAAGGTATGTTGCATTTCGCCGACCGGTTACAAAAATCTGTCCATTGATAACAGATATAAATAGAGTAACAACATTAGAAATTAACATCAACTAATGGGGTTTAACAAATGACATGTTGTATCGTTATTCTGTTGTCGTCCAAGTGTTCTATGTTATTCAAATGTATAATAATTAAATAATACTTTCTATTATTTCATAACAGGTAAAAATGAATCAATTTGAAAATGAAGATTTTCTGACCATTTGGGAGGATGTCCAACTGCAAAACCAGCTGAGACAGAGCCATCAACCGTGGTCATTAATAATAGATATATCACCGATTGGAACTCGATTCGGCCATCTGAAACCATCGAAGATATAAAAATGAGGCTTCGAAATTACATCAAGAAATTCATTACCAGGGAAGGCGAACACATTTTCATTCCGAAACATGTTCTGAAAAGAGTGGATTATAACAAAAATCGAAACAACGAGATCGTTGTTAGAAATCAATCTGCAAGTGATTGCATTGATTTGCAATTGATTTCAATTGCATCAATCTGCCAGATCGTTGGAGCGTTCGCGTTCGGGTGTACCTTGATGGGAAGGTGAAATTTAACCATCATCAATGGCGTAAACGGACCAACAAAAAGGAGAAAAGGGTAGATTGTTGAACGGATTCGTTGAACAGGGGGGAAAATGTTTAGCCAACCTAAAAAATAAATAAAATAAATTAGTAAAACAAAATGAAATTTATTTTAATTACTTAGCTTTAATTTCATCCAGGGTGTATTACAACAACAATTCCAAGTTGTGCTGGAATGTTGACAAATGATTTCCTATCTGAAAATAAATGTTCTTTTATATTAAATATACAAAATATAAAACGCAACATACCTTAGGTGTCCTCGACAACTATTCCAAAGTTGAACATCTCAATTGGATCAATTTATTGGAAATTTACATTCAATTATGTTGTAAACAAACCGGCATAACATGTAAAAAACAATGAAAATTTATATATTTATGAAAATATTGGATTAGACATGTACAATGCCGTAATCCATGATTTATATATATTAATGGAACCAGAAAAAGATCCTAAATAAAAAATTATAGAACTTACCTGAATTTATACTTTATTTTCGCCGAAATTCTGGAAAAACTTCTGCCGATATGCGGCTGTCAAACGAGAACTTGTTGATTGCCCTATGTGCAGAACTTTATGTTCAGACATATACAATCATACTTACCACGACAATGAAGTGTCGCGAATCCAAAAATCGTATGCAAAACATAAGAAAAGGAGCATAAAACATAAAATTATGCCTTTAAATATGTTATGGAATGCATAATTGGAGTGAAGGAAACCGGTCGGGTAAGCGAGATAGATATAGTACAACAAATAAAGTTCTCTTAATTCAGCAAACGGCAAGGTGCACACTAAATCGACGAAATTCCACGCAGGGATGTACAAATTGGATAAATTATAGCATAATTTAAATCACAAAATTTATAAAACATAACGAAAGAAAACAATAAAATATTACAAAACATAACAAATTAAGAACATCTGAAGGCAAATACATCATAAAAATTTTATGTCACATAGAAATAGATAAATTAAGTAGTTTATGGTAGGTTTACAAGGTAATATGCTATAATTAATGTGCAACCCTGTAAAAAATGGACCAGAACAAGCTATAAAAGACGGCACAACGAATTAATCATTCTCTTTCGTTATCAGATTTTGGTGAGATTCACATTGATTTAACAAATTAAAAAGGCAAATTTATTAAAATTTAATTGTGCAAACAAATAAATTGTCGTAAACAAAACAAAATATATTTTTTTCGCAACAAACAACGAAAATTCAATATAACAAGGAGTCAACTATACAACAAAAAACGAAAATCAACGTTAGTATTGTATGGATCATAAAAACACGAAAGTGGAAATTTTATGATTGTTCCTACATTACTTTGGGAATAATAATTTTGTTGAATAGCTTCGTGAATAGATTGGTTTTTTTTTGTCCTTTTCAGGAATAATTCAAACAATTTATTCCTTTGGTTTTTTTTTTACTTTAGGAATTATATTAATTAAGAATTATATAATTTTGTAAATTATAATTTAACGAATTAAAACATTAATAAATAACATACTTTTTTTTTGGAATATAATAAAATCATATTAATTTTTTTTATATTCGTACATATTTACATATATTAATTTGGTTCATATTTGGTCAATAAAATTAAATAATTTAAATTGCTAACTGGCCATAACATAAAGTAGATTTTTTTTGTCAATTTTTAAATTTTTTATTATGATTTATTCTTTCTTTTCAACCACAATATAACATTTTAATATCAAAAATTAATTTTGAAAATATATCGAGATTTTTATTTTTTGCTTCTTTCCTCTAAAGGAATTCACATAAATGTAAATCCATATTATATTTCCGTATACAACCTTGGCCTAAACGTCTTTTAAGTCCATACTTTGGGTATGTGCATTAGTTTCTGGATCTACAGAATTCTCCGTATGGTTTACTGTTTTATGCACATAACCAATTAGATTTAAATCTATGTATTCCTACATGATAAATTACACATCTATTAAAAATTTAAGGGAAAGGGCATAAAAAACATAAAATTGGCAATAACATTTATAATTAAAAAAAAACACTATACCCATAAACAATAATGGGTTTTCCCTTTTCAGAAAAGTTGCAACTAATAATAGGTTTTTCCTTTTCCGAAAAGTTTTGCAACTAATAATGGGTTTACCCTTTTCCGAAAAGTTGCAAAAAACATTGATTTTTAAAATATAATTTTAATACTTTTTCTAAAAGACTTGTTAGAACAAGTTGATTTAAAAAAAATTCTGAAGCTTTGCTCTATTACACTAAATAAAAAAAATCAATATAATGCTTACCGTTAAGATAATAGCTGTAAAATACTAACTACACCTCTTATTCTAGTAATTTGCAGTTTTAGACGACTTCTTAAAAAAATAATTAAAAGTCTTTTTTTTTTCAGAATATAGGATTTCATTAGCTACAATGTAAAAAAAATTGGGATCCTACAATTTACAGTTAAGGAGAAAATGGCAAATTCATACATTTTTTTTAAAATTTGTAATGCATTTTTCGGCCACTAGATGGCGTTTGCGGGTAAAATGAGATAATTATTCGGAGTCCTGATCTCATAAAGTACCGTTATGTAATGACGCCATCTTAAAAGCTCGGGCCCGTTATTCGGAAGTATCTCCCTTTTTTTAATCTTTTAATAATTTTGTATATTATACAATTGGATTTAATATTTAATTGATTGAATGAAAATTTAAGTTTAAAACATGGTCAATAAATTAAATAATTTGTATGGAGAAAATTTTATTTCTAGTAGTAGTAATGCTTGATGGTATTAAATTTACAAATTTTAATACAAATACCAACTACCTGTAATTAGTATATAAATTTAGTAAAACTTAAATAATAACTTAGTTTAAGAAAAACTTTTTTTTACTGCAGAAATACCATTGTAATGAAAATATGTATACCTACTACACTTTATTTTTATTTTTTAACCCGTTCTTTATGAAAAAGGGTTTTAAAAAACAATAAAATAATATGAATAACTATTTTGCTTCATATTAAATATAATATGTTGCTTCATATTAAATATAATATGATGCTTTGTGGTGCAGAGCAAAGTTCGAAAAATTTTTTTTCGAGATTTGGAATTTTTTCTTACGTTTTAGATGTCAGAGAATCAGAATCAGCAAAAAAAAATTTCAAGAGGGTGAAGAGGGTTGCAGGTACTCGTCTCAATTTTGTATAGAAGGTGTAGGTGTGTATTTTTGAGAAAACAATTTCTCATTTTTTCAATCCAGTCCCCCGCCGAGGTATAACAGCCTGTTTAATAGATATACCCCCTCACCCATATCAAAAAGGAAAATATTCAATTTTCATAAACTATATAATAAATTTTTAAATGTAACATTTCTAAGTGATGTAGTTTAGAGGGGGTTGCAGGTAGGGAAATAAATTTTTGGCACAAGTTGTAAAGTTGTAAGATAGTATTTTTAAGAAAATAACTTCTCATTTTTTCAATCCAGTCCCCCGCTGAGGTGCTGCAGCCTCTTTCATAAAATTACCCCCTCACCCATAATAAAAGGGAAAGGGGTAAAATTTTTGGCGGACACGGATTTTTTTTTTGCTGATTCTGAATCCCTGACATCTAAAACTTCCAGAAAAATCAAAATCTCGAACAAATTTTTGTCGAAATTTAGACCGCACCACAAAGCTTCATATATTTACAATATATGAAGCAATATATATATATATATATATTGTCTTATATCATAAATTCAACCATTCGAATAGATAAGAATTTGATCATTTTTACCATTCGTATAAATTTTATATAAATAACATCATAAGTTTTATATAAGAACATAAAATATATTTACTTTTAAATTGTTAAAAACACGTAGTCTTATAAAATAATATAACTTTTAGTTAATTCTTTGTTTTTATTAAAGCCTAGGTTGATCTAAAAGGGGATATGAAGCACTCTTCCAACTTGGCAGCTTTTTAGCACATTTCCAACCAAATTGGAAGAAATGTGTATATTAGTTTCACACTGTCTGTCCGTCTGTCCGTCTGTCTGTCTGTCCGTCTGTCCGTCTGTCCGTCTGTCCGTCTGTCTGTCCGTCTGTCTGTCCGTCCGTGCGTTTACACAAACTTCTACATCTATTAAGATAGAGTATTAAAATTTTGACCATAGATAGATAGTAATAAAATAATAGGTCCAGTAGAAAATTTTCTTCTATCTCTTTTCCCCTCTGAGTTATTCCCCCTCCAATTTCGAAAATTGCCCATATTAAACATCTAATAACTTTTAAACCAATTAAAATTTTTGAGGTCTGTAAAAGCTATAATAGAGGAAAATCTTGTATCTTAATTGTGTAATTAACAAATTTTTTTAAATTTAATTCTTTGTTGTATAAAAATACCGTTATCTTCATACAACTTTTTTTAGTTTTTTTAACACCCTGTATTTCCCAAACTGCTTACTATGGAAGGCTGAAATTTATTTACCAAAGAGATATCTAAAAAATAACTAGAGTCTCTGAAGAAATTGAATCCGTATCTCTCCTCCCCTTTCCGTTGTGGCCCTTCCAAAATCAAAAAATTACATTTTTAATTTACTTGTAAAATTATAACGGCACAATATTTTAAAAAACAAATATTGAGAAAACTTTCGAAAATCATATTTCTTTAAAGTACATTAATTAATAAATTATAACCATTTGCCTCACGCTTATAATTAATCAAAATGCTTCTTAATCATGTAAAATTTTGCAAAAAACGAACATTTTGCATATTTTTATGAGCTATATAAATGGAATATTGAATATTATTTCATATCACATTATGTTAAATTAAAAGCAAAATTACAGAAAACTTAAATGATAAGTTTATCTTTATATATATTTTCCTGGAATAATAACAATGGAAGGAAAAAAAATTGATAAAATCGAACAGGGACACATTTTTTACCTATATTTACTATATCATTTTTAGGGCTTTTTTAAAAAAAAAAATCCCTTATGTTAACGCTTTTCTGTCCGTCCGTCTGTCCGTCTGTCCGTCTGTCCGTCTGTCCGTCTGTCCGATGTAAACAATAAAAACCAGTTATTTCACATAGTTACTGTACACACAAGTTTATGATAGACCCACCGATGGAAAGCTTGATTTATTGAGAACCAGATTTAATTGATAGAATTTTAAAATTCGACCGGTAGGCAGCGCTATTCGAATTTTTCCAAAACATCTTTTTCCGAATAAAAATGTAATTTTATATAGTAAAAGTGCACCAAAAATGAAGTTTGACCACTCGTTGGAAAGGTATGTAAGAGTAGAATACGATTTCAGTAACCGTATTTCAAATTTATACCGCTAGAGGCGCTGAATACTAAGATATATAAAATGTTAATTCTTAAATGTGATTTCTAATAGTCAATAAGACCCAAAAATTAGGTTTAATGTCGCAAATGAAAGGTACTAAGTAGTAGTATAAAATCACAGTTGTAATAATTTCAGTTTCTGCTACTAGAGGGCGTAACATATAATTATATTGTTTTTTATAAATGCTATTCAATTTGGTGAATTTTTACCAAAAATGAAGAGAGAGCAAGCGAAGGAAAGCTAATCTAAATTCAAACAAATCAGATAACCCTATAGCCTGATTTTTTGCCGCTAGAGGGCAGTAAAATACAAGTAAAAACTTGTAATTTAATAAAGTAAAAGTGCACCAAAAATGAAGTTTGACCACTCGTTGGAAAGGTATTTAAGAGTAGAATACGATTTCAGTAACCGTATTTCAAATTTATACCGCTAGAGGCGCTGAATACTAAAATATATAAAATGTTAATTTTTAAAATGTGATTTTCAATAGTCGATAAGCCCAAAAAATTAGGTTTAATGTCGCATTTGAAACGTACTAAGTAGTTGTATAAAATAACAGTTGTTCTAATTATATTTGTTCTAATTAGTTGTTCTAATTAGTTTTTTAAAATTTTTATTTAACTTAGTGAATTTTTACCAAAAATGGAGGGAGAGAGCAAGCGCAGGAAAGCTAATCTAAAATAAAACAAATCAGACAATCCTATAGTTTGATGTTTTGCCGCTAGAGCGTAGTAAAGTACAACTAAAAATTATCATTTTAAAAGTAAATGTCCATGGAAAATGAAGTGTGACTACTAGTTGGAAAAGTAGTTAAGAGTAGAATATCACGCCAGTAATTATATTTAAAATTTCTGCCACTACAGGCACTGAATATTAAAATCACAGTTTTCATATTTTTTAATTGTGTGACATATAGTTATAATGTTGTTAAAATATTATTTGTGAATCTTTACCAACAATGAAGGGCAATCAAGTATAGGAAATCAGAGCTAATATATAGAAAAAAATAAACCCGAAATTTCCTATAATTTATTTATGAAAGAGTCCTGTACCTTTTACATATATTAAAATATAATTTATGTAATACACATTTTATTTCTTCTCCCTTATTCCATGGAAAATATTACATATTACAAAAATATTTAAAAATTTAATGTAATTTAACAAAATTTGAAATAGCAGTTCTGAGCATATACATACATACATAATTACATTATAAACTTACTGGTTATACCACCAATATTTGGTCGTCAGAGCCTCATTTGTTTTAAACAGGTTTCGCCAACGTGAAGGCTGAGGTTAACAGTTAAATCTGAGAGGCTGTAATATAATGCATCAAGATCTCTTGAAACCCACTTAAAACTAATTACAAAATTATACATATTTAAAATTATACACTAAATTAATACACTTATTAAAACACAGATATGTAGTATACTATTGTTACAATTGTTAGTTTTATTTTTAAGGTAAAATTATTTAATATATATTAAAAATTATATAATTATTACTTAAAAATTATAACAATACAATAAGATAAAATATTTAACATATATTAAATTAACATTAATCTAACTATCAACAATTATTAATTCGTAAGACTAAAGGCTTATGATAACTAAAAAGAGATTCGTATATTATAACATTTTGTTGTTGGTAATAATCACAACCAAACATTACATCTATACAAGTTTTATTATTTGTTGTATAATCTATATTTGAAATAAGTCTTAAATTAAAATTGCGTAACATGAAGTCACAAAAATTTTGTTCTATAAACAAATTTATGTTGAAGTCACCAGTAACTAAAACATTGCAATTGCATGATAAAACTGTATTTATGTGTTCATTAAGAAACTTAAAAAAATTTACATTTGATGTCTGTGGAGATTTGTATATGTTGATTAGATATGATGATTGCCATTTAAACGATGTCAGCTCTATGTGTTCTGTTTTATCATTTGACAGAAACTCCATTGATACGGCATTCGAAATATATTCTAGCTGATCTTCTCGTATAAAGCTTATTGTTCCGAAACCATTTTTATTCTGGTTTGCTGACGGTTTATTTCTTATTATTTCGACAAAACCGTTTAATCTTGCTTCCTCTATTTCATCTAGCCAAGTTTCTTGTAACTGGAGTATTGTTGCACATTTAAAAACAGGGTCATTTAGTATGAAATTCCTATGAGCTTTAAACGACTGTATATTAAATGAGATGATATTTATGTAACCCTCATGACTAAGCATGGTGAATTTTGGTTCATATGGATTAATTCTTAATCTTGCCAATTCTGTTACTGTTGCATCATTTTCCCTGCGAGGCTTAGGTAATCGAAAATCACCTAGTATATAGAGACCTGCCAGTTTAGTTGCTCTTGAATAAGCAACATATCCCAATACAATATCTGCCCGTTTACCAAGACTAACAACGACGTTCTCAAAAGATGAGCCTTGACTTTTGTGAATGGTTAGTCCTTCTGCTACTTTTAATGCAAACTGTTCTCTGTAAACATGTGCATTAGAATTCCTAGTCCACTGGATAACCTGCTTACTTTTCATAATTGGAGTCCAATTTTATCTAATATTATCAAATCTGTTTCTATGATGTAATCTTGCTGAAGCTCCAATATCAGTTGAATCAAATTCTATCCAAACTATGTGAGGAATGTTGTTAATTACTGTTATGTGCTTCAGAATTCCACACGCGCCATTGAACAAGCCATCTGAAACATCAATATTACATGTTACCATATAACGCACACCAGCTTGAAAGCAAATGCTTGTTGGCAGACCATATGTTTCTGAAGGTGGCCTGGATGCAATGGAATCTAAAATCCTAGTTTTTTCTGCTTCTGATTTATTCCCTGGAACTTTGTCCTTTGCGTTTGACTGAAGTATAAGCACACCTTCAGTCTGATTTTTTAAAAAATCCATTCGTTGAACATTAAATTGTTCAACCTCCTCATTTGTCTTGAAAATATGAATATAGGCTTTGGTATTAGCTGGTAAATTACTATGACTTTTAAAGCATCTTGTTTTAAACATGTTCACGTCCTCAGCCTGTAATATACCCGCAGCGTATCTGCTTAATGCCTTAGCAAATGCTACATCATCCCTTTGTCGCATAACTTCGGTCAGTTCAAAAAATTTGAATTTCTCCCAAAGTGGGTTTAAATCAAGAATGTTTTGAACATTAATCGGACGGTATGCTGGCTGAAAAACAAACCTATCCCCGACAGGTCGAAGCTGATTAAAATCTCCAAAAACAAGTATTGGAAGACCTGCAAAATCGTCTCTATTTTTAAAAATTTGTTGAAGGCGCCAATTTATATTATCAAATTGTTTCACCCCTAACATTGAAACCTCATCTATAATTATTAATTTTGTATATCGGAGTTTGGAATATAGTGTACTAGAAAGATCATCCGACAGACGAACAAAATTAATTTGCTGATTCACTGGCAAAGAAAATACAGAATGAGCTGTCATTCCTTTGATATTATGAGCTGCTTTACCAGTAGGTGCTACTAATAGTACATATGGTAAATCCAACTCAGCTCCTCTTTGATCCCTAAAATATTTGGTAATTGACTGATAAATGGCAGTTATAAGTCTGCTCTTTCCCACGCCAGCTCCCCCGCTTATAAAATAATAAAACGGTATATCTTTGTCAATCTTAAATCTATTAAGTATATCAATTAACACATTATGTTGTTTTTCATTTAAATTACTAAGTAAATTATTTAACTCCTGTCTGTTTAAAAGTTCCGGTATTGAAAACTTTTTACTCATATCTACAGGAACTTCTTCTCCAATGTCAATCATAATATTTGGTTGTCTTTCACGTTCATCATAATCGTAGGGATTTATATCACCGGCTACATCTGGTTCTGTTTCATTTACTCCCTCGTTGGTTTCATTTTCGATTCCTTCTATAATACTTATAATATCTTCTATATAAGTTTTATTGTATTTAGAATAAGTTGCATCTATAACTTCCTTATTTTGTAAATAAATTTCTTTACAGTCTTTATTTTCAATTTCGTTTAACTCTTCTCGCCATGGATGGTATAACATAATTATTTCCCTGAAGTAATTAAGAAGATCTTGATGAATATTATACTTGCGAAACCTTATAACTTTCACTACATGTCGTTTTTGCATATAGCCGCTTCTATCTTTTAGTATAATGAGTTCAGCTTTGGAAGCTATATTTGGATCAGCATTTTCGTCTTGACTATCTTCTTCATATTGCACATTTCTACGGGTCTGATGCTTTCTTGGAACAAAGTTATACTCTGAAACGAACCCTGCAAGACAAACTTCCTCCATTGCATCTCCCCGGATTATGTAGCGATCTATATCTCCATGAGCATATACGTCTTCTGACTCTGGGTTGACTCTTTCTAGTAGCGCTAATTCTCTAGAATTTTTTAGAATTCTGGTGTGATCACTCGATGGCGAAGTATTTATAAAAACTACCTGTTTCGAACTTTGAGTCATTGGTAACTTCAATCTACACCAAGCTGCTTCCTGAGCGGATATTTCGGTTTCATTATAAAATGTATTTCCTAACTGTTTTAATTTCTGTCGCAGACTTATATTATTCTGTTTTTTAATATTTTCCTGACATTCTCTCAGTAATCTTGATACTCCTCTATTTGTCTTATTTATGTAGTCGACCACATAAGTAGCACAACCGAAGGCATCCAGAACAAACTGGATATCCATGTTGGCTCTCATAAGTTTTAAAATTTTTGTTGAGTACGGATTTCTTCTTATATCCCCAGGTCCTCTTCTATAAAATATTTTTGTTTTATCAATAGATGATCGTATGGCAAGCAGGTATTTGTCTAATGTTAAATTAAAATGCTGTAAAAAATCATTAAATGTTCTAACTTCTGTTGGAATGTTATTGTCTAGAGCTTTCAAAATTTGTAAAATGTGTTTTCATTCCTTCTTCTCATTGTCAATTTCTGGCTTATATGGACTAAGTACCCTACACTTATCCATTGGATAAAATGGAGCGTTAAATCTACAAGTCTTTTTTATTTGTTTTGCAGCCTTGTTTGCATTGGTGGTATTGATATTTAATAATAGATTCTTCAATAGAGGAATTATTAGAATCGCAACAAACTATATTTTCAACAAAAGTTTCCACATGAGTTACGCTTTCTTCATTTTCTGGGCAATATTGTGGAGCATCTTTTAGCCACAGAAGCATGTGAACATGAGGAGAGCCTCTATGTTGGAATTCTATTCTATAATAAAATCCTTTAACTTCAAAACATCCAAAAGGTCCTTCTGTAGATTTTTGCCAAGTTTTCATTAATTCCTTAATTCTGTGATTGAAATATCTTGCACATATTACTGGATCCGTTTTGATGAGTCTGCACTTCTCTTCAAAACACATTTCGCTAACATCAGCATTTTCTTCTTTATCTACAGTTGATTTTAAAATTTTAAGTAATTCTGGCCAATGAGTTTCTGCAGCTGATAATGTTATAAAAAACGTTGGAATCCCAAATGTTCTTATAAGGGCCATCACGTTTTTTCTCTGATTGGAAAAATAGACTGGTGAACCGGTTATATTTTTCAGAAAATGATAACCATCATTGTTTTGCACCAAATTTTGAATTGCACCCATGTTTACAACGTCATTTACTGTTATCCGTGTCCTTTCAGAACTCTTACGTAAGGCAGTAAAAACACTGTTCTTAATTTGTAGTAATTGACATTTTTTGTGCATATACAATAGATGATCTGCTGCAACTGCTCTTCTGTCTCGGCGTTCAATTTCCGAAACTACTATTTCACTATATGATAAGTTCACATTTTCACTATATGATAAGGCTCCACCATCCTTCGATGTCCACAATAAATATTAGGGAATGCCAGTTCTTCAGCGTCCTTATCGAGCAATAGTGATAGTGGAATTTGTCCTTCTCCCGGTGCAAATTCTATACCTTGATTATTATCCATTAAAGTTTCTTGTTCGATCACGTTGTTTACTACATCTTCTTCATCAGGATCCAAGTCTTCGTTGATTTCAGCTACATCATTTGCGCCTTCGACATTAAAGCTATTTGGTACATTTTCAACCCATTGATTATTTAATATTAATTCCAGTTCTGAAAATAATGGCTGCTGTATTAAATATTGTGCTGCTTGAAGTACTGCGTCAGTACTAATTGTCTCGTAAATATAATATCCTCTGTCATTTATTCGACGTTTCAGTTTTAATTGGATCACTTTTGCTTGTTGCGGTTGTATTGGTATGGCTTTAAACATTTCTGTCACATTAACAGGAACATTAATAATACCGGCTTTAATTCCAAGTTGACTACATTTGCTATATAATCCATAAATTTTCATAAATGGAATTCTAGGTGCCAGCAAACGCACTTCTTAAGGTTTCAAATTGTTTAGAATTTCTGGTAATGGCGGAAATGCTAAATTACTTTGTTTGATATTAAGCCTAGGAATGTTTTTTTTTCACTATTTGGCCATGGCATGTTTGATATAGCCAAATTATATCACTGCTGTGGAATTCATTTAGAATAAAGCTTTCTAAAAATTCTACTCGTAACTGTTTCTGTTCCAAGTAGTATTTTTTCGATTTCATAATGACAGTGAAAAATAGGCGATCGCAGGAATAACAATTCTTTGTAGGGCCATTTCCAATGTTGCTATTGTATGTATTTTCAAGTTCGTCCCACTTGACTTCTCGCTGGCTTCTTCTAATTGTGTCCCGAGTTTGCTCTATCTGACGCACCTCCGGTCTTGATCTTATTATCCTCCTTCTACTTGTGTTCTGAACTTGCTCTGACTGACGTACCTCCGGTCTTGATCTTAATATCCAACCCTCCTTCTACTTGTGTCCTGAACTTGCTCTGACTGACGCACCTCCGGCCTTGATCTTAATATCCTCCTTCTAATGGTATTGTCCGTTTGCTCTGCTTGACGTACTACAGGTCTTGATCTAACAACCCTCCTTCTACTTGTGTCCTGAACTTGCTCTGCCTGACGCACCTCCGGTCTTGATCTTAATATACTCCTTCTAACGGTATTGTCCGTTTGCTCTGCTTGACGTATTGCAGGTCTTGATCTCAAAACCCTCCTTCTACTTGTGTCCTGAACTTGCTCTGACTGACGCACCTCAGGTCTGGATCTTAATATCCTCCTTCTAACGGTATTTTCCATTTGCTCTGCTTGACGTATTGCAGGTCTTGATCTTACAACCCTCCTTCTACTTGTGTCCTGAACTTGCTCTGACTGACGCACTTCAGGTCTGGATCTTAATATCCTCATTCTAACTGTATTATCCGTTTGCTCTGCTTGGCGTACTGCAGGTCTTGATCTCATAACTCTCCTTCTAATGGTGTCCTGACTTTGCTCTGACTGACGCACTAAGAGATTATCCCTAGCATTCCGCCTTCTTTGCGAATTTAGTATTCGCTCTTGAGAACGCGTTTCAGCATTTAATCTATGTATTCGTAGTCTTACATTTTCAGCTACCCTAAAAGTACTATTTTGCCGCCGAAGTTTCATGTATTCGCGCACATATTCTTTTCCATTTTGACGAAACATTTTTATGGTAAGTGCAAGAATATTAAGTATTATAATAAATCTATGAAAAAATATTAAGTAAAATTAATCCTGTATATTAAACTAATATTAATTTAATATAATAAAATTCTCTATACATATAATTTATTTTTATTTTAAAATTTAAAATTATAAAACACTACTTTTCTATATAAATAAATATTTTAAATATATAATTTAATTGAAGTTATTTTATGTATTTAAATAAAATATCAATATATACTAAAATATATTCTTTAAAAATATATTAAATATTACATAAACCTTAAAAATAATATTTTGGAGCTATATTAAAATTTGATAAATCTATAAACTACATTGAGTTTATAATATATTTGAATAATTTCAATGAATGATGATTTAATACCGTATAACAATAACTTTAAAATATATTCACATTTCTTAACTATGATATGTATATATTTATAATTATTATTATTATTTTATTTATTAAGAATTCAGTGCGTAGTCTTTGAATTTAAACTCTAGTTTAATTAAAATATTACTGAAGTAAAAGTAAAATAGAAATAAATAACTAATTTGTATCAATAATTAATGATACAAAATTTTATGAATAATATAAATTATGAAACTTTTTAATAAAACATACCTTTATTTACAGCATATAAAATTCTATGAAATAAAATTCACTAAAATATTTTATATTAAAATTCAAAAATTTAATATAAAATAAAAAATTCACGTTATAAAATTCACTTACTTTATTTTAAAATGTAACAAAATTTAATAGATAAATAATAATATAAATTAAATATTTTAATAAAACGATTCCACCTCTTTGTTTTATTAATAAAGTATTATGTAACCAATAAATTCACAATCACTGCCACTTATCAAAATTTGTAAAAAGAAATTATAAATTAAATAAAATTTTACAAAAAAAACATTATTTATCCACTTAATTTTACTTTTTTCTAAATATATATAAATTCATATAATAAAAATAAATTAAAGAAAGTTTCTTAAAAACTATTTGTCCTCTTTATTTTATATTTTTTATTTATATTTCAATCAAAATTAATTTTTTTTTGTAATTTACGAAATCTTGCCAGTATCACTGATATTTGTAAACTGATTACAAAAATGACTGCTCCTTTAACTTTCTTTACTATTTTCATTCTTTTTTCAAACCCGTCACAGGCGGCACGCACTGCTTCCATCGGCATGTCTTCCCAAATTCGTATAATAGCTTTCTTGAATTGGCTCAAATTATATATTTTGTAATTATTAAGTTTGGACAGTATGAATGACCAAACATAAAAATCTAGGGGATTTAAATCCGGTGAACTGGGGGGCCATTCATCTTTCGTCAAGAAATCGGTTAAATTTGATTTGCACCACTCTTGAGTAACTTTTGCTGTGTGCGATGGAGCCCCGTCTTGTTGAAATATATAATACTCATCATCATATAAAATTTTTAAGTTTGGGAGCAAATTCTTCACCAAAATTTCATATTGGTAATATTCAGCGTTAATTTTAACACCTTTATCGATGAATACCAATGGCAGCTTGCCCCTTTTACAAACAGCTCCCCAAACCATCACTGATGATGTATTTTGAAAACGTTGGATATTTTTCTTGGTTTCTGGAATCTCTGAAATTGAAGCGGACCAAATTCTGTCATTTTGCACATTGTGAGTTTGTTGCAAAACAAATAATTTTTCATCAGAAAAAACGAATTCATCGCCAGCGTGCCACGCGAGAATGTGTTCCACTCTATCCCTTCTTTTTTTCATAGATGCTTCGGTAACTCCGTGAACTTTTCTTTTTTTGTAAGCTTTGCATTTTAAGTCTAATTTCAAAATATTATGGATAGAGCCTTTTGATATTTTCAGTTCACTTGCCAGTTTTCTTATTGAACGTTCAGGGTTTCTACGAATTCTCTCTTGAACAATTTTTATTAAAGATTTTGTTCTTATCGAACGTTTTCGGCGGTTCTTCGACGATCATTTATGGAGAAAGTCTCATTATATCTCCTAATGGTTCTGTATATGAAATCACGTTTGACTCCAACTTTTCTCAAGTCTTTAAAAATGCTCCCCGGACGTTCTCCTTTCAAAAATTTTTTTATTACGATATCCCGAAAATCCTTCATCGCTTATTGTAAGTAAATAACAACTGGCATGCAATTTAATTTTACATAATATATAGATCATGCATAACAGTAACATTATAAGCAGTAAACAAATTTATAAATCGTTACATTGACAACAGTAAATTTTTTGTAAAAACTGTATGATAATATATTGCACACGGTGTATATTTATATATATATATATATATCCTCACCTGGCCATAACTCTTAAACGACTTGACCGATTGAGCTCAAATTTGGAAGTTCAGCTCGTGTCATCAATGGCTTGGTACCATATAAATTTTTGGGGCCATTTTGATTACGGGGACAGGGGCGCGGAGGGCCGTTTAATTTTTGAATGTACCAAAAAAACCATGTGGGATATCAAATGAAAGGTCTTGACGAGTACATCTCATTGGATTGTAGTCCGGGGGGCGCCGTGGGTCAGGACGGGCCCAAATCGGCGCAATGCGGGGCCCCATAATACAAAAAATCATGTGGGGTATCAAATGAAAGGTCTTGACGAGTAGATCTCATTGAGCGGTATTCTGGGGGGCGCCGTGGGTCATGTCAGGCTCAAAACGGGGGCAATGTGGGGTCCATAATACAAAAAAACATGTGGGGTATCAAATGAAAGGTCTTGGCGAGCACATCACATTGGGTGGTAGTCCGGGGGCGCCGTGGGTCATGTCGGGCCCAAAACGCGGGCAAAGTTGGGACCTATAATACAAAAAATCATTTGGGGTATCAGATGAAAGGTCTTGACGAGTACATCTCATTGAGCGGTATTCTGGGGGGCACCGTGGGTCATGTCAGGCCCAAAACGGGGGCACTGTGGGGTCCATAATACAAAAAAACATGTGGGGTATCAAATGAAAGGTCTTGACGAGCACATTACATTGGGTGGTAGTCCGGGGGCGCCGTGGGTCATGTCGGGCCCAAACGGGGGCAATGTGGGGTCCATAATACAAAAAAAACATGTGGGGTATCAAATGAAGGGTCTTGAAGAGTTGATCTCAATGGGTGGTAGTCCGGGGATTGCCGTGGGTCAAGTGGGGCCCAAAATCAAAAAAATCATTTTGGGTACCTATCAAATGAAAGTTCGTGAAGAGTACATCTTGTTGCTTAGTCCATAGGTCAAACGGGCCCAAAACCAGTTAACAGAAAATGAAAATGTTAAATATTAAAATTAACAGAAAATGTAAATTTAACAGAAAATGTAAAATTTAACAGAAAATGTAGAATTTAACAAAAAATTTAAAATTTAACTGGAAAATGTAACTATAACAGAAAGTGTAAAATTTAACAGAAAAATCAGAAATTGTAAAATTTAATAGCAGATGTAAATTTAACAGAAATTAACAGGCCTTTTTGATGAGAGGGAAGGGGGCGCGGAGGGCCGTTTAATTTTTGAATGTACCAGAAAACCATGTGGGGTATCAAATAAAAGGTCTTGACGAGTACATCTCAATGGCGTAGTTCGGGGGGCGCCGTGGGCCATGCCGGGCCCAAAACGGCGGCATTGTTGGGTACCATTATACAAAAAATCATATGGGGTATCAAATGAAAGGTTTTGAAGTGTACATCTCAATGGGGAGTATTTCGTGGGGCGTCGTGAGTCATATAGGGGCTAAAACGGGGGCAATGTAGGGCCCCATCATACAAAAATCATGTGGGGTATCAAATGAAAGGTCTCCAACAGTACATCTCAATGGGGAGTAATCCGGAGGCCGCCTTGAGTCATCTCGGGCCCAAAACGGGGTAATGTGGGGCACCAGCATACAAAAATCATGTAGGGTATCAAATGAAAGCTCTGGAAGAGGACATCTTGTTGAGTACTTCGAGAGGTACTCTGGGTCTTGTGGGGCCCATAATGGAAAAAGACATGAGAGGTATCAAATAAAAGATATTGAAGAATACATCTCGTTTCGCAGTCCGTTGGGCTTCGTAATTTATGTTAGGGCCCAAAACCTGTGTCATGTGGGGGCCCATCATAAAAAAATCATGTGGGGCATCAAATGAATGGTCTTGAATAGTAGTCCGAGCAGTACCTTGGGTCATGTGGAGCCAGTTATACAAAAAAAAATATGTGGAGCACCGGGGGCCATGGAAGGCCCAAAACATCGGCCACATGTGGAATTCCAAATAGTGGGCCATGAGGAGCTCAAACATCATTCCCAAGTTGTCAAAGTATTTAAATATTTTTAGTCGGTCAAATTAATAAATATTTGACCGACTAAAAAATGTAAAATAAAAAATATAAATAAAAAACAGTTTTTTAAAAATACTTTCCCTTAAAGAAATATTCAACTAAAAAGTAATAAACAAGCAAATAATACCACATCAATGTACTTTCCCGTTGAGTTTAAGCCACTGTCAGCAGTAGTAAGGGAAAGTAGATCTTATCAGAATTAAGGCCATTATAAGGAGGTCTACTTACCCTTACTATTGCTGACAGTGGCTTAAACTCAACGGGAAAGTACATTCATGTGGTATTATTTGCTTGTTTATTACTTTTTAGTTGAATATTTCTTTAAGGGAAAGTATTTTTAAAAAACTATTTTTTATTTATATTTTTTTCTTATTTAATATCATTTTATTTATTTTACTTTCGCTTTTATGAATTCACACTTCCAGTATATATATATATATATATATATGTCGGTATGTCGGTATCTCCTCACCTGGCCATAACTCTTAAACGGTTTGACCGATTGAGCTCAAATTTGGAGCCTTTTTGATGAGGGGGAAGGGTGCACGAAGGGCCGTTTAATTTTTGAATGTACCAAAAAAACCATGTGGGGTATCAAATGAAAGGTATTGACGAGTACATCTCAGTGGGGGTAGTCCGGGGCGCCGTGGGTCATGGCGGTCCCAAAACGGGGCAAAGTTGGGCCTGTAAAACAAAAAATCATGGGGGTATCAAATGAAATGTCTTGGAGAGTACATTTCAATGGAGAGTATGCTGTGGATCCCGTGGATCATGTGGGGCCCAAAAGTGGGTCAAGTGGTCTCATCATAGAAATAAATCATGTGGGGTATCAAATGAAAGGTCTTGAAGAGTACATATCGTTGGGTAGTCCATGGGGCACCGTGCCGTGGATAAAGTGGGGCTCAAAATAAAAAAAATTCATGTTATTAAATGAAAGGTCGTGAGGAGTACATCTTGTTGCAAAACGGGGCAACGTTGGGCCTGTAAAACAAAAAATCATGTGGGGCATCAAATCAAATGTCTTGAAGAGTACATTTCAATGGAGAGTATTCTGTGGGTCCCGTGGATTATGTGGGGCCCAAAAGTGGGTGAAGTGGTCTCATCATAGAAATAAATCATGTGGGGCATCAAATGAAAGGTCTTGAAGAGTACATATCGTTGGGTAGTCCATGGGGCACCGTGGGTAAAGTGGGCCCCAAAATAAAAAAATCATGTTGGGTATTAAATGAAAAATTTTACAGAAAATGTAAAATTTAACAGAAAAATGTAAATTTAACAGAAAGTGTAAAATTTAACAGAAAAATGTAAAATTTAAAAGAAAAATGTAAATTTAACAGAAAAATGTAAATTTAACACAAAGTGTTAAATTTAACAGATAAATGTAAAATTTAACAGAAATTGTAAAATTTAATAGCAGATGTAAATTTAACAGAAATTGTAAATTTGACAGAAAATTTAATATACATATAACAAAAAATGTAAAATTTAACAGAAGATGTAAATTGTAATATTTGAAAATGTAAAATTTGATAGAAGATTTAAGAGGCCTTTGCCCAAAAAGTAAAATTATATCTGGTATACTGCGTTTTTTTATACTATACATGGTGTGTATAACAATTTACAAAGCGCACACACACAATTTTAGTTATTGCATATAATATAATATTTGGTATAACACTTTTCTCAAATTGTGTATTTAGAATTTCTCACTTTTTTTCAAATAAGCGTGTGCCTTTTTTGTGAGAATGAGAATTATGTACAATAAAAAAATAATTTTGAATTTTAGAAAATTTTGTATTTTTTTGTAAAAAATGCAAAATTTAACAGAAAATGAAAAATTTTACAAAAAATGTAAAATTTATTACTTTCCCTTCTATAATTCACACTTCCAGTATATTTATTACTTGCCCTTTTATGAATTCACACTTCCAGTATGTCGGTATGTCTGCTCATCTGGCCATAACTCTTAAACTGTTTGACCGCCATAACTCTTAAACTGTTTGACCGATTGAGCTCAAATTTGGAAGTTATATGCCCTATAAATTTGGGGCCTTTTTGATGAGGGGGAAGGGGCCCGAAGGGCCGTTTAATTTTTGAATGTACCAAAAAAACCATGTTGGGTATCAAATGAAAGGTTTTAAAGTGTATATCTCAATGGGGTGTATTTTGTGGGGCGCCGTGTGTCATGTATGGGCTAAAACTGGGGTAATGTTGGGCCCCATCGTAAAATATCATACAAAAGGGTATCAAATGAAAGGTCTTGAATAGTATATCTCGTTGAAAAGTCCTAGAGACACAGTGGGGCATGGCTCCAAAAGTTGGGCATATGCGCCCATTATAAAAAATCTTGCGGGTCATTATATGAAAGGTATTAAATAGTTAATCACGTCGTGCAGTACATGGGACACATTCGGTTATACAGGGGCCCAAAAGTGGGTCATGTTTGCCCATTATACAAAAAATCAGGTGGGGTATCAAATGAAAGGTCGTGAAGAGTACATTTAAATAAGCGTAGTCCGTAAAGGCACACTGGGTTACACGAGGTTCCAAAAGGGGTCATGTTGGCCAACATGGCCTAAAATCATAAAAATATCGTGTAGGGTATCAAATGAAAAGTCGTGCAGGCTACATCTCGTTGCGCAGTGCGTGGTACTCCGAGAGGTACTCTGGGTCTTGTCGGCCCATAATGCAAAAAGACATGAGAGGTATCAAATAAAAGGTATTGAAGAACACATCTCGTTGCGCAGTTCGTGGGGCTTCGTAATTTATGCTAGGGCCCAAAACCTATATCATGTGTGGGGCCCATCATAAAAAATCAGTTGCGGCATCAAATGAAAGTTCGTCAAGTGTAGTCCGAGTAGTACCCTGGGTCATGTGGAGCCAATTATACAAAAAAACATGGGCCACATGTGGAACTCCAAATCGTGAGCTCAAACAAATCATTCCCAAGTTGTGAAAGTATTTAAATATTTCTAGTCGGTCAAATGAATAAATATTTGACCGACTAAAAAGTGTAAAATAAAAAATATTAATAAAAAAAAGTTTTTTAAAAATACTTTCCCTTAAAGAAATATTCAACTAAAAAGTAATAAACAATCAAATAATACCACATCAATGTACTTTCCCGTTGAGTTTGAGCAACTGTCAGCAATAGTAAGGGAAAGTAGACCTTATCAGCATTAATGCATTTTATAAACAGGTCTTCTTACCATTAAATATATATAATTTACTACTATAGTATCCTCGTTTATACGGAGTGTGTTATTAATAATAATAGTAGGATCAGATAGAATTTCAAAAAGTTCAATTGGTTTATTTAAAATTTCAGTTTTTGGTAAATTTTCTCTCTGCCCGAATTTTCCACAAAAAGAGTTCAAAATTAATTTTGCCAATGATCTTAATCCGCTATTTTTTTCGATTTTAGATAAAATCAGTTTAATGCCTTCCTTTTCAAAAAAATTCTCAACATAATTTTGTTTTTCTTCATTCGCAGAATATTACGCTGGAAAGCCTAAAGCAGATTGCTTCATTTCTATAAATTTGTTCATCATTGTAGCAAACAAATCCCCCGTTTTTTTATTAAAATCATATTGCTCGATCTTATATTTCCATATTTCATATATTAATATTATTTTATAATTTTTCTCAAGTGCTTTTACTACCTCGTCAATAATCCACGTACCTGTAAAAACCCTCTCTTCGTAGGTGTGAATACATTCATATTTAACTTTTCTGAACATGCTCTACACAAGCTGAACATTAATTTTTAATTCTGCTTTACAGGTAGCACAGGATGGTATAAGTTTTCTGGTGGCAGTATCGTACACTCTATTATTCTGTCGATTTTATTTACATCAAAAGACGCACATTTATCATGTCCAATATACAGAATGTCCCGGTTTGCGATGCTAATCCGTTAAGGGGTGGTTCCTTGGTTCATTATAAGCAAAAAATCGTATGGAAGGGGCGGGGGGTGAATTTTCAACACCCAGTGAGCTGCAGGGTGTTTTAAAAAAGTCATTTGGAGAAGTAGATACAAGCACTTATTCAATTATAACTTGTAGCGTATAGAACCTAGAATATCCAAACTGGGCGCGTTTGATACACAATTAATTTACTTTTAGTTCGATGGTACCGTTATTTTCACCGGTTGCTAGGTCTGCGTTAAATTGCGTTAAAGTTATGACTTTTGCAAAAAAAAAAAATCAGATTTTGGAAAGATGCCAGTTTTCTCAAAATTTTGCCGGGTTTAAATTTTTTAAAATTTGATTTGGATGCTTCATAGTGTTACCTACGAAATCGCCATACAAAGCTTTTACCTGCGACTTCTGGTTTGCCCAGTAGAAAGGTAAAAAAAAACGTCCTTTAATTTATAAATTAGGTATTTGAATTGAAAAATTCAGGTACTTAAGTTAAATGTGGGTTTTTTTAGAATAATTTATTGGAGCTAGTTGTAATTACGCTTTTACAACTTGCCGACACTAATTTCTTAGTAATTAAAAAAACTTAAAACTTAAGTTTTAAGGCTGGTAAACTTGCAATAAAGTAAGCGATTACCTCTTTTTATAAAATAATTGTGTATAAAACAAGTGAGCTTACTATGTGACTTGAGTTTAAATTTAAAGAAACAAGTGCGATATTATAAAAATAAAACAAGGAAGTGCAATATTAAAATGGCAGAATATTCAAATCTGGAGTATGCAGACATACACTACTTCTATGGATTGGCTGATGGTGATGCTTTGGCTGCACGAGAAGCGTATGGTATTAGATATCCTGCCCGCCGCGTTCCTGATGCTAGAGTATTTTGAAGTATTCACAGAAGATTACGAGAGACAGGAAGAGCAACATATAATCGTAATGAAGGTCATTCAACACAACGTCGGACAGTATAATTAGATGAACGTATACTTAGAATAGTAAGAGCAGATCCTACAATAAGTATACGCAGACTTTCTTCTCAATTAAATTTGTCAAGACAACTAATTTCAAGAGTATTACACCATGAGATTTTGCATCCTTTCCACACAACAGCTGTGCAGGAGATATTACCAGCAGATAAGGCGAGGCGAGTGGAATTTTGCAACTGGTTGATGGAAAGACATATCGACGATTACACATTTACATCAAATATCTTATGGACCGATGAGTCGAAATTCACCAGAAATGGAAGTACACATTTTCATAACTTACACGAATGGGCAAGTGAAAATTCGCATACAACAAGAACGAGATCATTTCAACATCGATTTAGCAAAAACGGGGTTGGTGTGATTGGTGATATGTTCATTGGACCTTTTTTTCTGCCACCAAGATTAAACAGTGCAGAATATTTGCAATTTTTGCAAAATGAATTGCCAGGATTGCTAGAAGATGTTTCCCTTGTACAAAGGCGAACACATTTATACCAACAAGATGGCGCTCCAAGTCACTATGGCCGAATTGTTACGCAATGGTTAAATGAAAACTACAGAAATCGTTGGATAGGAAGAAATGGCTCAATACATTGGCCTGCACGATCCCTACACCAGGCAAAATTTTGAGAAAACAGGCATTTTTCCAAAATCTAATTATTTTTGTTTTGAAAAATCATAACTTTAACGCAGACCTAGCAACCGGTGAAAATAACGATAACATCGAAATAAAGGTAAATTTTATCAAACGCGCCTAGTTTGGATATCTATCAAACGCGCCTAGTTTGGATATTCTAGGTACAAAACGCTAGAAGTTATAATGGAATAAGTACTTGTACCTACTTCTCCGAAGGACTTTTTTAAAACACCGTGTAGCTCAGTGGGTGTTGAAAATGCAGGTATGGGGACACTTCAGCCAGACAATCTGACCTACTTTTGTCTGACCTAATGGCGTTGACCTAGTGACGCTGACCTACTTTTGTCTAACCTACTTGCGTGGGAGGTGGGTGGCAGGTGTAAAATTAATGGGTATTTAATGGTGTCATTAATTGGTAATTGATGGTGTAATTAATGGGGGTAATTAATTGGTAATTAATGGGTAATTAATGGTGTGATTATAGGGCACTGTTAATGGGCGTTGTTAATTGGTGTTCTGGCTGTTGGCTGTTTTTAATGGCTGCTCTTAGTGGCTGTTCTTAATGGCTGCTCTTAGTGGCTGTTTTTAATGGCTGGTCTTAACGGCTGTCGTGTGCTGCCGTGGTAATTAGGTCATATGGTTATTGCTCTTTCGTCACCTGTGTATATGCCGTTACGCATGGTTAGTTTTGTCTTTCTCTGTTCTGTATTCTGCTACTTCCTGTAAGTGTAAATGGATTAGGGGCTTAGGTGTATTTGTCGTGTGACTTGTGTATACTGTGTATACAGGTTTTTGTAAGTATGGGTGAGATTTAAATTATTTTGAAAAAAAGTAGTGACTTTGTTGGGGATTGAACTGGGTACGCTGTTTAATTAGTCCGCGCTCTACCTGTTGAGCCATCGACTTATTTTGAATTCGTTGTTTATGTTTGGTATATAATCTACATTTACTCCTTCCATGCTCTTTACCTGTGTAATGTTTTTAATATATTACAATCAAAAATCTTTTATTTTACCTTATTTCTTATTATTACCTTTTAATTTTGTATTATAATTGTTCTAACTCAATCTTTTTTTTTATTATTTTTTAATTAAACTCCCTTGTTTTTATATAAAATGTGTTTTTATTAATCTTTCACTTATTCTATTTATTACAATTTTTATTAAGTTATTTCATTCCTTAACTTTTATTTTAATTTAGTAAATACACTATCTAATTTTTTGGTATAATACATTAAGTTTTGTTTTGATAACGTTAATGTCCAACATTTAATTTTAATTAGGTTTTTCATAAATTTACTAATTTTTAGATTTAAAGTTTAAACTTTAATAACAGAATCACTATTGACTTTGACTAATTTTTAGATTTAAAGTTTAAACTTTTTAACAGAATCACTACTGACTTTGACTAATTTTTAGATTTTTAGTTTAAATCGACTGGCCTTTTAATTTAATTTACTATTTAAAATTGAAACTTTATTTTTCTTTAATTAACCAATTTAATTTATTCGATCGTCTGACTAACCGATCAACTGCCTTTTTTTTTTATTTTTCTTTCTATTTTATTTTGTTGGAGAGCTTTTTTGGCTTTCCAAAATCTTTCCAATAATTTTTTGGAAAACCAATCAGCTTCTCCAACAAAATAATTTAAATTAATTTTAATTCGATTGGTTAATTAGTTTTACGCGTTGTCAGCACAGAGAAATTATTATTTATTGAATTAAATTATTTCTCTGTGCACGAGCAACGCGTAATTTGAAACTTTTGTTTTTCATTAATTAAATTTAATAATTTAATTAATTTGAAATGAATTGGAATTTCCCTCTTAGAAAAAAACACCTTCCCTCTTAAAAAAAAAAACAACACCTTCCCTCTTAGAAAAAATATAAGGGTCGAAGATTTTCTTCGACTCTTATATTTTAAAATTAATTTTATATATATTTTTATATATATATATTTTATTTTTAACTTTATAAAAACATGTATTTTTGTATATATTTACTAAAAATTTCTTTTATAAATTTGTAAATATATTTTTTTTTATTTACTTTTTTATATATATATATTTTATTTCTAACATTCTTCTATATTTTGTAAATTTTGATAAATATTTTTTACTAAACATTTTATATCTTTGTATACTAACTTTTCTTTTATACATTTCTTTTATAAATAATAAATTTCCTTTCTTTAATTTTAATTGATACTTAATTTATAAATTTCTTTTATAAATAATAAATTTCTTTTAATTTTATTTATATATGTTTATTATTATTTAAAAAATATTTTATTTTGATATTTGTATATTTATTTTACATATTGTTTTATATTAAAAACTAAAAAAAAATCCTTTTGGTTGTATTTTATTAATTAAGTTAATATAAAATTATACAATTATATTTATGCATATATATTTTTTATAATTATATTTATGCATATATATTTTATTATAAATTTCCTTTATTATTAGTAAAATTTATGACAAAAAAAATGCATATATATATTAAAATTTAAGAAAAGGAATAGGAATTTAAGGAATAAGGATAAGATTTTTTTTATTTATCCCTATTATTTGTTTTTGAGCGTTCACGCTCCCCTTCCTATTTTATCCCAAAAATTTTTTCCCAAAAAAAAATTTTTTTAAAAAAAAAACTTAATTACCCTGTGGGTTTTTTTTTTTTTATTTAATAATGCTTACTATACATAATTATAATATAAAAGTTAAAAAATTTAGTGCAATTAATTAATTATGTCTGATAACGGCAGTGTAGCAAGTCTAGCCACGACCGTGGTTTTTCCAAAAAATAAGGAGAATATTCCACCTCGGAAGGTATCTTCCTTGGTGGTTACCAATTATCTATTTAGGGCTTATCGCCCTAAACATAATAATCATAATTTACCGTAAGTAAAGAAAATTTTTAGAGAAAAAAAATTTTGTTTTATACATTTTGTTTACTTTTCAGGAGGTAATGAAAAAAAATTAGACTATCGTGCTTATTTGAAAAGGAAAAGAAAATTAAATTATCGGGTATATTTAAAAAAAGGAAAGAAAATTTAGAAAGTTTAAAATAAAATTTAAAAAATTACAATTGTTATTCCAATTAATTAAATAAATAGAGAAAACAGAAAAATTGTATTAATAATGAATGTTGATAAGTAAATTGAAATAAAAATTAAAATTAGTAAAATATAAAAAAAAGAGTTTTATTCAAAAATAAAGAAAATAATAGAAGACTAATTAACATTTTAAATGAAAGGTGAGATAATAAACCAGAAGAAAAAATAAAGAATATAATAGAACTTGTATGATTGTAAAACTAATTTTACAACATCATTAAATGAGACATAATTACCAATTACTCTAAATGAACTCTCTATTTTTTTTATTTCTTTCCCATATAAATCCACCTTATTTCGCTCGCCGTAAAATTTGTCCAAAAAAAAATCTTTAAGAATGCACACAAATATCTTATTTTTTTTTTTTAATTGAAAATACAATCAACTAATGCACACAAATCTCTTATATACCTACTTGAAAATACAATCAACTTATGTATTTGTTCATTAGGGGTTTTGTGTAAAAATTGTATTAAGATTAAAAATGATAATTTTGTGCTATCCAATGCACTTTTTGGATGCATTATTAGTTTTTTAATGCATTATTAAAGATTTAATTTAGTATTAATTTATACTTCGTGGAGTTCAAAAGTTAATTACTAATTTTTAAAAAAAAAATATTAAAAATTATTACAAATATTTTCATTACAAATACAAACCATTACTAAATCTAAAAAAAAATGTCATTCAAGTAAGTAAAAAAAATCTTTTTTCTTTTGTGTATTTTACCTTAAATTAAATGTATTAATTACCTAATTAAAATAATGATTAATCCTATTTTTTTTTTTTTTTTTTTTTTTTTTCAGACTAAAAAATTGTTTCGTAATTTTAAAAAAAATAAAGATAATTGGTAAGCATAAAAATTTTTTTTTTTTTTTAAAAAAAAACTTAAAAATTTAAAATTTTATATATATCCCTCTTTTATATTAGAATCCGAAGAAAATATTGAGACCGAATTAATTACCATCGGTGACAATATCAATGTTGAGGCCCTCGAAACAACTATTGAGGAGGTTGCGGTCGACCGGGCCGGCCAGGCTACTCGGCCTAGTGCAGCGGGCCGTTCCCGGTTGTGTGCCCTCTGTGGGTATGAAACGAGTCATAAGGGGCATTTCACCCGTCACCTTATGACTCATAACCCTCAGAAGGCATGGCAGTGTGTGGTATGTAAGCGGCCCTTTAGCCGCAAAGAACACCTTACATACCACTACTCCCACCTACATCCGGGAGTGTCCCTGCCCCGCAACCTGTCCAAGCGACGAAAATATTACAAATTTTACAATGACATACAATAAAGGTTAGTTATTCTGTTAATTTATTGCAATAAAAAAAATAATAAAAATTTCCTTTCTTTTTTAGGAAATTTTAAAAATAAAACCATCAAAAAAAAAAATGCGAAAACAAACTTCATTATATTAAAACATTAAAAAATTTTATTAATAAAAAAATGTAATTGAAAATGACAAAAAAAAAAAAAAAAAAACTAATATAAAAAAATGTCACAAAAATAATATTAAAAAATTAAAAATTTTTTGAATATAAATTTTTTGAATATTGAATATAAATAAAAAAAATTGAATCAAAAAATATATTTTTTTTTTGTTAAAAAAATGAATAAAATTTTTATTTTCTTATTCTCTGTTTTCTTTTCTCTTCGTTATTCCCTGTTTTGCTTTTCTTATTGTTTACGAATCTAATTGAAAAAAAAATTTTTTAGGAGTTTTGTTTTTTCTATATATCTTATTACTATATAGCGATCGTATTTATTAGTTATCTTTATTATATCGGGGTCTTATTTATTAGTTAATTCTGTTATATAGGGGTTTTATTTATTAGTTAATTCTATTATATAGAGGTTTATTTATTAGTTAATTCTATCATATAGAGGTTTTATTTATTAGTTAATAGAGGTTTTATTTATTAGTTAATTATATCATATAGAGGTTTTTTTTTATTAGTTAATTCTATTATATAGAGGTTTATTTATTAGTTAATTCTATCATATAGAGGTTTTTTTTTATTAGTTAATTCTATTATATAGAGGTTTATTTATTAGTTAATTCTATCATATAGAGGTTTTATTTATTAGTTAATTCTATCATATAGAGGTTTTATTTATTAGTTAATTCTATTATATAGGGGTTTTATTTATTAGTTAATAATTAGTTAATTATTCAACTTAAGAGTTTTGAAGTACCGGTAATTCCGGTGTAGGAAAAGATAACTGTGAAAAATTCAAAGTTTTCGAACTATTGCCTATTGCGTTTACAGTACCTGGTCCCACGAGTTTCTTTTCAGATATAGTAGCTAATGGGATTTCCCCATTAGATTGATCCGGTTTCTGAACTTTATTATTAGTTTTCTTACAACGATTAATAATAATTTTGTAAATAACATATATTATTATTAAAACCACTAAACTACCTAGCCCTCCTATTTGCCAACGATTTGTTAAGTGTTGGTAATTTGTCATTTCTTCCCTTTTGTTTTCCTCTTCCCATTCTAGTTCCAATTCACTCAATGTTTTCCCCTTTTTGTCAAATTCCTTTGTAAGTTCCCCTGCGTCCATTAATGTAATTTCCGTGGATTTTAATAATTTTGTATTATTTTTTAGAATTTTTAGATTTATTTCATTTTTTATTGGAATGGATGTAGAAAGCCAACTTGTTATCCCTGTTTCGTTTGTATTTGTTTTAAAAGTATGTCTATATGGTAAATCTAAATTGCCCACGATGAAAACGCAATTGTCTAATAACTTTAAAATTCCTATGCCATATATTATAGTTTTGGTAGTTATTGGATTACAATAACTAGTGAGTTGTTGCTCATTTTTGAACAAATATAACCATGAGTTTTCTTCATTTAATGGTATAAGATGGTTAGTTATTACTGTTGTAATTTTATATTGACAAATTTTAAAAAAGGTAATGTTATTATTTTCCTGCTGATTAAACAATTCCATTACACAATTATCCTTTGGAGCTTGCAACAATTTTGGTTGTAATTGTTTACATATAGTAAAACCTAGATCACCGTTTTTACCTGGTAATATACAATTTTGTTTAAATTCACTTGATGAAAAATGTAAGAAATGTCCCCAATTATTACTACAAATAAAATCCCATTCCAAAACTAAAATAGCATAATTGTGATCTGTTATTTCTACTGGAACCGGATATATTTTATGCAATTTATACAATTCTTTTTCCAACCATGGAATTGTAATTCGTATTCCTATTTGTCCCTCATGATGATTAACGTTTATTACCGTAATTCTGTTAAGTGTCCGAACTGAATGTAATATGTCATGTCCTTGTCCATTCGTTATATTATTTACTATGTTTATTAGGACTGTAGAATCCATAATATATGGATGCAGCTTATTTGTTTGTAAAGCGGTTATGATTTCCCCTTGTTCTTGTAATAATCCTTGTAACTGTCCAAATTTTGACATTGCCATATTTACTATTTGGTCCATTTCTAGTTGGTAAGAATTTAATTCTACTTTTGCGACCAAAGCGTTATTTTCCCTTATAATTTTTTCTTCTAACATCAGAACTCTTTTCTCTAAATGTTTTAACCCCTTAGTTGTGTTTAAAGTCACGTCCTTTAAAAATTCGAAATCTGTACGTATAACTGCTGCATGTTTATTTATTAATTCTAATCTTCGACTGTTATCTGTCTGTAATTTGTCTAATAGTCCGTAAATTTTCTCAGCGTCCTGTGCGTCCATAGTTCCGAATAAACTTTTTGCAATATTACCTATTCCATCTATTAAACCTCGTTTTTTCCTAATGGTAAAAAAATGATTTGTTTTAGTTATTTCACTAGTCAACATTTTCCCATAATGATTTATATCATCTAACCACCAATTACAATTATTTTCCTTTAGTACTTTAGATAATAAGGAACAAGATTTATTTAACATTTTTTCTATATTATCTATGAACAAATTAACTTCTTCTATTGGTATTAATTTAAATTTTGAAAAAATTTCTATATTACTTTTATAAATTAATAGATTTCCTTGACTCTCGAATAAAGCGCCTGTTGAATTTAATTTTGTAATTGATAATGGTGTTCCCTGCACTGCCTTGGTTAATATGCATAATACTCCCAATATAATTTTCAATAAATAAAACATGGTGCTAAAAATATACCAAAAGAAAACAAGAGATTTAGTCTTTAGTTATAGAAGTGGCTTATATAAAAAAATTCCTTAATCCTTCCATCTTTTTAATCTATTATTATGTACATTTCTAACTTTTTTGTTAATTTTAATTAAGGAGTTTACTTGATCCGAACCTACCACCTCATATGGTCCTAACCAATTTTCGCTCAATTTGTGAATCTTTGCTGGATTCAATAATAATACCTTATCACCTATTTCGAATTTTTCTACCTTTTCATTTTTGTCATAATAAATTTTCGATTTAACTTTGCTTAAATTTAGATTTGTTCTCGCTATTTCGTGTACTCGTTGCATTCTTGCTTTCATTGATAAACAAAAATCATCAAAATTATATAAAGGTTCAGGTTGCCTTTTAAGACTACTAGGTAAAGGCTCCGAAAAACCATACAATGCAAATAAAGGTGAGAACTTTGTACCTATGTGTGGAGTGTGATTGTGTACGAAAGTTGCTTCAGCTACCCAATCATCCCAAGTTTGAGGATTTTCATTTACAAATATTTTTAAATATTCCACTAGTGGTCCATGTCGACGTTCTAGCGAACCGTTAGTTTGTGGATGATATGCAGTAGTCTGAATCTTTTTTATTTTTAATATTTTGCATAATTGTTGAAGTAGTTTACTAGTGAAATTGGTACCTTGATCCGTCAATAATTCTTTAGGAATTAGTGCATATTTTAAAATTATTTTAGTATAAAATACTTCAGCCACCGTTTCTGCTTCTTGATTTGAAATAGGAATACCATCCAATATTTTCGTTAAATCATCCTGAAATGTTAATATATATTTGTTCCCTTTTAGAGTTATAGGAAAAGGTCCTACTATGTCCATATATACACGATCAAATGGTTTTAAAGCTGTCCTTGTCAGAATCATTGGCATCTTTGTGATCCGACCTCTTTTATTTTTCTGACATTTGGGGCATTTTTTAATGTAATTGTATATATCTGCTAACATTTTCTTCCAAAAATAAAATTGTTTTATCCTTAAATACGTTTTTGTGATTCCAGCATGACCTCCTAAAGGGGAGTCATGATATTCCTTTAAAACAGCTAGTATTTCTTCTCTGTTGTTTAACATTATTTTTTCGGTATTTTCTGGTATTAATTCTTGTTCCTCATTCAAAGTTTCATCCATTTTGTCAATTTCCATTGTTTTGTCCAACTTTATATTTTCTTCTTTTGTATTTAAAATTTCTATTTCTTTTTGTCGAGTTTTTGCCCTCGTTATAGCAAATGTCTTTGTTACTTCATTATTCTCCTCTTCTGGAATTCTACTTAAAGCATCGGCATTAGTATTTAATTTACCTGGTTTGTATAATATTTTAAAATTATATTCTGCTAATCTCGTTTTCCATCTATTTATTTTTCCTTCGGGGTCTTTTTTCTTGTATTCACTGATAAGTGGCTTATGATCAGTATAGATGTTAAATTCCTTTCCTAATAAATAGCATCTAAAGTTTTTTATTGCCCAATAAACCGCCAACATTTCCTTATTTATTGTAGCATAATTTCTTTCTGCTTTATTTAACACCCTGCTTGCATATGCTATTGGTAAATCCTTGCCTACCTCCCCTTGCGACAAAACTGCTCCTAGTGCATGGTTACTGGCGTCAGTAGTTAATAAAAACGGTTTTGTAAAATCAGGATATTTTAATATAGGTGGTGACGTTAACAACTTTTTTATTTCCTCAAACGCCTTCTGATGTATCTCTGTCCATTCGTATTTTTTATTTTTTGATGCCATTTGATACAATGGTTCACCCTTTTCCGCTAAAAATGGCATACTTGCACGATAATAGTTTACCAGCCCCAAAAACGATTGTAATTGTTTTGTTGTTTTAGGTACTGGGTGTTCAGCAACACACTTTGTTTTTTCTGGATTCGGTAATATTCCGTCCGTTGTAATTCTATAACCTAAATAAATAACTTCCTTCTTGAGAAATTTACATTTTTCTGGCTGAAGCTTCAAGTTATTTTCCCTTAATCTGTCAAATACTGCTCTAAGTTTTTCGTCATGATCCTTTAAAGTTCTTCCATAGATAACAATGTCATCTAAATATACAAAACACTTAAAACCTTGTAAACCGGATAAAATGTGGTTCATTAATCGCTGAAATGTTGCTGGTGCACCTGATAAGCCAAAAGGCATTCGTTTAAATTCGTAATGTCCGAAAATAGTGCTGAAAGCCGTTTTTTCTCTGTCTTCGGGGTCTACTGCTACTTGATGGTATCCACTTGCTAGATCCAATGTTGAAAAATACACAGATCCTCCTAATTGATCTATTATGTCTGCTATCCTTGGTAGGGGGAAAGCGTCTCCCAATGTCACCTCATTAATTTTCCTAAAATCTACTACCACTCTGTATCTTTTTTCTCCCTCCGGTCCAGCCTTTTTTGGAACAACCAGTAAAGGTGAATTCCAAGGACTCCGACTTGGTTGTATTATTTCATCTTCTAATAAATTTTTTATTTCGTCATTAATCACCTTTTTGTGACATTCCGCTAATCTGTACTGCCTGCTATTGATTGGTATTTGTTCCGGGGTCGTTCTTATTTTGTGTGTAATAACATCAGTATGAGTTAATCTATCTCCTGGTAAATGGAAAATGTCATTACATTCTTCACAAATTTTATCTATTGTATTTTGTTCTTCTGTTGTTAATATTGAATTATTTTTTAAAATTTTCTTCAGAGATTCAATTCTCTCTTTAACAGCTTTATTTTCTGTTTCGTCTTCCTGATAATTGATACAGCTGTCTTCTTCAAATAATCTAAATATATCCGCCAATGGTGTATCCTTGCGTCTCCCTCGGGGTTTTTTTTCTTTTTTGCTTTTAATTTCATGAGTCTTTAGGGGTCCATTTTTTTTATACTTAGAAGTTTCATTTTTTAGGGGTCTTATATGAAAATTTTCTATAGGAGTCAATTTAAGTTTTATATCCTCAATTTTTACTTCTTCATTACTTACGTTGGCTATACATACCTTTACCGTATTGTTTTTTGCTTCAACCAAACAATTTCCTAATAATACACCTGGTTTTAGTTGTTGTGCTTTACAAAAAAATTCTCCCATTTCTGTTGTAGGTAAACTTATTAATTTTTCCATACGCGCCGGAATCCATATTTTTCCATTTTTTCTCATTACATTTTTTACATTAACGTTATCCATTATAATCTTTTCATCATTTAAAATATTTCCTGTTTCAATTTTTTCTCCATAAATTTCTCCAACATTTATTTTATTATTTAAATCACTATCACTAACTTCCACTGAATCATCTGTGATTTCCGCATTAACTAATATAATTTCATAATTTATTTCTTCTTTTATTTCAACAATTTTTTCAACATTTTCTTCAGTAATGTTAAAAAATTCCTTTTTCTTAATCACTTTCTCTTGCTCTTCTTTTACCTTGGATTTATCTTCGTCTAATAAGATTTCATCCTTATTTTTATAAAACTTACTTTTTATGTTGTCGAAAATTCCCTGAATTTCTTTTATTTTAACTTGATCTAATTGTTTAAATGGATTCTCAATGTAATGCGAATTTATTATACCTATTTTATTTTTCCTTATAAATGGAATACAGAATTCTGTTATTATTTTCCGTTTTTGGAAAATGAAGTTTTTGTTCTGGTCCTAAAATATTACAATTTGAAGATAAAAAATTATTTCCTAAAATACCATCAACAGGTAAATTTATGTCATTATCTCTGACTTGAAATTTGCAAGTGAAATTATTTCCTAATAAAAATTTTCCTTCACAGGAACCTATAGTGGAGCTTACATTTTTTGTTATTGTACTTAAATTTGTTTTATCATTTGCTAGTATAGGTGTTCCTTTTTTTAAAGTTGTATTTTTTATCAAACTAACTTGTGCTCCCGTATCTACCAATAATTTAATTTTATCTTTTTTAGCTATATCTAATGATAATTGAACTATGGGCTCCTGTAAGGTGGTTTCTTCGCCCTTTTGGAGGAATGAGCTGGGCTTTTTTAGTTCACTCCATCCTCGTTTCCCGATTCCAACGCTTTTTTAGATTCATATGCTTGACGTGCTTCGCAATGCACGATTTTATGACCTTTTCGTGCACACCAGTCACATTGATTTTCAGCTATATTTTCACTGTCTAATGCAAGTACTCTCTGATTTGTTGTATTGACATTTCCTGATCGCAATTTGAAACAATGAGTGGAAGTATGTCCATTCATTCCGCAGTGTGTGCATCGTAGAACTGAAGAATTTATATTTTGTGGTGCTTCCCAAGTACATTCCCTACTAATATGTCCCGGTTTACCACACTTGAAACATTTAATATTGTTAGTTGTTGGCCCTTTAAATGGCACTTTGTTGTTACCATTATTATTATTACTATTATTATTCCGATTGTTATTGTAATTATTATTATAATTATTATTATAATTATTTGTATTATTTTTATTGTTAGTTGGAAAATTATTACCACTAACCATGTTGTAATTTCTGTTAGGGGTCTTATTGTTGTTATTAAAATTATTGTTGCTACTATTGTTTGAGAATTGTTTATTATTATTATTATAATTATTATTATTTGTAAATTGTGCATTATTGTTGTTGTTGTTGTTGTATTTAAAGTTACCTGTTGTTCCCCGGAAATAATTATTATTACTATTATTTCTAAAATTGTTTCCATGATTTAACCGGTTACTATTTGGTTGTTGCCCATGTCCGCCATTTTCATTTAATTTGTTCATCATAGTGGTTAATAAATTCATCATTTGGTCCCCTTGATTATTACTTTTATTTTTATCCGAACTCCCTATATTTCCTAAGTTCCTTGTTTCATTCAAGTACTGTCGAGCCGCTCCTATGGACACTCTTAAGTTTTCGGGGTTTTTAAAAATTAAATATTGTTTCAATTCTGATGAACGCAGTCCTCCTAAAAATATTCTTTTTGCGGTTATTTCCATTTCGTTTATTAAGGCTCGTCCCTCGTTTTGATACCTTTCATTGACTCTATTTCTATATGCCGCCAATTTTTCTGCTATTCGTTCCCCAAATAATTCCACTGATTCGTTTTCGTATTGGTACATTCCCATCATTTCTGATGCTAATGTAGCCATATCTTTACTCTCTATGAAACGATTACGTAAAATATCTTTATATTGGTTAAAGTTTTCAACGTTGGCATATCTGAAAAGTGCGTTGGCTGCACCAGTCAGTTTACTTGTTATTAAAATTCTTAATAATATTCCCTTTTGTTCATCTCTGGTCAATTCGTATGCTTGATGAGCTAATTCGAGAAAATTGTTCAACTCATTCTCAATGTCCAATCCTACACCCGAAAATGTTGGAACTTGTACCAGAAATGTTTTTATTATTTTTTCAACTGGTAACAATGTTGGTTCCAAATGATATGAGTTGTCGTTTGTAAAATTTTCCGCAACGTATTCATCTCGGTGTGCCATTGGTGGTGGTGGTGGAATAGGGGTCGAGTTTAATCCTGATGGTCCCGGTTTATTTATTGTTCTATTTGTATTATTTACCTTTTGGAAATTAAAATAATGGGGGTCGTTTATTGGATTCATCTTGTCACTTGTTTTTATATTCAAACTTTTCCTTTCCGTTTTGGTAATTATAACTTTATTTCTTCTAGTTTTTCTTGTTTTCCTTATTGGGCCAATTCTGTTATATTTTACTCCTGACCTCAATGTTCTAAAACTTTTTCTATTTTCTGATATTCGTTCTCCTTGTACTTGATGTAAAAAATCAACAAAATTATTTCTATCCAATACTTCTAAATTTGGTTCCGCTTCTATATTTTCTACGTTTGTTTTAGTTTGTTCGTCCGAATTTTCAAATTCCGGACTTGAATTTAAAAATGAAAATGTTGATATTCTCTTTGAAAATTTTAAAATTGATTGCGCCAACGTTGGGGGTTTTGAATTTTGCGACATTAGTTTATAAAAAAAATTTTAAACAACAACAATAATTTATATATGCTTTTTTTTATATTACGATTTAGGGGTTATTTTTTTTTTTTTTTTTTTTTGAATTTTAGTAATTTTTTATTTTAGGGGTCATTTGATATAAAAAGTTCTGAAAAAATTTATTTTAGGGGTCGAAAAAATTTATTTTATTTTTTCTAAAAATTTTATGTAATTTCCTTTATTTATTTTATTTTATTTAAAAAATCATTCTATAACTTTTATTCAAAATAAAATACTCCTTTATTTTTATTTTATTTTTATTTTTCTCATTCCCTAAAAATATGCAATAATAAAAAATTTTGTTTCTCAAACAAACAGAAAATTAGTAGGATATTCCAACTCCTAAATTTATGTAAAAAAATTTTTCATTCCCAAAAAAAATTTATTAATTTTCATAATAGAAAATTTGTTTGCTCCAAGAAAAAATTTTTCTATGTTAAGTTACAAAAAAGAACGCGCTTTGTTCTAATGAAACTTACGTACGTCATTTAAAATATTTATTTTAATATCAATTTAAGTTGACAATAATATTTTATATAAAAATGAACAAACGTAAATTGAAAATATATATATATATCATTTTATATATATGTATATATAATTTTCGTCATTACGAACAAAAAATAAATGAATTTTTAATATAAAATGAAAATATAGGGTAACGAAAAAAAATGTTGGTTATTAAAACCAATTTTTATTAAAAAATTTTTAACACTTATGTAAAAAATTTTTTTTATTAAGTTCTTTATTTTTACACAGCCCTGTGTCAACTTAGTGCACAATTTTATTTTGCACTTTCTGTACACAGCTTTGTATTAAATTAAATAAACTTAACCTTTTACACCGTAATTAGTTTTGTTACCCTATTTTTTGTCGATTTTACTTTGATAATAATACACTTCTATGTATATTATATTTCACGTAAACAAAACTTTATTATAAAATTTATAAATTCAAATTGATCAAAAACGCACAATTTGCAATTTATACTTGGAGAATAAAAAAAACTTTTATGAATACAAATATAATATGTGATAATAATGTTTAATAATTTATCATTTTTTTTTTTTTTTTTTTTTTTTTTTTTTTTTTTTTTTTTCTTGTCAAAAAAGACAGCAAATTATTATATACAATTACATTTTACAATTTATACTTATACATAATACATATTACAAAAAAAAAAATTACAAACATAATTTACATTATATATTAAAAATTAATATACAATAATGAATTAATTTAAAAAAAGTAAAAAACAACTAATAAGTATTTAGTTGCATAAAAATTTAATTATTTTACCCTTAAAAGTATCGCGTGATAAATTAGCATCATATAAGTGGTAGAACTTATTGAAAGCTTTAGCACATCGATTAAACGGTTCATTATTAGCATAGCTGGTATTGTGAATATGTTCAATCAAATATTTAGTATGTCTTAAACATCTAACATTAATATTTAATTGCATTTTAGAGCATAGATCTGGTGAACTGATATTTTTATGTAAAAGATCGTAAGCATAAAGAGCTTCAGCAAGAACTCGTCTATTATTTAAAGAGAGTAAATTAATTTCTCTTAGTCTTATTGAATAAGAAGGCAGAATGAAAGTATCTTCAAGTAGGTACCGCCGCCTTAAAGAAAATAAGAGAAATTGTTTTTGAATAGACTCAATTTTGTCTATATCACATTGGAAGTGTGGAGCCCAGACAATTTGGCAGTATTCTAGGATCGGTCTAACCAAGCTGCAGTAAATGCTTTTGGTGACAAAAGGATCGTCAAATTCTTTAGCTCTTCTCTTAACGAAACCCAAAACTCGTTTGCTGTGAGAACACACTTTGTCAATTTGGTGCTTAAAAGTAAGTTTTTTGTCAAAAAGTACTCCAAGATCTTTCACAACATCTTTATTTTCAATATTAATTAAGTTAATATTATAATTATATGTTGTGATAGATTTTTTCCTACTAAAATTAATAGAGAAACATTTTTTAACATTAAGAAGCATTCCATTTTTTGAACACCAATTATTCAAAGTATTAAAACTATTTTGTAAAACCAAACAGTCAGTGTAATCTTTAATACACTTATATAGTTTTAGATCATCAGCATAAAACGAAAAATAGATATTAATGAATAATAACGATAAATCATTTAAGAATAATATAAATAGAAGTGGACCAAGATGGCTACCTTGGGGTACACCTGATCTGACGTTTATGTGACGGGATAAAAATTTGTTAAATTTGACAAATTGTGTTCTTGAAGAGAGATAAGATTTAATCCAATCCAAAACTGATCCTGACACACCATATTTTTCAAGTTTGAAAATTAATAGTTTGTGGTCAACTCTATCGAAAGCTTTACTGAAATCTGTGTAAATGGAGTCCACCTGAAGACCTTTTTCCATGGATTGAAGAATGAAGCTAGCGTAGTCTGAAAGGTTTGTCACAGTAGATTTACCTTTGACAAAGCCATGTTGATGTTTGTTAATTATATCCTTAAAAAACATATATAATTTATCAGTTACTAATTTTTCAAATAACTTCGGGATACATGAAAGAATTGCGATACCACGATAGTTTTCAATGTTACACTTATCTCCGTTCTTGAAAATTGGGCAGAGATGAGAGTTTTTCCAGATGTTCGGAAAAACACCAGCTGCAAGAGAGCTATTGAAAATATCAAGTAAAGGAGACACTAAGGACTCAGCTGTGTATTTAACAAACATCGTTGGAATTTTATCTGGCCCCGTTGGGTTATTATGATCAAGTGATTTGAGTGCCGAGAGTAGTTCAGAATTGCCAATAGTAATTGAACTTATATTAGATATGTTTTGACTAATATGGTCAAAATCGTTTGAATTAAAGTTCATTGGCTCACAATAAACTGATTCAAAAAATGATGCAAATTTATCACAGATCTTTATAGGATCTGAGAGAACTTCATTTTCATAAGCCATCATAGATGGAAAGTTAGTTACATTTCTTTTATAGTTAATGAATTTATAAAATTTTTTTGGATCACTTTTAATTGATGCACCTGTAAGAGAAACATACTTGCTATAGCATACTTTATCGTAATTTTTTCTCCATTGTATAGGTATAAAACTTTTACTTATTATTATTTATATACCTATGTATGTGTACCCCAAAAAAAAATTATTTATTATATACTTATTTATTTTTTTTGAATTAAATTGAAGAGAGAAAATGAATTTAGGTCAGATATTGGGATAGGTTAAGGTTTTTGGAAGTATATAAGAAAAAAATATCATTTTTTTGTATATGTATATTTATACATATATTATTTTAGGGGTTTTTTTTTTTATATATGCATTTTATTTTATTTGGACTTTGTATATAAAGATTTTTTTTTCTTCTGATTCACTAGGAATTTAAAAAAAAAGGATTTTTTTATATATATATTTTTATAATTTCGTTAAGGATTTTATATATTTATTATTTTATATATATATATTTTTTTTTTTTTTAAAAAATTTTAATTTTATTTTTTGGCCAATTTTTTTTTTTTTAGATATTTTTTGTTTTAATACCTTTTCTACTTTAAATCAATAAAAGGTAAATCCAAATTTAACAATTTTACATTTATACTTTAATAATTTTAATGAATCTAATACAAAAAATTAATTAAATTAATTTTAACATTATTTTTTTTTTTTTTATTCGAATAATTTGTTATTTCAACCAAAATTTTAACAAATTTAACTTTAATCAATTTTCTATAAATTTTGCATTAATAATTTAATTTCATATTTTAATTAATTTAATTTTTTATATTTGTCAATTTTAATTTAATAATTAGCCAAAAAATAAATTTTATTATTCTCCATTATTAAAACAATTAGATTTGGAGTAATAATAATTATATAAAATAACGAAGAACCGAATCTTCCTAATTTGTTATTCATTTTTATATAAAATAAATTTTTTTTATTTTTTATCAAAAAAAATTGATTTATTATTTTCTGTTTTGTTATAATATATATATATATATAATTTTATGATTGTATATACATATATTTTATATTTTTAAAATATTATAAACAGCGTGTTTTATATATTTTCGTATATAAAAAAAAATATTTGAAATTTGTATATTTTAATATAGTTAGAAAAAATAACTTACTACTTTAATATATAAAATTTTTTTTTTAAGTTTTTCTGCTTCTTCCGCTACTTTGCTGCAAAAAATCTTTTCTGCTTCTTTTACTGCAACTTTTAACTGCTTCTACTGTTTGTTCTGCTACCACTGATGTTAAATTTTATTATTGATAACAATGCTTTATTAAAATTACTGCTACTTTTATTTTTTTTTTTTTTACAAAAAAAAATTTTATAATAATTATTTATAAGATTTTATTTAACGTTAAATTATTATATTTTTTTTTTTTAACTATTTTTAGTCCACTTTTATTTTACGATAGTTTTTTTTTTTTCTCTTTTTATTTAGTTTTAATCTCCCGTTTTACCTTTACACAAATTCTTTTGGATGAGAAACGTACTTCTCATCCTGTCCGCAGCGCCAATGTAATGTTTTTAATATATTACAATCAAAAATCTTTTATTTTACCTTATTTCTTATTATTACCTTTTAATTTTGTATTATAATTGTTCTAACTCAATCTTTTTTTTTATTATTTTTTAATTAAACTCCCTTGTTTTTATATAAAATGTGTTTTTATTAATCTTTCACTTATTCTATTTATTACAATTTTTATTAAGTTATTTCATTCCTTAACTTTTATTTTAATTTAGTAAATACACTATCTAATTTTTTGGTATAATACATTAAGTTTTGTTTTGATAACGTTAATGTCCAACATTTAATTTTAATTAGGTTTTTCATAAATTTACTAATTTTTAGATTTAAAGTTTAAACTTTAATAACAGAATCACTATTGACTTTGACTAATTTTTAGATTTAAAGTTTAAACTTTTTAACAGAATCACTACTGACTTTGACTAATTTTTAGATTTTTAGTTTAAATCGACTGGCCTTTTAATTTAATTTACTATTTAAAATTGAAACTTTATTTTTCTTTAATTAACCAATTTAATTTATTCGATCGTCTGACTAACCGATCAACTGCCTTTTTTTTTTATTTTTCTTTCTATTTTATTTTGTTGGAGAGCTTTTTTGGCTTTCCAAAATCTTTCCAATAATTTTTTGGAAAACCAATCAGCTTCTCCAACAAAATAATTTAAATTAATTTTAATTCGATTGGTTAATTAGTTTTACGCGTTGTCAGCACAGAGAAATTATTATTTATTGAATTAAATTATTTCTCTGTGCACGAGCAACGCGTAATTTGAAACTTTTGTTTTTCATTAATTAAATTTAATAATTTAATTAATTTGAAATGAATTGGAATTTTATAATTTCCGTTGTGAATTGAAGCACAGGGTGCCTCAATTCACAACACCTGTTTCGATATGTATATTAAGTCTATATGGAATTTATTACACGTTCCGCTTGAGTATATGCACATTTTCGTTCCACTTGAATACACGCCCATTTTTGCAAAAATAAGTCTATATGGAATTTATAACAATGTACTTTCCGCTTGAGTATATGCTCATTTTTGGTTCCACTTAAATACATTTTTGCAAAAATATAATTCGTACTATACTTGGGTGCATATATTTTATACCTATTGAGCCATCAAATTATTTTAAATTTGTTGTTTATGTTTGATATATAATCTACATTTATTCGTTCCATGTTCTCTTTATACAGATATAAAGTCTGTATAATAATAAGCAAAGGAAACCGGTTTGGTCAAGAATGTGAATACAAAAGGGAGAAGGAAAAGAAAAAATATGTTAATATACTGTAGGTAGTAAAAAATTTGTTTATATTCTAAAAAAAAAATGTTGCAATAGTGTGGTGGTTAATGGGCTGTAGAGTGTGGGATCATGCCGCGGTAATTAGGTCAAGGACTTACTTGATCGCTTTTCTTTTGGTTCTTCTTATTTGTCGTTCCGTATGGTTGGTTTTAGGTATGTGCCATTTTGCTTGATCGCTTTTTCTCTTTTGGTTCTTCGTCGTATAGTATCTTATGTATGTAGTGTGAATATATGTGAAAAGAAAAATTATTCTGAAAAAAAGTAATGACTTTGTGGGGAATCGAACAGAGATTGTAATATTTAATAAGTCTGCGATCACTTATTTATGTTTCGCTGTTTATAATGCATATAATAATATTACACCGATGCTCTCTTATTGTATCTTATTGTATAGTGTACATTAATTTATTATCAAAAGAAGAAACTTACTAGTAAAGGAGGAGAATGACTAAAAGTTTTTAGTATTTAAATACAATTCTGCTTTGATCTAGGAACTTTGGTTTGTGCGTCGCTAAGTTATTGAAGATTTATTTACGCGCAACTTAAATTATTATATTTACTCTTCGGAGCATAAAATATAATTTAAGAATAAGAAAAAATAATACAAGTATTTTTTTATTTTAAACTTTATTAAAATGTTAATAATTATTTATAAAAGAATAAACACAATTTGTAATTTAACAAAAAATCTATTGTTCCGAACTATTATGTAGTTTCGACTAAACTGAACTGATTTTATTTTTACTTAATTAGGTATAAAATTAATATATAATGAGAAACATTCCTTATATAGTAATTATGTCACATTTCAGAAATATTACTAATCCAAAAAAATATGATTAAAATGTGAGAACATTATTTTAATAATTAATTTTATTAAAATGTGAGAAAGTATCTAATTACAATTTATCATAATTCTTTTTAATATCTTCAATATTAAAGGAAGACGATTTCAAAGTTGTTGACGATATGTCTGATACATTTGAAGTTGCATGAGAATATTTATTATCTGATGTAACTTCTCCCTTCTTTGCAGGAAGATTCTCCTGAATCGTAGTATTTATTCCAACTTTGAGATTGCCTTGCTTTTTACATATAAAGTATATCAAAATTATTACTACAACTATTATTATGAAAGTTGATATTCCGAAACCATAACTTATTATTTTTTGATTATGTAATTCTTTATTGCATTAATGTTTTCAGTTTTTTCTACTTCAAATTTATCAAAATTTAATTTATTTTCTGTAATAGAGTTATTTTCCATATTTGGTAAAACAAATCTTTCTTTATATATATAAATATTATTATAATATTTTTATTGTTTACAATTACAGTACAATTATTAAATGTTATAAAATAATTTCCATCCAATAAAAAATTTCTTTCGTCACAAGTACTATTCAAAAATTTAATTTTAAAATTCTTTAAAATTAACATATTTTCTTCTAGTTCAATTATTTCTTCGACTTTATTTTCTGTCAACTTACAATCTTTTCTATAGATACAATTTTTACTTAATTTTAATTCATGTAGTGATGCATTTTCTTTAAAAGTGTATACCTGATTATTGGTTTTTACAATATATTCAATATTCGAATCTATTTCTTTATAATTTTTATTTATCATAGGAATGATTAGTTTTTTTGTTAACTTAGGCCCATTTGCTGATTCACATCATAAATCTACATCTTAGCTATGTTGAACATACAATTTATGATTAGGTTAAGTTATTTCCATTTGCACCATAAAATTTATGTCTATCATAGTAAAGTTTTAGCAAGGACACAAAAAAAATATAAAACAGCCAACTACAATTCCTAAAATCATCGAAATGTCACACAAAATCAAAATATTTTTTTTTTTTTTTGGTTAATGTCATGAATATGAAAATTTTTTATTTAATTTTAATTTTTTTACTCCATAATAATAAAAATTTTGTTTGGCTTTTAATTTTTTTTTTTTCAGAAAAATAATAATTTTAATTGCCAGAAAAATAATAATTTTTATAGATTACTATGTTACTTCAACTTCAAAATAACCTATAAGCTCATCATAAATTACTTATGATCTACTAAATCCTCCACTTAAGTTATGTGAAACATAACGAGATTTATGTTCTACTTTTACGTTGGTGCAAACCGGTAAGCACAACTTAGACATTTAAGTTGAACATAAATATTTATTATGTGAATCAGCAAATGGGCCTTAGTTGTTAATTTTGGTATTTTTATGGCAAAAATTATATTATCATTTTTAAATCTAGCTACACCTAATCTTACATTTAAAAGTTTCTTGAAATCGATATCATACTTTTGTATTTCATCGTTAGTTAATATATTTGGTTGAAATATACATATTCTAGCAGAGGCAATATTTTGTTGTATATGATCTACTTTATCTTGTATTATATTAAGTTTAAACATATATTCTATAAAAAGGTTTTCTGTCAATAATTTATGTGTAATGTTATCTTGGTTGGTTGGTTGGTTAAAGTGCCGAGGATCGCCCTCCGCGGGTGATCCTCCAATTAGCACTATAGTGCCGTTTTAGTACCACTTATACTCGTCAACACTAGGGTAAGGTTTGGCTTGGGGATGGTTTTTTAGATCCAATTAGTCGCGTTTAAGAACTGTGTCAGGTTCGTTGGGCGCGCAGACGCTAGATCGTTTAAGTCGCGTAGGTTGCAGCTGCCAAGTGAGCGGTGTCTGGCTCTTGCCAAAGCTGGGCAGTTGCAAACGAAGTGTGCAACCGTTTCTTTCTCGCTTGGTTCTTTGCAGCTGCGGCATGTTTGGTTGAAAGGGATGCCTATCTTGGCGGCATGTTCACCTATTGGCCAGTGCCCCGTATAAACAGCTATTGTTCGGGCAATATCCGTACGGGACAGTAGGAGAAGGTTGTTAGTTTTGCTTTGGTCGTAGGTCGGCCATGTACTTCTGGCTGTCCTACACTTTGTTAACCCCTTCCATCTAGCCTGGGCTGAGGTTAGGAAGTGGGTGTAAAGGTCTCTTAACCGTATTAAGGGGGATCTCTACATGCTCCGCCAGCGTGGCGTCCATGCTGGAGCCTTCCGTTGCTAGTTCGTCCGCCATTTCGTTTCCGTGTATGTTCCTGTGACCTGGAACCCAGATTAGAGTGACGTTCGGTACGTTGCTTCAGGACACAAGCTCATCTGCGCATTTTTTGACTAGTTTTGAGGATATTAAAGCGGAGTTAAGGGCCAGAATAGCAGCCTGGCTATCCGTCGCCACCGCTATATTGTATTTGGGAGAGCTGTCTTCTCTCGTAAGCTGGCATGCTTTCCAGATTGCTAGCATTTCCGCTTGGAAAACGCTGGACTTATCCGGAAGTCGGAATTTTTTTGCTATGTTGCATGATTCGGAGAAGACCCCCGCTCCCACACCACAGTCCATCTTTGAACCATCTGTGTAGAGTACCGTGTCAAAGCCCCTTAGTACGTTTCCCTCATTCCATTCCTTTCTGGTTGGAATTTTGACACTGAACCTCTTGTTCAGTTCCAATTTAGGGGTAGTGTAGTCCGTGGATGTGGGGACCAGCTTCTTCTTGTCAAGAATGTTGCTGTGCCGGTAAGGTTTTTCCCGCCAGTACCCAATTTCTCTGAGTCTGACCGCACTGTTTGCGGCTATTAGTATGATATGGAGGTCTAGTGGGAGAAAGCAAAGGATTGCAGTCAGTGCATCACTTGGCGTTGTTCTTAACGCTCCCGTGATGCACATACATGCCCCCCTCTGAACTCTACCTAGCTTGGTACAGTTGTATTTCTTTCTCATTGCTGGCCATCAAACTATTGAGCCGTATGTGAGGATGGGCGCACAATTGCGGTGTACATCCAGAAAACCATACGCGGTTTGAGTCCCCATTTTTTACCAAGCATCTTGCATGAATATAAAGCTACATAGGCCTTCTTGACTCTATTTTCGATATTGAGTTTCCAACTCAGTTTAGAGTCCAGTACCACACCGAGGTACTTTACCGTTGGGGTTAGGTGCAGTCTCACTCCATCCAAACTAGGACAGGTAAAGACCGGAATTTTGGTTCTCGTAGTGAAAAGCATCAGCTCCGTTTTAGCCGGATTAGCACGTAGGCCACAACTTTTGGCCCATCTGCTGACGCTGCCCAGGGCTTTACCCATAATTTCACTCATTATGTGGAGATATTTGCCAGAAACTAAAATTACTAGGTCGTCGGCATACGCCACCGCCTTAATTCCTAGCTCCTGTAGGGTTTTGAGTATCTTGTTCATTACCAGAAGCCATAACAGGGGAGACAACACCCCACCTTGAGGTGTGGCCCGGCTGACTCCTATGTTAATTCGAAAATTGCCAAGATCCGCTTGAATTTCTCTTGTTTTTAGCATAGTAGCTATCCACCTGCTAAGAGTTGGTTCGACTCCTATATCATTCAGGGACTCTAGAATAGCTACGTTCGTTATATTATTAAAGGCACCTTCTATGTCTAAGAAGGTGGCTAATGTGTATTCTTTATAGTGTATGGACTGCTCAACATTTCTGACCACTTCACTTAGCGCAGTTTCAGTGGACTTGCCTTTGCAATAGGCATGTTGAGGTTTACAGAGCGGGGTTGCTTCTAGGTTTTCTCTTCACTCTAACTCGAGTATTCGTTCACGGGTTTTTAACAGAAACGAGGAGAGGCTTATCGGCCTAAAGTCTTTAGCCAAGTCGTGCCCTCTTTTCCCGGCTTTTGGAATAAAGACAACCTTTACTTTCCTCCACGCTTGAGGAATATGACCAAGGGAAAGGCTGCCTCTGAATAGCTTAATTATCCTCGGGATAGCTATTTCTTTGGATTCCTGGAGCGTCTTAGGTAAGATACCATCAGGTACGGTTGGTTTATATGGTGAGAATCCATCAATTGCCCAGGCAATTTTCTCTTTCGATATGAGTGAGTCGATCCACTCTCCTGGAGGCTCGCTGCTTACTTGGTCACTCGATATGGTGACCTCTTCAGCACTCTCAGTGCAACCGGGAAAATGGGTATTTACCAGCAGCTGCAGAGTTTCCGCAGATGAGGATGTTCACTCTCCTTCCTCGCTCTTGAGAAAAGAGGGGTTAGAATGTTCTTTACTAAGAATTTTGCTCAATCTGGCAGAATCTCTAGTGTTTTCTATGGATTCGCAATATTCCTGCCAGTAATGTTATCTACTTCTCTTAATTTTGTTGTTAATTTCATTCTGTCTGTGTCAATAATAGTTTTTAATTGTGAAAATGTTTTGTTGAAATTATCATTAATTTTAATCTGTTGGTTCATATTATTTATTATTTCATGATTATTATGATCTGTAATTAAAAAATGATTTTCAATATCTAATCTATCTTGTTCATCCATAGTACCGAACATACAATTCATTATTGTACCTACACCATTTAATAAACCACGTTTATTTCTATGTGGCATAATAGTATAAATTTTATTTTTAATATCCTCAATCTTAGTTTCTAATAATTGCTTCTGGTTTTCGTTAACCCATTTTAGAGTTTCTTCAAAAATTTTTAAAATTGATAATATTTCTTTTGGGTTTATGACATGTAAAATTATATAATATTTACTTACTATTTCTTCAATATCCACTTTAATTTCTACGTATCCTGTTTCAGATTCTATTTTGTCGATTGTCATGGTTTGGTGTGTCATTGGTATTAATGTTAGAAATATTATCCATATCAGCATTGATTTTATCTGTAAATTTTAATTGTCATTTAATATTATTCTCATGTATTCTTTCTAATTTATGTTTTCTAAATTTTGGCTGTTCTTTATGTCTTAAACTGACATAATTTTTAATAAAACCTTCTTTTCGAGTTTCGCGGTAGTCTTCCCTATTCTTATTTAATTTCGTAATTACATTTCTTTTTCTCTCATTTATTCTTTGTTTGATTAAATTATAATCAACTAATTTATTTTGGACTTCCAGAGGAGTCGCTTTAATAGTAGAGTGATATATGTTATTATAAAATTCTAAAGCTTTCAGAATTTGGTTTTGTATAGATATTTTATTTTCCAAATTTAATACCCTTATTTTTTCTGATAATGTATTATTTAATCTTTCAATGTCAGAGTTTCCTGAATGACTATTAGGTTTAACAAAATGAACATCTATTTCTTCTTCTCTACAAAATTGCTTAATATTAATTGTATTAAATTCATTATCACATATTAATTTTTTCATTATACCTTTTATTGACATAAATAATCTAATTTTTTCTGTTAAAGTTCTACTATTCCTATCCTCTAAATAGAAACAAACTCCGTGTTTCGAAAATTTATCAATGAAAATAATAAATGAATGTTTACTATTTACATATGTATCAACATGAATTATTTCATTAATATCACTAGATGTTTCTGTGAATTCAAATTTTTTTCTAATAGGATTCCTGTCATATTTAGCTGCTGTACACGTATCGCAATTATTTATAACTTTATGTATTAATATTTTAAGGTTTGGATAGTAAATTTTATGTTTCATTCCTTCATAATTTGCTAAATACCTGACTCTTTGTCCTGAATGTCCTGACTCTTTCTTGTGAAATAACGAAATTTGTTTAACGGTTTCTTCTTCGTTTTCCATATCTTTTGCTAAAAAGCTGCATTTTAGAAATTTTATATTTTTATCATTGGAAAAAAGTTCAATAATTTTAAGTTGAAGTTTCTTGTAATCTGTATCAGATAATTCTGAATATATCCCCACTTTTCCTTTTATTGAATATCTTCGTAGTATATCTGCTAAATTATCCGGAATATCATTTTTTTCTACAAAAAGTTTTGTTTTATTAAATATTTTCTTATATTCTTTATTTTTATTACTAACTAATATTATTTGCGTTTTAAATCGATTTACGACTGTTTCTAGTATTGGTATGTGGTCATTTAAATTCTCTTCTTGTGAATGTATTGTTTGTACATCTATTGATTCATTATTATTTATTTCACTTTCTAATATTATATTATTTTCATCAAAAATATCTGTAAAATTAATTTCATTATTTTCTATATCGATTCTACTAAGAAAATCAGCTACTTTATTATCTTTCCTTTTATATAATCTATTTTAATATCATATTCTCCTAACTGTATGAGCCATCTTTGTAATCTAGGACTAATATCTTTACCTGTATATTTTGCTTGTATCCATTTTATAGGTTGGTGATCTGTCTGTAAATATAATTCTTTACCAAAAAGATATGGTCTAAAATACTTTGTTCCCCATATAATAGGTAATAGCTCTTTTTCTATAACTGAATAATTTCTTTCATGATTATTTAAAGTTCGTGATGCATAACAAATAGGATGACTGTCTTGTGTCAAAACAGCACCTAATGCAAAATTACTTGCATCAGTAATAAGTTTAAATTTTTTGTTAAAATCTGGATACTTGAGTATAGGGTAATCAGTAATTAATTCTTTTAATTTTTCAAAAGCTGTTATATAATTTGGAACATTAGCATTTACTTTTGTATTTTTCTTCAAGTATTTTGTAATAGGATGTGCTATTTTAGCATAATCTTTAACGAATTTTCTATAATAACCCGTTATACCGAGAAATGATTTGATTGGTTTTTGAGTAGTAGGTAATTTTAAATCTTTAGTAATTTGAATATTGTTTGGATTGGGTTTCGCTCCTTCAGAAGTCAGAATATGTCCTAAGTATTCAGTTTCTTTTATAAAAAAATTGCATTTGTCAATTTGTATTTTTAAACTAGCTTCCCTTAATCTATTTAATATTTTTTTTAAATTTACTAAATGTTCTTTTAAATAAGTACTAAATATAAGTATGTCATCTAAATAAACAACGCATATTTTGTTAATATACTCTCTTAAGGTTGAATTCATCAGCCTTTGAAATGTCGAAGGGGCATTTTTAAGGCCAAATGGTATTCGAAGGAATTCATAGGGTCCAAATGGTATTGAAAATGCCGTTTTCTTGCTATCTTCAGATTTCATCAATATTTGATAAAATCCTTTAGCTAAATCTAGAGTAGTAAAATATTTTGATCTACCTAATCTATCTAATATACTCTCTATATTAGGTATAGGAAATTTATCGCTTATTGTCACTTCGTTTAGTTTTCTATAGCCTATGACGATTCTCCACTTTTGTTTTCCTGAGTTGTCCTTTTTCTTTGGCACTATCCATAATGGGCTGTTGTATGGTGAATTACTTTCCTTAATAATTCCTTGTTTCAACATTTCTTCAATTTGTCTTTCAATCTCTTTTTCATGAGCTTGAGGATACCTATATATTTTGGAATATATTGGACTTTTTGTATTAGTAATTATCTCATGTTGTAGTTCATTCGATAAATGAAAGTATGTCACCTTCTTTATAAAAAAGTTCTTCGTAATCTTCAATTAATTTGATTAAACTTTCTTTTTCCTCGCTATTCAAATGATCTAGTTTTAAATTATCTTTTATTGAAATATTTACTGGTTCTAAAGCTTGAATTTTGTCAATATCGAATGGATACTCACTATCTAAAAACATTATTTTATTTCTATTTATTTCAATATTTTTTTTTCTAAATTTATTATTGCTTCTAATGGTGTTAATACATTCTGACCGATTATTGCATCGTAATTTCTTCCTAAAAGTTCTACAACTTTCCAATAAATTGTACTAATTGTATCAAATTCTCTAGGTATAGAGGTAACTATTTTATTCGTTACTTTAGTAACTCCATTAATAGTTGAATAATATAAAGGTTCTTCTAATGCTTCTTCAGTACATGTTTTAAGTATATTTGGTTTAATTATGCTTGCAGTTGAGCCAGTATCAATTAGGCATTTAATAGTTTGATTATTTATAGTAATATATATTATAGGCAATTTATTTCCCGAGGCACGTTTATAAAATTTACAGGTTGCTCTAAATTGGTTGGTTCCACTGATGCAACAGTATTATTATTTTCATGTTGTTTAATCATTGGTTGAAAATTTTCAATTTCCATAGGTTGGACAGAATTGTTACCATAATTCTGTCTAGATTGGACGAAATTTCTATTAGTATTTGTAGTATTTCTAGTCTGCCCCGAATTATTAGATAATTTGGTTCACGATGTCTTAATTGGTTTGAATTTCTATTATTAATATTGTTATTAGTATTACTGTTATTGGTATTAGTATTCCTATTATTGTAATTATTATTACTGTAATTATTATTATACCTATTAGCGTAATAATTGTAATAATAACAAAAGGCATTATTATTGTTATTATAATTTTTATTCCTCTTGTTATTATCGTTACTTTTATTTACTGCATTATTTTGAGTTTTGTTTTCTAACAAATCTATTATTATTTTTATGTTTTCTATGATTAAAATCAATAGTCCTATCATCTTCTAACAATTTTAATCTAGCATATTTATTATATATTTCTGTCATACTAGCATTTTCAGGAATATGAGCCCTAATATTGCCATCTATTTTTTCAATTAAAATTTCCACTAAATCTCTACTAATATTTTCTGGTTTATAAATTTCAGGATTTCTTATATCAAATTCATATAGTTCATTTAATTGAAAGTTAACATTTATAAATTCATCAAATAATTCTCTTAAATTACTAACCTTAATATATCGGCAATAGTTGAACAGTTCTGCATATGTTTTATGTGGTTGAAAATGTTGCCTTAATTTACTTTTCACAGATTCCCTTGATAGATTTTCTCCTAATTGACGGATGCACTTTTCTGCTTCACCTTGTAGCTTCTGGTTGAAAATAATTTGGTAACAGAGTATTGTAGAAGTTGAGTGTTATTTTCACATAACATTGCTGCACTTTCAACTGATTTCATAAACGATGTTAAACTATAATCATCGTTACCTTTGAACGGTTTAAGAAGTCTAAACTGGTTGATGATGTTGTCTGGGCTTAGCTTAAATGTTGAAGCTTCTGCTAAATGTTGTTGTTGGGATGTTGTCTAAATGAGTTCAATTGGTTTTCCTGTTGTTGAACAATTATAGATTATTGTTGCAATTGTTGAGTAAGTTCTTCCACTGTAGCCATTGTTTTCTTTTTATTTATTTTTATATTTATTGGTTTAAATCTTTTTTATTATTATTTATTGTTTAAAAAAACTTAAGTTCGATTTATATCACTAGATTCTCGTTCTTTTGAAGAGAATCCTACCGACTGCGCCACTTAAATTATTATACTTACTCTTCGGAGCATAAAATATAATTTAAGAATAAGAAAAAATTATACAAGTATTTTTTTATTTTAAAGTTAATTAAAATGTTAATAATTATTTATAAAAGAATAAACACAATTTTTAATTTAACAATAAATCTATTGTTCCGAACTATTATGTAGTTTCGACTAATCTGAACTGATTTTATTTTTACTTAATTAGGTATAAAATTAATATATAATGAGAAACATTCCTTATATAGTAATTATGTCACATTTCAGAAATATTACTAATCCAAAAAAATAAGATTAAAATGTGAGAACATTATTTTAATAATTAATTTTATTAAAATGTGAGAAAGTATCTAATTACAATTTATCATAATTCTTTTTAATATCTTCAATATTAAAGGAAGACGATTTCAAAGTTGCTGACGATATGTCTGATACATTAGAAGTTGCATGAGAATATTTATTATCTGATGTACGGTATAATGTATAAATTTTTTATATGATGTTGTGTGACAACATTTCATGTAATTATGTCGTCATTGCCTAAAAACGCATTGTATCGATAGCGCATTGTAATATATAATGAAAACAAAAATAATAAAATACGTCATCGTATTATAAATATTATTGTATACAAATAATACAAACCATAATGACACACTTAAGTTATTATGTATAAAATATAGAACACAAAAATATAAATAAAAGGTAAATAAACCTAAAGTAAATAAACGAAAGCACATAAGCTTTCCTAATAATAATAATAATGCGTCATCAGCACAATGGGAAATAGCAACATAATTAATGTATGAATTATTGTTGCACAATTTTACCTTTAATTAATAAGAAAAATTAATTAATTCTATTTATTGAAATATTCTAATATTGCTGAAGAAGCAATATTTGAATATATAAACGGCTGAAAATTCGTATTTCGGAGAGTTCAAATATTGAAGTCTTTTACTAAACAGGTTAAGCCTATAGTGAAGAAAAACAATAATAGAACTTTAAGGTTAAAACAGAAATTAGTCTTGTTTTATTTTAAATTATTAGTAGTCAAAGTTACTCATTAAATTGAAAGGAAGATGTAAGAGGACGATCAGGCCAAACGAGAGATAAATAATATAAAGGTGAATATAATTTCATACAAGACAGATCACAACACAACATTGGTGCCGTGACCAATTTTTGGAGTACTCTTCATAAAAAAAAAACTGGGTCTACATGTATAATAATAATAACATAAAAAAAAAATTTTTTTTTCTCTCAAAACCCTCAACAGGCACTGCCTGACGATATAGTGAACGGGCTTGGCCTCACTGTTTTGGAATAAATACAATAAAAAAAAAATTTTTACCTGTAATTAATGTCACAACAAATGTCAACGTTGGAAAAAATAAAGGACAAAATCAAAACAGAACCAACAGCGGGACCAAAGCGAATTACTTTGGAAGAGTATAAAAGAAGACAAGCATTGCGGCCGCCGGCAAAACAAAAAATACCACAAGAGGAAATAATAAGAAAAAGGAGTTGAAGCGGCACAACGAAGAGAGGAGATAAAAGAATTACACCGGATACTGCGATTGGGATGCAGCCAAGAGCAGGAAGAAATTTTCAACAACAAAATTAAGGAATTAAAAAGGAAGCAGAGATCGCAACAGCGAAAGAAAAAATTCGAGAAATTTTTTTCAAATATTTGTAAAGTAGCGGAAGAAGCACATAATAATATATAAAAAAAAAACAGATAAAGAAAAAAAAAAGCAAATTATTTCAATGTAATAGTAATATATGAGATAGAATTTTTAAATACAAAAACAATTATGTTAAGTATCTCTAGTTATTACTCGCAATATTTCTTAATAATAATATTAGATGAAAATATTAATATAATTATAGAGAGAGGGAATGTTATAATATTTAGGAGATATGATGATTAAAATTAAAAATGTCTTTTAACACAAAAAATACAAATTAAAATATTAAAATGTTAAATAAAAATAAAAATAAAGTATATATAAAAAAAAGCATAAAATTTTTGTTGTTAGGAGAATTTGTTCAATTATCATATATGGTCTAATACATCCACACATTTTTTCTCATCCAATTTGTTTCGCTCTTCTCTTTAAACGATATATAAAAAAAAATACAATTTATTGCTATTATATAAAAATACATAAAATCATACATTTTTCTGTTAGAAAATTCTTTATTGCTGCTCACTAATAAAAGAAAGCCCCACTTAAAATCAAAATTTGTTTTTTCGTTCTTCTCACAAGTTACAAATACACCTTGCTGCATAAATACAATACTTTTTTAGGTTAGGAATATACCTCTTTTTTTAAGCTACATAAAATAAATGCAATACAAAGAAGAATCTTTAAAGCTTTTGCGCATATGCTATATGCATACATAATTTATGAGAGAATTTTTTTTTGTGTTGTATTGGTGTATATGTATGCTACTGTATAACTGTTTGTTTTGAGAGTAAATTTAATTTACTATAATTTTTAGCCATAGGCGTAGGGAAAAAGGGAGTTTTCTTTTAGTACCATTTACTTATTTTTTGGTACCATTTAACACATGGCACCAACTACTCGCGGACAAAAGAAAATATTAGAGGATTCTACTATTTTACCGGAAAACCTTAATTTGGCGGAATTATCACTGATAAAATCCACACCACAGGGTAATTCAAATAATTTAACAAAACGAAGGCGGTCGGTAACTTTTGCGCCGGAAAATTCAGACGAAAGCGGGGCGGAAACAGAAATTAATTTAAACGGAATTAATTTAAGAAGCATACATTGAGGTAATATTAGAGAAAATACTGAAAGTACTAGCAACGAGGGCGAAGAAGAAGATGCCGTAGGAGGCATACCAGTAGAAAAAATTAATTTAAATAAGGAAAGAAACGAAACATTAGTTAATATTGATAAAAATTTTGACAAATTAGAAATGGATACAAACAGATTATGTATGCAGGGCCTCACTGTTCCACGTACAAATAGCGGCAATTCCACGTACAAATAGCGGCTTACACATACCCAATGGATTATACGAGGATTTAATGCCACAAAACAACGGATCAGGAAAAAATAATGGATATCAACAAATTCTTTAAACAAGTATAATACATACGATTTCGGTACGACAGCTCCAATGAACGCAACAATGCCCCTAGAAAAAACATATAAAACATTTTTTCAGGACATTCCAACATTTTGCGGAGAAGGAAATCGTATGATACTGGATTTACAAAATTTTGTTGCGCTCGCACATGACGCATACTTCAGAACGGATGAATGTGACCGCGCCGCGGTATTACATCAAATAATTCGAGGAAAATTAAAAGGCAGAGCCGCGGACATTTTTCAGGAGCGAGCAGTTAGTAGCTTTAGAGATTTTAAAGCAATTTTGGAAAACGCATTTATTCCTTACAAGGATTTAACACAATTAAGGCGAGAAATTGAGGAATGTGTACAGATTCCTGACGAATCTGTCGAACAATTTGGAGATCGGGTAGAACGAAAATTAGGATGTTTTAAAATGGCCGCCAAGCACAAATTTCCTAATGGATTTCAAGGAATCGTACAGGATGCTGAAGAAACTGCACGGAAAACATTTGTCAGAGGCTTTCGATCGGAATCCATCAAACATTACATAATTTCCCAAAATTGTGCTAATGTTGAAGAAACCCTTACAGAAGCGATACGATTTGCTAGGGAATCCTTGGAATTGTTGGGGCCACAACAATCAGAAAAATCAACGGAAAAGGCAATGAATGATACCACAAAACAACTTATGGAAATGATAAAAGAACTGAAACTCGGTTCCAATAATAGAGATAATAGAGACAATAATAGATTCTTTACGCAACAAAATATGCAACAAGCACGGCAACGAATGAGAGTACCGGCAACAGCAGCTAGGCCAGTAAATAACTCTTACGTGCCAAACAATAACAATGGACAAAGAGTAACTTGTTTTAATTGTGGCAGGATTGGCCACTACAGCAAAGAGTGTAGGGCACCTCGTAAAACAGGCGCACCACCAGCTAATAACGTACAAAGAGAAAATAAATGGGCACGTATGGAGTGTTATTTATGCAAAAATTCAGGACACATTGCAACTAGTTGTCCGTTTAATAAATCAAAAGCACAGGAAGCCACAACTCAACAAAGAGTTAACACATTCCGATTAGGACACTGTGAGTGGTGTCAAAGAGAAGAACATACATAATTAACATGTCCAGCACGGCAATACTACCAATCGACGCAGGGAAACGAGCAAGGGATGAGGTAAAATCCCAATTCTCATCCCCAAATAACGAAGGAAAGGGTGTAAAAAACGGTAACCTCCGCTTAGAGGAGGGAACTCCCCTCGGATGGAATTCTAGGAAACGATTTTTTAGCAGAAAACTGTAATATTTAGGACCACAAAGGACTTGACATTTTCCCGAAACAAAAGTAAATAAAAATGAATTTTCAATTCCCTTTACGAACCAGTGTAATATTGAAGTAAATAAAAAGTTTGAAGAAGTTAAAATGTACAAAACGAAGAGTAACGACAAAGTTGAAAATGAAGAAATGAATAATAGAAAATTATAGAGAAATAATGAAATAGAGAGATATAATGAAGTTGAAAGTGAGGAAATTAATAATGATAAAGTAAAAGAAAATAGTGAACTTAAAAAAGGAGTTCGTCTTGAAATTATGAGAAATAATGATGAAATTAAAAGGGGAAATTTTAATAGAATTAACGAAGAGTTTGAAATTGGTGGAAACTCAAAACCGGAAAAATCAGGAGCTGACCATAGAGCAGCGGATCTTGAACCTTTTCCAGGCAAGGAGGACAAACCAATTTTAACAAAAGAAAATGAAAAACTACAATCCAAGGGAAAATTTTCAGGAGCAGACAACTGCGCTGCGGATCTTGAAAACTCCCAAGGAAAAGGTGGAAGATCAAAGTTGAAAGAAAATGAAACTAAAATACCCGCGAGATCAGAGAAAATTATAGAAGTAGCTGTTAAAGAACAGGGAGAGTTATTAAACATAGGGAAAAATTTGGAAAATGGAATATTCGTAGGGAATTGCATCATCAAAGTACGAAATGGGAAAATTGCCGTCCCGGTGGTAAATACAACAAATCAGGAACAAATAGTTCCAAATTTCGAACCAACAGTTCACTCGCTAAAATTTTATAATGTACACCCATTAACAAATTGGGGTAACGATGAGCATAAAACGCAAAATGAACCAGTTTATTGCGTAAGATATCTATTCAATCAAGAGAAAACGGACAATATGGGAGTAAAAGAAAGGATTAAGAAATTAAATCACGTTTTATGCAATTCACAGGATCTAAGCATCGAAGAAATAGAAACACTAGAAAGGATATGTGAAGAATGTCACCACATATGTGAAGAATGTCACGACAGATAAATTAAGCTGCGTTGAAAATATAACCCATTCAATCTCGGTTAAAGCAGATACTAAACCTATAAACAGTCGTCAATATCGTTTACCTGAATGCCATAGGGAAGTAATAAACGAAGAAATCGGTAAATTATTAACGGAAGATATAATACAGCCTAGTAATAGCCCTTGGAATGCACCATTACTTGTTGTGCCAAAAAAGGCGGGGCCTAACGGAGAAAAAAGACATCGAGTAGTAATAGATTTTCGAAAATTAAATGAAGTCACGATAGGCGATGCCTTTCCACTTCCCCGTATTGAAGAGATTTTGGATCAATTAGGAGGTTCAAAATATTTCACAACCTTGGATCTTGCTAGTGGCTATCACCAAGTACAAATGGAACCTACAGACAGAGAGAAAACTGCATTCAGTACTGCCTATGGCCACTTCGAGTTCAAGCAAATGCCATTCGGACTAACCGGAGCACCCGCCACATTCCAACGAATGATGAATTGCGTCTTAATGGGACTTCAGGGGTTCAAATGTTTCGTATATCTCGATGACATAGTTATATACGGAAAAAATTTAATAGATCACGATGAAAAACTGGGATGATTGTTCCAAAGGTTGAGGGAAAATAATCTGAAATTACAACCGGAAAAATGTAAATTTTTAAAAAAAGAAGTAGTATATTTGGGCCATAAAATAACATCAGAAGGAGTAATGCCCGACCCAGAAAAAACTAAACGCGTACAGGAACACCCCGTACCTAGTACCACAAAGGAACTTCAATCATTTTTGGGGCTAGTAAACTATTACAGACCTAGTATGCCCAAACTCGCCGACATTGGGGCATCTCTGTATAAAATGGCAACAAAATCCCAAAAATTTAATTGGACTTCGGAACACCAAATAGCATTTGAAAAAATAAAGAAATTATTGGTCGAACCACCATTACTCATGTATCCGGATTTCAAAACGGATTTTAATTTAACTACGGATACTAGTAATCAAGCACTTGGAGCGGTTTTATCACAAACTCAGACTGGAGAAGATAAACCAATTGCCTACGCTAGTAGAGTATTAGGAAAATCAGAGAAAAATTATGCGACGATAGAAAAAGAAATGCTAGCAATATATTGGGCAATAAAAAACTTTCGGTCATACCTATTGGGAAAAAGCTTCAAAGTGTTCACAGACCATAAACCATTAATTAGTGAGTACAATAAAAGAAATCCTGAAGGACGACTAAATCGTTGGAAAATTACGCTTTCTGAGTATAAATTTACGATCGAATATAAACCAGGAAAACAAAATGGTAACGCGGACACACTAAGTCGGTAGTTATTACAATAAATGTAATAACTAGAGCTCAAAATGCGAAATTAGCGGACAAGGATATGGATAAAACTATTGAAGAAGATTCTAACACTGACGAAGAGGATGAAGATGATGTGGAAAAACCAACTGAAAAATGGTAAAAAATAATGGAATTAATAGACAAAGAAGAAATCCAAAAAACTATACAACAACATCATGACTCACCTCTTGGCGGTCATATAGGTGTCGTTAAAACTTATAATCGACTAAAGAGACACTATGTTTGGAAGAAAATGCTTAAAACAGTAAGGAAGTATGTCGAGTCATGTTCAAAATGTCAAAAAACTAAAAAAGGGTGGGTTACAAAAATGTCTATGATGATTACAGATACCGCTAAACGTCCATTTGATAAAGTATACCTAGATATCGTTGGACCATTTCCAATTTCGAAAACAGGGAATAAATACATTTTAAGCTTTCACGACGATTTGACTAAACTACTGGATTGTGTAGCTTTGCCCAACATGGAGCTGTAACAGTAGCCAGAGCAGTTTTTGATAGAATCATATTAAAATACTCCGCAATACCAAAAAATTAATTACCGATCAAGGTACCAAATTCACTAGCCAAGTTTTCAGAAATCTTTGCAAAATATTGATAATTAAAAAATTGGAAACGACCGCTTACCACCCTCAGTCAAACGGATCATTGGAAAGACGACATGGACTATTAGTAGAATATTTAAAGATGATAGTGTAGAAAAATGTGCAAACTTGAGATGAATGGCTAGCGGAAGCAGCCTTTACCCATAATCACACACCGCACGAAGGAACCAAATTTTCACCTTTTTTGTTCTATATGCTTTTTGCGATCCATTACCAAAATTTTTAAGCCGGAAAACTGAGCCTCTATATAATTCAGACGACATCAGTAACGTCATCAAAATCAAACTTCAGAGGATCAGACAATTAGCACGGGAAAACTTAATAGTAAAAATAAGGCAAAATTGTATTATGATAAAAACGAAAAAACTTCGACATATAAAACAGGTGATAAAGTACTATTGCTAAACCCACAAAAATTAAACAAGCTTAGTTTAACTTGGTTAGGCCCATTTGAAGTATTAGAAAATTCAAACGAAAATACAACGATTATAAGGGTTAAGGGTAAAACACGACGAATACATAATAACCGACTTAAACTATGGCATCAGCCTACCCCTTAATGACTAGAAAACAAAACATACCTAAAAATCAAAATTTCAATCACTAATGAAATTTTTCATCATGTTATTTTCAGTACCAAAATTTATCAGGAAGGAAACGCAGGACATAAAATAAAGGAAAATTACTATACAATGTATCTAATATTATATTTTTCTACGCTAATCAACCTCGTACTAACCACACCCTGGAGTATGATGGACCTTGAAAACACAGAAATTGATTTCGAAAATTTAGGAAATACCATAGAATACAATAACGAGGGAGGACGAAAAACAAATTCATAAACAAATTATCAAATAAACTTAGCAGTACCTGCAACACTGTTTTCAACTCTCAAAATAATAAAAGTTGTAAATTATGGAAGGACGAAATATCATATTGGAGAAACAAAATTATTAAGTTAACAAAAGGACTAAATCATTTCTTCAGTAGACAAAAACGAGGCGCATTAGACATTATAGGATCAATTTCAAAAGGATTATTTGGAACAATGGATCAAGCAGATTCTGATCGAATCTATAGCACTTTAGACAAATTACAAAAGGATGGGGCGATTATGATTGAATTATTGGATAAACAAACAGCAGCAGTGGCATCAAATTTCGAATTTATAAAACAAGTTACGGGAAACCTATCAATGCAATCTTTGGAAGTAGAAGAAAAATTGAAAAAGTTAACGGACTCAGTAAACACAAATTTACTCATTTTAAAAGCAGATAACAGGGATTTGTGGGCAGAGTTGAAAATTAATCGAATAGTTATATTTGCATTGGCTGAAGCAGAACGATTATACGATTATTTATTAGAACAAGAATCCATAATAATTTCGTTACTACAACATAAAATACATCCATTACTTATAGACTCGCAACTTTTAACAATTCTAACAAGAAATCTAACTCTGGAAACAGGACATCCACTTCTATATTCATCAGCAGTACTAAACCAACTAGAGTAAATTTAAAACATCAGAATGGGGAGTTAGGAGTCACCATTAAAATTAGCATTCTACAAAAAAATGAATATACATTATATAAAATATATCCCATACCAAGGAAAAGCAAGAAAAACATAATAATATTAAGACCGGAATGGGATTATTTAGCTAATAATTCGGCGGGGCACTTTCTACACTACACCAACGAAGAGAAAAAGACAGCTTGTCAACAAATAGATACAGATGAAAATAAAGTTTTACAAATGGTAAGCAACTACAACCAAAAATTTTGGATTTATCACAACCACACTGCGTCATAAAGCAATTTTTAAAAATGGAATTACTGAAAAACGTAAAGTACGAGTTATGACAATATAACGCACTAAGGGAGGTAGGAAATCACATTGTCCCAATGAAAACAAAAAATACATCGTTATACATGTTCCCACATAAAAGCACTTTAGTAGCTCTCTGTGCAGCACAAACTCACAAAATTGTACTAAAAGAAACCGGTATTCTAACTCTAACAGAGAAATGTACTTTCTTACTAGAACAATTAGAGTTACCCTACGAAAATACAAAAAATGATGAAGAATTCAATTTGGAAAATAATTTTAAATTTGCTAATATAAGTGAAATAGAGCTTAAGGAAAATGAACATGAAATTTCCGTAATAACAATGACACCTATATCAAAAGTAATTAAACCAATAAGTCCAGAAGAACTTAATAAAGAATTTGCAAAGAGAAGCCAATCGTTAACAGAACTTCATGGGGACATACGAAGGGCCAAACAAAATCAAGCAAATTGGGATACATTTAAGTTAACCTCAATCTCAAATTCAGTGGTTTTAAGTTTAGTAATCACTATTTTAATAATATATATAATTGTCACTAAACTCAAAAGTAAGAAATCAAAGGAAAATAACATTAGAGATATAGAATTGGGAGAAAGACGAAATAGACCAACAATATCCACACCTATAATACCAACGGAAGAGGTCACAGTTCGACCACCCCGGAATAACCCACCATCTCCACCAAAAACCCCAAAATTACCCAGAACCAAAATGGCAAAACCTAGTTCCAAGTTTAATATATCAATTAGAACGATCCAACAAAGGGATAACACAATGGATGAATATGTAACACCCGAAATGTTATCATTTAGAGAATAAATCAAAATAATGAACCTACATTGTATTATGTAAAAAAAAAAACATTTTTCAAAACACAAACAAAATATATTTTCAAAAAACTTTTTTCAAAACACAAAAAAAAAATTTTTTTCAAAACACAAAAAAATTTTTTATATACAAAATAATAGAGATAATCCAAATTACGGATAATTTACTTTATAACTAAAATTTAATTTACTATACGACATCTATTACACGATAGTATCGTTAAGTCGTTAGCGCAGGTTTAGAAAAGTCTTTAAGGCAGGTTTAGTAAAGGTGTGAAACTTAACTACAATAAAGTTTAGCAAATATTTTTTTTTAGTATTAGTAAAGATTATTACCAACTAAGTGTCTTAGATCATAGACAATAATATATAGATGTAGGATATAGAACATAAAATCGTATGAATTTTGAAAAATATAAAATATTATTATATAAGCTATAAAATATTATTATATAGCTTTTACAATAGCCAGTTTACTCTTTTCAAAAACCATCTTTCTATTCTATGGTTTTTTCTCTCATTTTTAAATTTCTATTCTTGACACTTGACTATTTGAACATAGAAATTTTTGAATGAAAATCGTCATAGCAAACAGAGTATTTTCTGGTTGTTTATTTATATGAATTTTTTTAAGATATTTTTTTCAAAATGTTGAAAAAAAATTTAGTTTTATTATATAAGTTTTGTATGCCAAATACAATTTAAATTTTATGAAAAAGTACAATTATGTATTTTTTAAATGTAATACATTTTCAAATTATACGAAAAAAAAATTCATATTAATAATTTTTCTGCTAGAATATTATTAACGAAATGCCGGTTTTGTTAACATTATTCTTCCGTAAAATGTTAATTTAGGTATACAAACTTACCACAAATTATTCATTAAAAACATTTTAGGTAATTTTTTTTATTCTAATTATACAAATATTTATTAAATCATAATAAAAATTACGAATTTTTATACCAAAATTTTTTCTAAATTGTAAATAAAATGATAACAGAACAATTCAATTTTTTAAATCGAATTTATATGTGCTAATAGCAATTCTGAAAAATCATATAGAAAATAATATTTGAACATAGTAACCATAAATTTAGTTGTGTAATATGATGTCCATCCATGCAATGAATATAGTTGTATTTGTGGGATTCCCTTGTCCATACATTAAAAAACTTAAATTCAAAGGGTACAGAAGTGCAAGAGGGGAAGAAAATTTATGAAAAAAAATTCTATATGCTTAAATTTGAATACTTTTGATTGAATTTAAAAATTGAAAAATATTTTTTCTTAAATTGCTTCGTTGGCGGTGATGCCGATTTTATATAATTTCTCATATATTAATGTTTCGTTTTTCTTTTTTATTAACTAATTTTCGTAAATTTTCAATCTTTTTCAAACAATAAAAAATATTGGAAAATTGGGATATAAATTTGAAAAACTTTTTAGTGAGAATTTGAAACACTTTTTAATGATATCTTATATATGAGAAATTATTTAAAATCGGCACTGTTTCGAAATAAGAAAGACTTCATTAGCTAATTTTCGCGAAAATTAAATTTTTAAACTTTAATGAAACATTATAGATTATAATATATGAGAAATTATATAAAATCGGCATCACCGCCAACGAAGCAATTTAAGAAAAAATAATTTTCAATTTTTAAATTCAATCAAAAGTATTCAAATTTAAGCATATAGAATTTTTTTTCATAAATTTTCTTCCCCTCTTGCACTTCTGTACCCTTTGAATTTAAGTTTTTTTAATGTATGGACAAGGGAATCCCACAAATACAACTATATTCATTGCATGGATGGACATCATATTACACAACTAAATTTATGGTTACTATGTTCAAATATTATTTTCTATATGATTTTTCAGAATTGCTATTAGCACATATAAATTCGATTTAAAAAATTGAATTGTTCTGTTATCATTTTATTTACAATTTAGAAAAAATTTTGGTATAAAAATTCGTAATTTTTATTATGATTTAATAAATATTTGTACAATTAGAATAAAAAAAATTACCTAAAATGTTTTTAATGAATAATTTGTGGTAAGTTTGTATACCTAAATTAACATTTTACGGAAGAATAATGTTAACAAAACCGGCATTTCGTTAATAATATTCTAGCAGAAAAATTATTAATATGAATTTTTTTTCGTATAATTTGAAAATGTATTACATTTAAAAAATACATAATTGTACTTTTTCATAAAATTTAAATTGTATTTGGCATACAAAACTTATATAATAAAACTAAATTTTTTTTCAACATTTTGAAAAAAATATCTTAAAAAAATTCATATAAATAAACAACCAGAAAATTCTGTTTGCTATGACGATTTTCATTCAAAAATTTCCATGGTCAAGTAGTTTAGTTAGTAGTCAAGAATAGAAATTTAAAAATGAGAGAAAAAATCATAGAATAGAAAGATGGTTATTGAAAAGAGCAAACTGGCTATTGGAAAAGCTATATTTTTCCAAATTCATACGTTTTATCTCAAATATTTTCTCTAAAACGTCCCTACAGAATTTTTGTTCAGAATTTTTGTTCATATAAAAAAATGATTTTTCAATTCTATATTAAAAAAGGAGCTTTCATAATTTGTTGAAAAATTCATTTCATTTTACGCGATTTTCGAACACTATCCTAGATCTTATAGTATATTGTCTTTGCTTAGATTAGAAGCGGTTTTAGTATTAATTATGTTAAATTATACTTTTAGGAGTAGTAAAAAATAAATAAGAATTTTTTTTATCAACATAAATTTAGGAATTAATAGTAAAATTGAAGAGAGGAATAGGATTTTTTTTTGTCTATAAGACAAGGAACAAATTTTTTTATGAACATCAAGCTATAAATGTTGAAGAAAATCAACAAGTGGAATGCAAAAATATATGAGTGAAAATATTCAGGGCCGGCGCTAACCCTTTTTGCGCCCCGTGAACTTCTGAAAAATGGCGCCCTAAAATAACGTTCGGTTGCCATAAATAATCCGTTTCCACATCACTGGCCATATTTTCATCTGGGATTTTCTTTCTATTGTGCTAAATTTGATAAAGACATTTAAATAAGTGGTCTGGATGAAATGATGAATTGCCATATTTTCATCTGGGATTTTCTCTGGTACCTCTGCATGGATTGCGCTGATAATAAATAAACACGTTCATTATAGTGTTCTATAGTTAATTATGCTAGTGCTCCTTCATTAGCTCTACTTGGAAGATGGTTGTATGATAAAAACGTTATTTCTGAGATTTTGTGCGAAATAATGGAGGAGCACTGGCATAGTTAACTATAGAACATTATAATAAATGTGTTTACCAAATATCAGCCCAATCCATCCAGAGGCACCAGAGAAAATCCCAGATGAAAATATGACCATTCATCATTTCATCCAGACCACTATAATGAATGTGTTTACCAAATATCAGCCCAATCCATCCAGAGGCACCAGAGAACATCCCAGATGAAAATATGGCCATTCATCATTTCATCCAGACCACTATAATGAATGTGTTTACCAAATATCAGCCCAATCCATCCAGAGGCACCAGAGAAAATCCCAGATGAAAATATGGCCATTCATCATTTCATCCAGACCACTATAATGAATGTGTTTACCAAATTTTAGCACAATCCATCCAGGGGTGCCAGAGAAAAATCCAAATGAAAATATGGGCATACATAGTAAAAATATCAATAAAAAACCCCACATGAACAGCATTTTAAATCTGTGCTCTGTGCCACCAAAAAATTCGCATATAAAAAATATATATTATACTTATACCTATATAGTCATAGTCAATAGTCATATACACAAATATCTATATCTTTTTTAACAAAATTTTAAAATTGTTCATAGTTATTATGAATAGTAAAAATATCATTAAAAAATATAAATAAAAAAAAGTTTTTTAAAAATACTTTCCCTTAAAGAAATATTCAACTAAAAAGTAATAAACAAGCAAATAATACCACATCAATGTACTTTCCCGTTGAGTTTAAGCCACTGTCAGCAATAGTAAGGGTAAGTAGACCTCCTTATAATGGCCTTAATTCTGATAAGGTCTACTTTCCCTTACTACTGCTGACATTGGCTTAAACTCAGCGGGAAAGTACATTGATGTGGTATTATTTGCTTGTTTATTACTTTTTAGTTGAATATTTCTTTAAGGGAAAGTATTTTTAAAAAACTTTTTTTTATTTATATTTTTTATTTTACATTTTTTAGTCGGTCAAATATTTATTAATTTGACCGACTAAAAATATTTAAATACTTTGACAACTTGGGAATGATTTGTTTGAGCTACTCATGGCCCACTATTTGGAATTCCACATGTGGCCGATGTTTTGGGCCTTCCATGGCCCCCGGTGCTCCACATATTTTTTTTTGTATAACTGGCTCCACATGACCCAGGGTAATGCTCGGACTACTCTTCAAGACCATTCATTTGATGCCCCACATGATTTTTTTATGATGGGCCCCCACATGACACAGGTTTTGGGCCTCTGTTAAATATGCATTTTCTTCTGTTAAATTTTAAATTTTTTGTTATATGTACATATATTACATTTCCTGTCAAATTAACAATTTCTGTTAAATTTACATCTGCTATTAAATTTTACAATTTCTGTTAAATTTTACATTTTTCTGTTAAATTTTACACTTTCTGTTAAATTTACATTTTTCTGTTAAATTTTAAATTTTCTGTTAAATTCTACATTTTCTGTAAAACTTTTCATTTTCTGTTAGATTTCGCATTTTGCAATAAATTTTACATTTCTTTTAAAATTTTACATTTTCTGTTAAATTCGCATTTTCTGTTATATTTACATCTTCTGTTAAATTTTAAATTTTTTGTTATATGTACATATATTACATTTCCTGTAAAATTAACAATTTCTGTTAAATTTACATCTGCTATTAAATTTTACAATTTCTGTTAAATTTTACATTTTTCTGTTAAATTTTACACTTTCTGTTAAATTTACATTTTCCTGTTAAATTTTAAATTTTCTGTTAATTTACATTTGCTGTTAATTTTAACATTTAACATTTTCATTTTCTGATAACTAGAGCCCGTTTGACCTATGGACTAAGCAACAAGATGTACTCTTCACGAACTTTCATTTGATACCCAAAATGATTTTTTTGATTTTGGGCCCCACTTGACCCACGGCAATCCCCGGACTACCACCCATTGAGATTAACTCTTCAAGACCCTTCATTTGATACCCCATATGATTTTTTGTATTGCAGGCCAACATTTGATGCCCCACATTTGATAAACGGCCGTCCGCGCCCCCGTCCCCCTAATCAAAAAGGCCCTTTTTGCGCCCCGTGAACTTTTGAAAAATGCCGCCCTAAAATAACGTTCGGTTGCCATATATAATCCGTTTCCACATTACTGGCCATATTTTCATCTGGGATTTTCTTTCTATTGTGCTAAATTTGGTAAAGACATTTAAATAAGTGGTCTGGATGAAATGATGAATTGCCATATTTTCATCTGGGATTTTCTCTGGTACCTCTGCATGGATTGCGCTGATAATAGATAAACACGTTCATTATAGTGTTCTATAGTTAATTATGCTAGTGCTCCTTCATTAGCTCTACTTGGAAGATGGTTGTATGATAAAAACGTTATTTCTGAGATTTTGTGCGAAATAATGGAGGAGCACTGGCATAGTTAACTATAGAACATTATAATAAATGTGTTTACCAAATATCAGCCCACTCCATCCAGAGGCACCAGAGAAAATCCCAGATGAAAATATGACCATTCATCATTTCATCCAGACCACTATAATGAATGTGTTTACCAAATATCAGCCCAATCCATCCAGAGGCACCAGAGAAAATCCCATATGAAAATATGGCCATTCATCATTTCATCCAGACCACTATAATGAATGTGTTTACCAAATATCAGCCCAATCCATCCAGAGGCACCAGAGAAAATCCCAGATGAAAATATGGCCATTCATCATTTCATCAAGACCACTATAATGAATGTGTTTACCAAATTTTAGCACAATCCATCCAGGGGTGCCAGAGAAAAATCCAAATGAAAATATGGGCATACATAGTAAAAATATCAATAAAAAAAACCCCACATGAACAGCATTTTAAATCTGTGCTCTGAGCCAGCAAAAAATTCGCATATAAAAAATATATATTATACTTATACCTATATAGTCATAGTCAATAGTCATATACACAAATATCTATATCTTTTTTAACAAAATTTTAAAATTGTTCATAGTTATTATGAATAGTAAAAATATCATTAACAAATATAAATAAAAAAAATTTTTTTAAAAATACTTTCCCTTAAAGAAATATTCAACTAAAAAGTAATAAACAAGCAAATAATACCACATCAATGTACTTTCCCGTTGAGTTTAAGCCACTGTCAGCAATAGTAAGGGTAAGTAGATCTCCTTATAATGGCCTTAATTCTGATAAGGTCTACTTTCCCTTACTACTGCTGACAGTGGCTTAAACTCAACGGGAAAGTACATTGATGTGGTATTATTTGCTTGTTTATTACTTTTTAGTTGAATATTTCTTTAAGGGAAAGTATTTTTAAAAAACTTTTTTTTATTTATATTTTTTATTTTACATTTTTTAGTCGGTCAAATCTTTATTAATTTGACCGACTAAAAATATTTAAATACTTTGACAACTTGGGAATGATTTGTTTGAGCTACTCATGGCCCACTATTTGGAATTCCACATGTGGCCGATGTTTTGGGCCTTCCATGGCCCCCGGTGCTCCACATATTTTTTTTTGTATAACTGGCTCCACATGACCCAGGGTAATGCTCGGACTACTCTTCAAGACCATTCATTTGATGCCCCACATGATTTTTTTATGATGGGCCCCCACATGACACAGGTTTTGGGCCCTAACATAAATTACGAAGCCCAACGGACTGCGAAACGAGATGTATTCTTCAATATCTTTTATTTGATACCTCTCATGTCTTTTTACATTATGGACCGCACAAGACCCAGAGTACCTCTCGGAGTACTCAACAAGATGTCCTCTTCCAGAGCTTTCATTTGATACCCCACATGATTTTTGTATGATGGGGGCCCTACATTGCCCCGTTTTAACCCCTACATGACTCACGACGCCCCACGAAATACTCCCCACATGCTTTTTTTGGTACATATAAAAATTTAAGCAGCCCTCCGTGCCTCTTCCCCCTGATCAAAAAGGCCCTTAATTTATAGGGCACCAATCATCTGATGACACGAACTCAACTTCCAAATTGGAGCACAATCGGTCCAGCCCTTTAATAGTTATGGCAGGTGAGGAGATACCGAAATAACGACATACAGGAAATGTGAATTCATAAAAGGGAAAGTAATAAATATACTGGAGGTGTAAATTTATAAAAGGGAAAGTAATAAATTTTACATTTTTTGTAAAAATTTTCATTTTCTGTTAGATTTCGCATTTTGCAATAAATTTTACATTTCTTTAAAAATTTTACATTCTCTGTTAAATTTCCATTTTCTGTTATATTTACATCTTCTGTTAAATTTTAAATTTTTGTTATATGTACATATATTACATTTCCTGTCAAATTAACAATTTCTGTTAAATTTACATCTGCTATTAAATTTTACAATTTCTGTTAAATTTTACATTTTTCTGTTAAATGTTACACTTTCTGTTAAATTTACATTTTTATGTTAAATTTTAAACTTTCTGTTAAATTCTACATTTTCTGTAAAACTTTTCATTTTCTGTTAGATTTCGCATTTTGCAATAAATTTTACATTTCTTTTAAAATGTTACATTTTCTGTTAAATTCGCATTTTCTGTTATATTTACATCTTGTGTTAAATTTTAAATTTTTGTTATATGTACATATATTACATTTCCTGTAAAATTAACAATTTCTGTTAAATTTACATCTGCTATTAAATTTTACAATTTCTGTTAAATTTTACATTTTTCTGTTAAATTTTACACTTTCTGTTAAATTTACATTTTCCTGTTAAATTTTAAATTTTCTGTTAAACTCTACATTTTCTGTTAAATTTTACATTTTCTGTTAATTTACATTTGCTGTTAATTTTAACATTTAACATTTTCATTTTCTGATAACTAGAGCCCGTTTGACCTATGGACTAAGCAACAAGATGTACTCTTCACGAACTTTCATTTGATACCCAAAATGATTTTTTTGATTTTGGGCCCCACTTGACCCACGGCAATCCCCGGACTACCACCCATTGAGATTAACTCTTCAAGACCCTTCATTTGATACCCCTTATGATTTTTTGTATTACAGGCCCAACATTGCCCCCGTTTTGGGCCCGACATGACCCACGGCGCCCCCGGACTACCACCCAATGTGATGTGCTCGTCAAGACCTTTCATTTGATACCCCACATGTTTTTATGTATTATGGACCCTACATTGCCCCCGTTTTGGGCCTGACATGACCCACGGCGCCCCCCCCAGACTACCGCTCAATGAGATGTACTCGTCAAGACCTTTCATTTGATACCCCACATGATTTTTCGTATTATAGGGGCCAACATTGCCCCCGTTTTGGGCCCGAAATGACCCACGGCGCCCACCGGACTACCGTCCAATGAGATGTACTCGTCAAGACCTTTCATTTGATACCCCACATGGTTTTTTGGTAAATTCAAAAATTAAACGGCCGTCCGCGCCTCCGTCCCCCTAATCAAAAAGGCCCCAAATTTATATGGTACCAAGCCATTGATGACACGAGCTGACTTCCAAATTTGAAGTGTGAATTCATAAAAGGGAAAGTAAAAAACCCCTTCCGTTTCTTACATGAAAAAAAACCACATGAACAGCATTTTTAATCTGTGCTGTGCCACCTAAAAATCTCATAAAATAAGAGTGCGATACAAATACAAAACGAGGTTTGAATGGATATCGATATTTATTAAATTATTGTTCTACCGATGTCGATAGTTTTAGATGAACAGACTAAAAATACTGTTCATGCGCGGTTTTTTTTCATATAAGAAACGGATCGTTACTTGAAAATTAAAAATTAAAAAAAAAATTATTTCTGATGGATTTTGGCGCCCTCAAGATTTCTTAAATTTTAGCGCCCCGTCAAGTTCATACTGTTCTATGGGAGCGCCGGCCCTGGAAATAATTTAATAAAACAGCAGATTTAGTTTTTTATATTTTTATTAAAATTTTATTCAAATCAATTTTGTTTTTAACAAATTATTAACAAAATTTTTATAATAATTTTTTTTTCTAAATTTGGTTTACAATAATAAATTCTTTTTTTTACGACAAAATAATTCTACAATTTTTTTTAAAATAATTCTAATATTTTTTTTTCAAAATAATTCTACATTTCCTTTTAACTTTTTTATAATACACCTCCAGTATATCTCGATGACATTTTTTTATAATACACCTTTCCTAGCTGAAAAAAAATAAAAAAAAATTTTTAATTAATAAAAAACTTTATATAATTATTTTTTTTACCGTCTAAAAATATTTCCATCGGAATACGAAATTATATCCACCCGTTTAGGGGTTTTTTGGAATTTAATAATTTTTGTAATTACGTTAATAAAATCATTCTTTCTGTGGTTTTTAACGATTAAAGTCAAGAATTTGTTTTTTTTTTTTTAAAAATTTTAATATTGTAAAATGTCAACTGTCAGAATTGTAAAATGTCAACTGTCAAATGTCAGAAACGTGGCGATTCCACCAGCGATTCCCGGAATCGCTCGGACTGCATATTAATAACGTCGCACTGGACGAGGCATCCACCCCCAGTGTGGACCGTTGAAACATACTAAAAATAAATAAAAATTGATCATAAAAATTTAAAATAATTTTAAAAATAATAATTTCTTACCCATTGAGGCGTAGTAGTAAAATTTCTTGGTTGATTATTATTAGTTGACATTTTACAATATTAAAATTTTTTTAAAAAAAAAAACAAATTCTTGACTTTAATCGTTAAAAACCACAGAAAGAATTATTTTATTAACGTAATTACAAAAATTATTAAATTCCAAAAAATGCATAATAGCATAATTGTATTGTTTTTGCGAGACACTTCAAATTTAAAAAAAAAAAATTTTTAGCAAAATTCGGTAAAATTTACAAAATAGTTTTTTTTTGTAATTGGAGAAAAAATTTAAAAAAAAAGAGAAGATAATAAAATAAAAATTTTTTTAGTCTATTATAAAAAAAACCAAAAATTTTTAACAAATAAACTATTAAATTTAGAATAAACTATTTATGATATTAAAAGAAAAAATTTTTATGTAAAATTAAATTGAAAATTTAATTAAAAAAAAAAAATAGGAGGTATACATTATGTATACATAATATAAAAAAAAAAAAAAAATATATATAAAATTATAAAAAAAAAAAAAAAAAAAATAATCAAATAATAAATATTAAATTAACATAAATTATACAAAATTTTCTGTTGAATTTTAAATTTTTTGTTATATGTACATATATTACATTTCCTGTCAAATTAACAATTTCTGTTAAATTTACATCTGCTATTAAATTTTACAATTTCTGTTAAATTTTACATTTTTCTGTTAAATTTTACACTTTCTGTTAAATTTACATTTTTCTGTTAAATTTTAAATTTTCTGTTAAATTCTACATTTTCTGTAAAACTTTTCATTTTCTGTTAGATTTCGCATTTTGCAATAAATTTTACATTTCTTTTAAAATTTTACATTTACTGTTAAATTCGCATTTTCTGTTATATTTACATCTTCTGTTAAATTTTAAATTTTTTGTTATATGAACATATATTACATTTCCTGTAAAATTAAAAATTTCTGTTAAATTTACATCTGCTATTAAATTTTACAATTTCTGTTAAATTTTACATTTTTCTGTTAAATTTTACACTTTCTGTTAAATTTACATTTTTCTGTTAAATTTTAAATTTTCTGTTAAATTCTACATTTTCTGTAAAACTTTTCATTTTCTGTTAGATTTCGCATTTTGCAATAAATTTTACATTTCTTTTAAAATTTTACATTTACTGTTAAATTCGCATTTTCTGTTATATTTACATCTTCTGTTAAATTTTAAATTTTTTGTTATATGAACATATATTACATTTCCTGTAAAATTAACAATTTCTGTTAAATTTACATCTGCTATTAAATTTTACAATTTCTGTTAAATTTTACATTTTTCTGTTAAATTTTACACTTTCTGTTAAATTTACATTTTCCTGTTAAATTTTAAATTTTCTGTTAAATTCTACATTTTCTGTAAAACTTTTCATTTTCTGTTAGATTTCGCATTTTGCAATAAATTTTACATTTCTTTTAAAATTTTACATTTACTGTTAAATTCGCATTTTCTGTTATATTTACATCTTCTGTTAAATTTTAAATTTTTTGTTATATGAACATATATTACATTTCCTGTAAAATTAACAATTTCTGTTAAATTTACATCTGCTATTAAATTTTACAATTTCTGTTAAATTTTACATTTTTCTGTTAAATTTTACACTTTCTGTTAAATTTACATTTTCCTGTTAAATTTTAAATTTTCTGTTAAATTCTACATTTTCTGTTAAATTTTACATTTTCTGTTAATTTACATTTGCTGTTAATTTTAACATTTAACATTTTCATTTTCTGATAACTAGAGCCCGTTTGACCTATGGACTAAGCAACAAGATGTACTCTTCACGAACTTTCATTTGATACCCAAAATGATTTTTTTGATTTTGGGCCCCACTTGACCCACGGCAATCCCCGGACTACCACCCATTGAGATTAACTCTTCAAGACCCTTCATTTTTAAATTAAATTGAAAATTACCTCATATGATTTTTTGTATTACAGGCCCAACATTGCCCCCGTTTTGGGCCCGACATGACCCACGGCGCCCCCGGACTACCACCCAATGTGATGTGCTCGTCAAGTTATTAATAACGTCGCACTGGACGAGGCAGCCACCCCCAATGTGGACCGTTGAAACATACTAAAAATAAATAAAAATTGATCATAAAAATTTAAAATAATTTTAAAAATAATAATTTCTTACCCATTGAGGCGTAGTAGTAAAATTTCTTGGTTGATTATTATTAGTTGACATTTTACAATATTAAAATTTTTTTTTTAAAAAAAACAAATTCTTGACTTTAATCGTTAAAAACCACAGAAAGAATGATTTTATTAACGTAATTACAAAAATTATTAAATTCCAAAAAATGCATAATAGCATAATTGTATTGTTTTTGCGAGACATTTCAAAGTAAAAAAAAAAAAATTTTTAGCAAAATTCGGTAAAAGTTACAAAATAGTTTTTTTTTGTAATTGGAGAAAAAATTTAAAAAAAAAGAGAAGATAATAAAATAAAAATTTTTTTAGTCTATTAAAAAAAAAACCAAAAATTTTGAACAAAGAAACTATTAAATTTAGAATAAACTATTTAGGATATTAAAAGAAAAATTTTTATGTAAAATTAAATTGAAAATTTAATTAAAAAAAAAAATGGGAGGTATACATTATGTATACATAATATAAAAAAAAATAAAAAATATATATAAAATTATAAAAAAAAAAAAAAAAATAATCAAATTATAAATATTAAATTAACATAAATTATACAAAATTTTCTTGAAAATTTGTGAAAATAAAATTATACCATAAAAATTGTATTAAAATTGTAACTTGAAAAATTTGTATACTATAAGAAAATTTATGAATACATATATATATATATAAAAATGTAAAAAAAAAAACATATATATAAAATAAATTGAATTTTTAATATGTTAAACTAGAATTAAGTTGAAAAATTGTAAAAAATAAACTTTTTAAAATGAAACATACTAAAAATAAATTAAAAAAAAAATATAAATAAAAAAAAGTTTTTTAAAAATACTTCCCCTTAAAGAAATATTCAACTAAAAAGTAATAAACAAGCAAATAATACCACATCAATGTACTTTCCCGTTGAGTTTAAGCCACTGTCAGCAATAGTAAGGGTAAGTAGACCTCCTTATAATGGCCTTAATTCTGATAAGATCTACTTTCCCTTACTATTGCTGACATTTAAGTGTACATCTCAATAGGGAGTATTTCGTGGGGCGTCGTGAAACCTTTCATTTGATACCCCACATGATTTTTTGTATAATGGTACCCAACAATGCCGCCGTTTTTTGGTACATATAAAAATTTAAGCTGCCATCCGTGCCTCTTCCCCCTGATCAAAAAGGCCCTTAATTTATAGGACACCAATCATCTGATGACACGAACTCAACTTCCAAATTGGAGCTCAATCCGTCCAGCCCTTTAAGAGTTATGGCCAGGTGAGGAGATACCGACATAACGACATACAGGAAATGTGAATTCATAAAAGGGAAAGTAATAAATATACTGGAGGTGTAAATTTATAAAAGGGAAAGTAATAAATTTTAAATTTTTTTTTTAAATTTTTCATTTTTTGTTAGATTTCGCATTTTGCAATAAATTTGACATTTCTTTTAAAATGTTACATTTTCTGTTAAATTTGCATTTTCTGTTATATTTACATCTTCTGTTAAATTTTAAATTTTTTGTTATATGTACATATATTCCATTTCCTGTCAAATTAAAAATTTCTGTTAAATTTACATCTGCTATTAAATTTTACAATTTCTGTTAAATTTTACATTTTTCTGTTAAATTTTCCAGTTTCTCTAAAAATTTACATTTTTCTGTTAAATTTTAAATTTTCTGTTAAACTCTACATTTTCTGTAAAATTTTTAATTTTATGTTAGATTTCGCATTTTGCAATAAATTTTACATTTCTTTTAAAATTTTACATTTTCTGTTAAATTCGCATTTTCTGTTATATTTACATCTTCTGTTAAATTTTAAATTTTTTGTTATATGTACATATATTACATTTCCTGTCATATTAACAATTTCTGTTAAATTTACATCTGCTATTAAATTTTACAATTTCTGTTAAATTTTAAATTTTCTGTTAAATTCTACATTTTCTGTTAAATTTTCCATTTTCTGGTAAATTTACATTTTCTGTTAATTTTAACATTTAACATTTTCATTTTCTGTTAACTGGTTTTGGGCCCGTTTGACCTATGGACTAAGCAACAGTGTGTACTCTTCACGAACTTTCATTTGACCTATGGACTAAGCAACAAGATGTACTCTTCACGAACTTTCACCCAAAATGATTTTTTTGATTTTGGGCCCCACTTGACCCACGGCAATCCCCGGACTACCACCCATTGAGATCAACTCTTCAAGACCCTTCATTTAATACCCCGTATGATTTTTTGTATTACAGGGCCCAACATAGCCCCCGTTTTGGGCCCGACATGACCACGGCGCCCCCGGACTACCACCCAATGTGATGTGCTCGTCAAGACCTGTCATTTGATATCCCACATGTTTTTTTGTATTATGGACCCTACATTGCCCCCGTTTTGGGCCTGACATGACCCACGCTCCCCCAGACTACCGCTCAATGAGATGTACTCGTCAAGGCCTTTCATTTGATACCCCACATGATTTTTTGTATTATAGGGCCCAACATTGCCCCCGTTTTGAGCCCGAATTGACCCACGGCGCCCACCGGACTACCGTCCAATGAGCTGTACTCGTCAAGACCTTTCATTTGATACCCCACATGGTTTTTTGATACATTCAAAAATTAAACGGCCCTCCGCTCCCCCTTCCCACTCATCAAAAAGGCCTGTTAATTTCTGTTGAATTTACATCTGCTATTAAATTTTACAATTTCTGTCAAATTTTACATTTTTCTGTTAAATTTTACACTTTCTGTTAAATTTAAATTTTTCTGTTAAATTTTACATTTTCTGTTAACTTTACATTTTCTGTTAAATTTTACATTTTCTGTTAAATTTACATTTTCTCTTAATTTTAACATATAACATTTTCTTTTTCTGTTAACTGGTTTTGGGCCCGTTTGACCTATGGATTAAGCAACAAGATGTACTCTTCACGACCTTTCATTTGATACCCAAAATGATTTTTTTGATTTTGGGCCGCACTTGACCCACGGCGCTCCCCGGACTACTACCCATTGAGATCTACTCTTCAAGTCCCTTCATTTGATACCCCACATGATTTTTTGTATTACAGGGCCCAACATTGCCCCCGTTTTGGGCCCGACATGACCCACGGCCCGGACTACCGCCCAATGTGATGTACTCGTCAAGACCTTTAATTTGACACCCCACATGTTTTTTTGTATTATGGACCCCACATTGCCCCCTTTTTGGGCTTGACATGACCCACGGCGCCCCCCGACTACCGCTCAATGAGATGTACTCGTCAAGACCTTTCATTTGATACCCGACATGATTTTTTGTATTATATGGCCCAACATTGCCCCCGTTTTGAGCCCGACATGACCCACGGCGGCCCCCGGGATACCGCTCAATGAGATGTACTCGTCAAGACCTTTCATTTGATACCCCACATGTTTTTTTGTATTATGGACCCCACATTGCCCCCGTTTTGGGCCTGACATGACCCACAGCGCCCCCCGCACTACAATCCAATGAGATGTACTCGTCAAGACCTTTCATTTGATACCCCACATGGTTTTTTTGGTACATTCAAAAATTAAACGGCCCTCCACGCCCCCTTCCCCCTCATCAAAAAGGCCTGTTAATTTCTGTTAAATTTACATCTGCTATTAAATTTTACAATTTCTGTTAAATTTTACATTTTTCTGTTAAATTTTACACTTTCTGTTAAATTTAAATTTTTCTGTTAAATTTTACATTTTCTGTTAACTTTACATTTTCTGTTAAATTTTACATTTTCTGTTAAATTTACATTTTCTGTTAATTTTAACATTTAACATTTTCATTTTCTGTCAACTGGTTTTGGACCTATGGATTAAGCAACAAGATGTACTCTTCACGACCTTTCATTTGATACCCAAAATTATTTTTTTGATTTTGGGCCCCACTTGACCCCCGGACTACCACCCATTGAGATTAACTCTTCAAGACCCTTCATTTTTAAATTAAATTGAAAATTACCTCATATGATTTTTTGTATTACAGGCCCAACATTGCCCCCGTTTTGGGCCCGACATGACCCACGGCGCCCCCGGACTACCACCCAATGTGATGTGCTCGTCAAGTTATTAATAACGTCGCACTGGACGAGGCAGCCACCCCCAATGTGGACCGTTGAAACATACTTAAAATAAATAAAAATTGATCATAAAAATTTAAAATAATTTTAAAAATAATAATTTCTTACCCATTGAGGCGTAGTAGTAAAATTTCTTGTTTGATTATTATTAGTTGACATTTTACAATATTAAAAATTTTTTTTAAAAAAAAACAAATTCTTGACTTTAATCGTTAAAAACCACAGAAAGAATGATTTTATTAACGTAATTACAAAAATTATTAAATTCCAAAAAATGCATAATAGCATAATTGTATTGTTTTTGCGAGACATTTCAAAGTAAAAAAAAAAAAATTTTTAGCAAAATTAGGTAAAATTTACAAAATAGTTTTTTTTTGTAATTGGAGAAAAAATTTTAAAAAAAAGAGAAGATAATAAAATAAAAATTTTTTTAGTCTATTATAAAAAAAACCAAAAATTTTGAACAAAGAAACTATTAAATTTAGAATAAACTATTTAGGATATTAAAAGAAAAATTTTTATGTAAAATTAAATTGAAAATTTAATTAAAAAAAAAAATGGGAGGTATACATTATGTATACATAATATAAAAAAAAATAAAAAATATATATAAAATTATAAAAAAAAAAAAAAAATAATCAAATTATAAATATTAAATTAACATAAATTATACAAAATTTTCTTGAAAATTTGTGAAAATAAAATTATACCATAAAAATTGTATTAAAATTGTAACTTGAAAAATTTGTATACTATAAGAAAATTTATGAATACATATATATATATAAAAATGTAAAAAAAAAACATATATATAAAATAAATTGAATTTTTAATATGTTAAACTAGAATTAAGTTGAAAAATTGTAAAAAATAAACTTTTTAAAATGAAACATACTAAAAATAAATTAAAAAAAAATATAAATAAAAAAAAGTTTTTTAAAAATACTTCCCCTTAAAGAAATATTCAACTAAAAAGTAATAAACAAGCAAATAATACCACATCAATGTACTTTCCCGTTGAGTTTAAGCCACTGTCAGCAATAGTAAGGGTAAGTAGACCTCCTTATAATGGCCTTAATTCTGATAAGATCTACTTTCCCTTACTATTGCTGACATTTAAGTGTACATCTCAATAGGGAGTATTTCGTGGGGCGTCGTGAAACCTTTCATTTGATACCCCACATGATTTTTTGTATAATGGTACCCAACAATGCCGCCGTTTTTTGGTACATATAAAAATTTAAGCTGCCATCCGTGCCTCTTCCCCCTGATCAAAAAGGCCCTTAATTTATAGGACACCAATCATCTGATGACACGAACTCAACTTCCAAATTGGAGCTCAATCCGTCCAGCCCTTTAAGAGTTATGGCCAGGTCAGGAGATACCGACATAACGACATACAGGAAATGTGAATTCATAAAAGGGAAAGTAATAAATATACTGGAGGTGTAAATTTATAAAAGGGAAAGTAATAAATTTTAAATTTATTTTTTAAATTTTTCATAGATTTCGCATTTTGCAATAAATTTGACATTTCTTTTAAAATGTTACATTTTCTGTTAAATTTGCATTTTCTGTTATATTTACATCTTCTGTTAAATTTTAAATTTTTTGTTATATGTACATATATTCCATTTCCTGTCAAATTAAAAATTTCTGTTAAATTTACATCTGCTATTAAATTTTACAATTTCTGTTAAATTTTACATTTTTCTGTTAAATTTTCCAGTTTCTCTAAAAATTTACATTTTTCTGTTAAATTTTAAATTTTCTGTTAAACTCTACATTTTCTATAAAATTTTTAATTTTATGTTAGATTTCGCATTTTGCAATACATTTTACATTTCTTTTAAAATTTTACATTTTCTGTTAAATTCGCATTTTCTGTTATATTTACATCTTCTGTTAAATTTTAAATTTTTTGTTATATGTACATATATTACATTTCCTGTCAAATTAACAATTTCTGTTAAATTTACATCTGCTATTAAATTTTACAATTTCTGTTAAATTTTAAATTTTCTGTTAAATTCTACATTTTCTGTTAAATTTTCCATTTTCTGGTAAATTTACATTTTCTGTTAATTTTAACATTTAACATTTTCATTTTCTGTTAACTGGTTTTGGGCCCGTTTGACCTATGGACTAAGCAACAGTGTGTACTCTTCACGAACTTTCATTTGACCTATGGACTAAGCAACAAGATGTACTCTTCACGAACTTTCACCCAAAATGATTTTTTTGATTTTGGGCCCCACTTGACCCACGGCAATCCCCGGACTACCACCCATTGAGATCAACTCTTCAAGACCCTTCATTTAATACCCCATATGATTTTTTGTATTACAGGGCCCAACATAGCCCCCGTTTTGGGCCCGACATGACCACGGCGCCCCCGGACTACCACCCAATGTGATGTACTCGTCAAGACCTGTCATTTGATATCCCACATGTTTTTTTGTATTATGGACCCTACATTGCCCCCGTTTTGGGCCTGACATGACCCACGCTGCCCCCAGACTACCGCTCAATGAGATGTACTCGTCAAGGCCTTTCATTTGATACCCCACATGATTTTTTGTATTATAGGGCCCAACATTGCCCCCGTTTTGAGCCCGAATTGACCCACGGCGCCCACCGGACTACCGTCCAATGAGCTGTACTCGTCAAGACCTTTCATTTGATACCCCACATGGTTTTTTGATACATTCAAAAATTAAACGGCCCTCCGCTCCCCCTTCCCACTCATCAAAAAGGCCTGTTAATTTCTGTTGAATTTACATCTGCTATTAAATTTTACAATTTCTGTTAAATTTTACATTTTTCTGTTAAATTTTACACTTTCTGTTAAATTTAAATTTTTCTGTTAAATTTTACATTTTCTGTTAACTTTACATTTTCTGTTAAATTTTACATTTTCTGTTAAATTTACATTTTCTCTTAATTTTAACATATAACATTTTCTTTTTCTGTTAACTGGTTTTGGGCCCGTTTGACCTATGGATTAAGCAACAAGATGTACTCTTCACGACCTTTCATTTGATACCCAAAATGATTTTTTTGATTTTGGGCCGCACTTGACCCACGGCGCTCCCCGGACTACTACCCATTGAGATCTACTCTTCAAGTCCCTTCATTTGATACCCCACATGATTTTTTGTATTACAGGGCCCAACATTGCCCCCGTTTTGGGCCCGACATGACCCACGGCCCGGACTACCGCCCAATGTGATGTACTCGTCAAGACCTTTAATTTGACACCCCACATGTTTTTTTGTATTATGGACCCCACATTGCCCCCTTTTTGGGCTTGACATGACCCACGGCGCCCCCCGACTACCGCTCAATGAGATGTACTCGTCAAGACCTTTCATTTGATACCCGACATGATTTTTTGTATTATATGGCCCAACATTGCCCCCGTTTTGAGCCCGACATGACCCACGGCGGCCCCCGGGCTACCGCTCAATGAGATGTACTCGTCAAGACCTTTCATTTGATACCCCACATGTTTTTTTGTATTATGGACCCCACATTGCCCCCGTTTTGGGCCTGACATGACCCACAGCGCCCCCCGGACTACAATCCAATGAGATGTACTCGTCAAGACCTTTCATTTGATACCCCACATGGTTTTTTTGGTACATTCAAAAATTAAACGGCCCTCCACGCCCCCTTCCCCCTCATCAAAAAGGCCTGTTAATTTCTGTTAAATTTACATCTGCTATTAAATTTTACAATTTCTGTTAAATTTTACATTTTTCTGTTAAATTTTACACTTTCTGTTAAATTTAAATTTTTCTGTTAAATTTTACATTTTCTGTTAACTTTACATTTTCTGTTAAATTTTACATTTTCTGTTAAATTTACATTTTCTGTTAATTTTAACATTTAACATTTTCATTTTCTGTTAACTGGTTTTGGACCTATGGATTAAGCAACAAGATGTACTCTTCACGACCTTTCATTTGATACCCAAAATTATTTTTTTTATTTTGGGCCCCACTTGACCCCCGGACTACCACCCATTGAGATTAACTCTTCAAGACCCTTCATTTTTAAATTAAATTGAAAATTACCTCATATGATTTTTTGTATTACAGGCCCAACATTGCCCCCGTTTTGGGCCCGACATGACCCACGGCGCCCCCGGACTACCACCCAATGTGATGTGCTCGTCAAGTTATTAATAACGTCGCACTGGACGAGGCAGCCACCCCCAATGTGGACCGTTGAAACATACTAAAAATAAATAAAAATTGATCATAAAAATTTAAAATAATTTTAAAAATAATAATTTCTTACCCATTGAGGCGTAGTAGTAAAATTTCTTGTTTGATTATTATTAGTTGACATTTTACAATATTAAAAATTTTTTTTTTAAAAAAACAAATTCTTGACTTTAATCGTTAAAAACCACAGAAAGAATGATTTTATTAACGTAATTACAAAAATTATTAAATTCCAAAAAATGCATAATAGCATAATTGTATTGTTTTTGCGAGACATTTCAAAGTAAAAAAAAAAAAAATTTTTAGCAAAATTAGGTAAAATTTACAAAATAGTTTTTTTTTGTAATTGGAGAAAAAATTTAAAAAAAAAGAGAAGATAATAAAATAAAAATTTTTTTAGTCTATTATAAAAAAAACCAAAAATTTTGAACAAAGAAACTATTAAATTTAGAATAAACTATTTAGGATATTAAAAGAAAAATTTTTATGTAAAATTAAATTGAAAATTTAATTAAAAAAAAAAAATGGGAGGTATACATTATGTATACATAATATAAAAAAAAATAAAAAATATATATAAAATTATAAAAAAAAAAAAAAAATAATCAAATTATAAATATTAAATTAACATAAATTATATAAAATTTTCTTGAAAATTTGTGAAAATAAAATTATACCATAAAAATTGTATTAAAATTGTAACTTGAAAAATTTGTATACTATAAGAAAATTTATGAATACATATATATATATAAAAATGTAAAAAAAAAACATATATATAAAATAAATTGAATTTTTAATATGTTAAACTAGAATTAAGTTGAAAAATTGTAAAAAATAAACTTTTTAAAATGAAACATACTAAAAATAAATTAAAAAAAAATATAAATAAAAAAAAGTTTTTTAAAAATACTTCCCCTTAAAGAAATATTCAACTAAAAAGTAATAAACAAGCAAATAATACCACATCAATGTACTTTCCCGTTGAGTTTAAGCCACTGTCAGCAATAGTAAGGGTAAGTAGACCTCCTTATAATGGCCTTAATTCTGATAAGATCTACTTTCCCTTACTATTGCTGACATTTAAGTGTACATCTCAATAGGGAGTATTTCGTGGGGCGTCGTGAAACCTTTCATTTGATACCCCACATGATTTTTTGTATAATGGTACCCAACAATGCCGCCGTTTTTTGGTACATATAAAAATTTAAGCTGCCATCCGTGCCTCTTCCCCCTGATCAAAAAGGCCCTTAATTTATAGGACACCAATCATCTGATGACACGAACTCAACTTCCAAATTGGAGCTCAATCCGTCCAGCCCTTTAAGAGTTATGGCCAGGTGAGGAGATACCGACATAACGACATACAGGAAATGTGAATTCATAAAAGGGAAAGTAATAAATATACTGGAGGTGTAAATTTATAAAAGGGAAAGTAATAAATTTTAAATTTATTTTTTAAATTTTTCATTTTTTGTTAGATTTCGCATTTTGCAATAAATTTGACATTTCTTTTAAAATGTTACATTTTCTGTTAAATTTGCATTTTCTGTTATATTTACATCTTCTGTTAAATTTTAAATTTTTTGTTATATGTACATATATTCCATTTCCTGTCAAATTAAAAATTTCTGTTAAATTTACCTCTGCTATTAAATTTTACAATTTCTGTTAAATTTTACATTTTTCTGTTAAATTTTCCAGTTTCTCTAAAAATTTACATTTTTCTGTTAAATTTTAAATTTTCTGTTAAACTCTACATTTTCTGTAAATTTTTTAATTTTATGTTAGATTTCGCATTTTGCAATACATTTTACATTTCTTTTAAAATTTTACATTTTCTGTTAAATTCGCATTTTGTGTTATATTTACATCTTCTGTTAAATTTCAAATTTTTTGTTATATGTACATATATTACATTTCCTGTCAAATTAACAATTTCTGTTAAATTTACATCTGCTATTAAATTTTACAATTTCTGTTAAATTTTACATTTTTCTGTTAAATTTTCCAGTTTCTCTAAAAATTTACATTTTTCTGTTAAATTTTAAATTTTCTGTTAAACTCTACATTTTCTGTAAAATTTTTAATTTTATGTTAGATTTCGCATTTTGCAATACATTTTACATTTATTTTAAAATTTTACATTTTCTGTTAAATTCGCATTTTCTGTTATATTTACATCTTCTGTTAAATTTTAAATTTTTTGTTATATGTACATATATTACATTTCCTGTCATATTAACAATTTCTGTTAAATTTACATCTGCTATTAAATTTTACAATTTCTGTTAAATTTTAAATTTTCTGTTAAATTCTACATTTTCTGTTAAATTTTCCATTTTCTGGTAAATTTACATTTTCTGTTAATTTTAACATTTAACATTTTCATTTTCTGTTAACTGGTTTTGGGCCCGTTTGACCTATGGACTAAGCAACAGTGTGTACTCTTCACGAACTTTCATTTGACCTATGGACTAAGCAACAAGATGTACTCTTCACGAACTTTCACCCAAAATGATTTTTTTGATTTTGGGCCCCACTTGACCCACGGCAATCCCCGGACTACCACCCATTGAGATCAACTCTTCAAGACCCTTCATTTAATACCCCATATGATTTTTTGTATTACAGGGCCCAACATAGCCCCCGTTTTGGGCCCGACATGACCACGGCGCCCCCGGACTACCACCCAATGTGATGTGCTCATCAAGACCTGTCATTTGATATCCCACATGTTTTTTTGTATTATGGACCCTACATTGCCCCCGTTTTGGGCCTGACATGACCCACGGTGCCCCCAGACTACCGCTCAATGAGATGTACTCGTCAAGGCCTTTCATTTGATACCCCACATGATTTTTTGTATTATAGGGCCCAACATTGCCCCCGTTTTGAGCCCGAATTGACCCACGGCGCCCACCGGACTACCGTCCAATGAGCTGTACTCGTCAAGACCTTTCATTTGATACCCCACATGGTTTTTTGATACATTCAAAAATTAAACGGCCCTCCGCTCCCCCTTCCCACTCATCAAAAAGGCCTGTTAATTTCTGTTGAATTTACATCTGCTATTAAATTTTACAATTTCTGTTAAATTTTACATTTTTCTGTTAAATTTTACACTTTCTGTTAAATTTAAATTTTTCTGTTAAATTTTACATTTTCTGTTAACTTTACATTTTCTGTTAAATTTTACATTTTCTGTTAAATTTACATTTTCTCTTAATTTTAACATATAACATTTTCTTTTTCTGTTAACTGGTTTTGGGCCCGTTTGACCTATGGATTAAGCAACAAGATGTACTCTTCACGACCTTTCATTTGATACCCAAAATGATTTTTTTGATTTTGGGCCGCACTTGACCCACGGCGCTCCCCGGACTACTACCCATTGAGATCTACTCTTCAAGTCCCTTCATTTGATACCCCACATGATTTTTTGTATTACAGGGCCCAACATTGCCCCGTTTTGGGCCCGACATGACCCACGGCCCGGACTACCGCCCAATGTGATGTACTCGTCAAGACCTTTAATTTGACACCCCACATGTTTTTTTGTATTATGGACCCCACATTGCCCCCTTTTTGGGCTTGACATGACCCACGGCGCCCCCCGACTACCGCTCAATGAGATGTACTCGTCAAGACCTTTCATTTGATACCCGACATGATTTTTTGTATTATATGGCCCAACATTGCCCCCGTTTTGAGCCCGACATGACCCACGGCGGCCCCCGGGCTACCGCTCAATGAGATGTACTCGTCAAGACCTTTCATTTGATACCCCACATGTTTTTTTGTATTATGGACCCCACATTGCCCCCGTTTTGGGCCTGACATGACCCACAGCGCCCCCCGGACTACAATCCAATGAGATGTACTCGTCAAGACCTTTCATTTGATACCCCACATGGTTTTTTTGGTACATTCAAAAATTAAACGGCCCTCCACGCCCCCTTCCCCCTCATCAAAAAGGCCTGTTAATTTCTGTTAAATTTACATCTGCTATTAAATTTTACAATTTCTGTTAAATTTTACATTTTTCTGTTAAATTTTACACTTTCTGTTAAATTTAAATTTTTCTGTTAAATTTTACATTTTCTGTTAACTTTACATTTTCTGTTAAATTTTACATTTTCTGTTAAATTTACATTTTCTGTTAATTTTAACATTTAACATTTTCATTTTCTGTTAACTGGTTTTGGACCTATGGATTAAGCAACAAGATGTACTCTTCACGACCTTTCATTTGATACCCAAAATTATTTTTTTTATTTTGGGCCCCACTTGACCCCCGGACTACCACCCATTGAGATTAACTCTTCAAGACCCTTCATTTTTAAATTAAATTGAAAATTACCTCATATGATTTTTTGTATTACAGGCCCAACATTGCCCCCGTTTTGGGCCCGACATGACCCACGGCGCCCCCGGACTACCACCCAATGTGATGTGCTCGTCAAGTTATTAATAACGTCGCACTGGACGAGGCAGCCACCCCCAATGTGGACCGTTGAAACATACTAAAAATAAATAAAAATTGATCATAAAAATTTAAAATAATTTTAAAAATAATAATTTCTTACCCATTGAGGCGTAGTAGTAAAATTTCTTGTTTGATTATTATTAGTTGACATTTTACAATATTAAAAATTTTTTTTTTAAAAAAACATATTCTTGACTTTAATCGTTAAAAACCACAGAAAGAATGATTTTATTAACGTAATTACAAAAATTATTAAATTCCAAAAAATGCATAATAGCATAATTGTATTGTTTTTGCGAGACATTTCAAAGTAAAAAAAAAAAAAATTTTTAGCAAAATTAGGTAAAATTTACAAAATAGTTTTTTTTTGTAATTGGAGAAAAAATTTAAAAAAAAAGAGAAGATAATAAAATAAAAATTTTTTTAGTCTATTATAAAAAAAACCAAAAATTTTGAACAAAGAAACTATTAAATTTAGAATAAACTATTTAGGATATTAAAAGACAAATTTTTATGTAAAATTAAATTGAAAATTTAATTAAAAAAAAAAATGGGAGGTATACATTATGTATACATAATATAAAAAAAAATAAAAAATATATATAAAATTATAAAAAAAAAAAAAAAATAATCAAATTATAAATATTAAATTAACATAAATTATATAAAATTTTCTTGAAAATTTGTGAAAATAAAATTATACCATAAAAATTGTATTAAAATTGTAACTTGAAAAATTTGTATACTATAAGAAAATTTATGAATACATATATATATATAAAAATGTAAAAAAAAAACATATATATAAAATAAATTGAATTTTTAATATGTTAAACTAGAATTAAGTTGAAAAATTGTAAAAAATAAACTTTTTAAAATGAAACATACTAAAAATAAATTAAAAAAAAATATAAATAAAAAAAAGTTTTTTAAAAATACTTCCCCTTAAAGAAATATTCAACTAAAAAGTAATAAACAAGCAAATAATACCACATCAATGTACTTTCCCGTTGAGTTTAAGCCACTGTCAGCAATAGTAAGGGTAAGTAGACCTCCTTATAATGGCCTTAATTCTGATAAGATCTACTTTCCCTTACTATTGCTGACATTTAAGTGTACATCTCAATAGGGAGTATTTCGTGGGGCGTCGTGAAACCTTTCATTTGATACCCCACATGATTTTTTGTATAATGGTACCCAACAATGCCGCCGTTTTTTGGTACATATAAAAATTTAAGCTGCCATCCGTGCCTCTTCCCCCTGATCAAAAAGGCCCTTAATTTATAGGACACCAATCATCTGATGACACGAACTCAACTTCCAAATTGGAGCTCAATCCGTCCAGCCCTTTAAGAGTTATGGCCAGGTGAGGAGATACCGACATAACGACATACAGGAAATGTGAATTCATAAAAGGGAAAGTAATAAATATACTGGAGGTGTAAATTTATAAAAGGGAAAGTAATAAATTTTAAATTTATTTTTTAAATTTTTCATTTTTTGTTAGATTTCGCATTTTGCAATAAATTTGACATTTCTTTTAAAATGTTACATTTTCTGTTAAATTTGCATTTTCTGTTATATTTACATCTTCTGTTAAATTTTAAATTTTTTGTTATATGTACATATATTCCATTTCCTGTCAAATTAAAAATTTCTGTTAAATTTACCTCTGCTATTAAATTTTACAATTTCTGTTAAATTTTACATTTTTCTGTTAAATTTTCCAGTTTCTCTAAAAATTTACATTTTTCTGTTAAATTTTAAATTTTCTGTTAAACTACATTTTCTGTAAAATTTTTAATTTTATGTTAGATTTCGCATTTTGCAATAAATTTTACATTTCTTTTAAAATTTTACATTTTCTGTTAAATTCGCATTTTCTGTTATATTTACATCTTCTGTTAAATTTTAAATTTTTTGTTATATGTACATATATTACATTTCCTGTCAAATTAACAATTTCTGTTAAATTTACATCTGCTATTAAATTTTACAATTTCTGTTAAATTTTAAATTTTCTGTTAAATTCTACATTTTCTGTTAAATTTTCCATTTTCTGGTAAATTTACATTTTCTGTTAATTTTAACATTTAACATTTTCATTTTCTGTTAACTGGTTTTGGGCCCGTTTGACCTATGGACTAAGCAACAGTGTGTACTCTTCACGAACTTTCATTTGACCTATGGACTAAGCAACAAGATGTACTCTTCACGAACTTTCACCCAAAATGTTTTTTTTGATTTTGGGCCCCACTTGACCCACGGCAATCCCCGGACTACCACCCATTGAGATCAACTCTTCAAGACCCTTCATTTAATACCCCATATGATTTTTTGTATTACAGGGCCCAACATAGCCCCCGTTTTGGGCCCGACATGACCACGGCGCCTCCGGACTACCACCCAATATGATGTGCTCGTCAAGACCTGTCATTTGATATACCACATGTTTTTTTGTATTATGGACCCTACATTGCCCCCGTTTTGGGCCTGACATGACCCACGGTGCCCCCAGACTACCGCTCAATGAGATGTACTCGTCAAGGCCTTTCATTTGATACCCCACATGATTTTTTGTATTATAGGGCCCAACATTGCCCCCGTTTTGAGCCCGAATTGACCCACGGCGCCCACCGGACTACCGTCCAATGAGCTGTACTCGTCAAGACCTTTCATTTGATACCCCACATGGTTTTTTGATACATTCAAAAATTAAACGGCCCTCCGCTCCCCCTTCCCCCTCATCAAAAAGGCCTGTTAATTTCTGTTAAATTTACATCTGCTATTAAATTTTACAATTTCTGTTAAATTTTACATTTTTCTGTTAAATTTTACACTTTCTGTTAAATTTAAATTTTTCTGTTAAATTTTACATTTTCTGTTAACTTTACATTTTCTGTTAAATTTTACATTTTCTGTTAAATTTACATTTTCTCTTAATTTTAACATATAACATTTTCATTTTCTGTTAACTGGTTTTGGGCCCGTTTGACCTATGGATTAAGCAACAAGATGTACTCTTCACGACCTTTCATTTGATACCCAAAATGATTTTTTTGATTTTGGGCCGCACTTGACCCACGGCGCTCCCCGGACTACTACCCATTGAGATCTACTCTTCAAGTCCCTTCATTTGATACCCCACATGATTTTTTGTATTACAGGGCCCAAAATTGCCCCCGTTTTGGGCCCGACATGACCCACGGCCCGGACTACCGCCCAATGTGATGTACTCGTCAAGACCTTTCATTTGACACCCCACATGTTTTTTTGTATTATGGACCCCACATTGCCCCCTTTTTGGGCTTGACATGACCCACGGCGACCCCCCGACTACCGCTCAATGAGATGTACTCGTCAAGACCTTTCATTTGATACCCGACATGATTTTTTGTATTATATGGCCCAACATTGCCCCCGTTTTGAGCCCGAGATGACCCACGGCGGCCCCCGGGCTACCGCTCAATGAGATGTACTCGTCAAGACCTTTCATTTGATACCCCACATGTTTTTTTGTATTATGGACCCCACATTGCCCCCGTTTTGGGCCTGACATGACCCACAGCGCCCCCCGGACTACAATCCAATGAGATGTACTCGTCAAGACCTTTCATTTGATACCCCACATGTTTTTTTGTATTATGGACCCCACATTGCCCCCTTTTTGGGCTTGACATGACCCACGGCGCCCCCCGACTACCGCTCAATGAGATGTACTCGTCAAGACCTTTCATTTGATGCCCAACATTGCCCCCGTTTTAAGCCCGACATGACCCACGGCGGCCCCCGGGCTACCGCTCAATGAGATGTACTTGTCAAGACCTTTCATTTGATACCCCACATGTTTTTTTGTATTATGGACCCCACATTGCCCCCGTTTTGGGCCTGACATGACCCACAGCGCCCCCCGGACTACAATCCAATGAGATGTACTCGTCAAGACCTTTCATTTGATACCCCACATGGTTTTTTTGGTACATTCAAAAAGTAAACGGCCCTCCGCGCCCCCTTCCCCCTCATCCAAAAGGCCCCAAATTTATATGGTACCAAGCATTTGATGACACGAGCTCAACTTCCAAATTTGAAATCGGTCAAGCCGTTTAAGAGTTATGGCCAGGTGAGGAGATATATATATATATATACATATATATACAGTTGCTCACAAAAGTATCCGGCCACTTCTTTTTTTCAGTAGAATTAATCTTAGACGTTAAGTTTTAAATATCAGAAAACAAATAATTATTATTTTTTAACATTATTTAGTCTTGTAATTTATAATCCAATCATAGAAATATCAAAATTAAATATACTTCAGAAAAAATCGACAACCAAACAATTAAGTACATAATTCGGAAATGCAATTTTTCTCGAATGACGCACTATTTGGAAACTATTTGGTAACTAAACTTACTTTGGGGAAGTCCCCCGTATGCATACACACTTAGTGGCCGACTTTAGTGTCAATTGTTTTATGAGTTCGGACAGCTATGTAAGTTTTTCTGATAATTAATTCATTTTTCTAATATGTTTTTCTAGTATTATAAAGTGCGTTAGTAAAGGCTTTTTATAGCCAATATTAAAAAAAATACTTAATTGAAAATGAAGTGAAAAACATTCAATATTTTGAACCAAGTAGGGTGGCCGGATACTTTTGGGAGCAACTGTATATATATACCTATATACTGGAAGTGTGAATTCATAAAAGGGAAAGTAAAAAGGGAGAACTCGAATTATGTTAATTGTGTATAAAAATCGTATATATAAAATTATTAAAATGAAATGTAACATGGTTATGAAAATTGAATTATAACAATTATTGAAATTAAATGTAAAATTATAATATAAAAAGAAAAAAAAATGTAACTAGATTAAGATCAAGTTTGTTTTATACGTTTTATAATGTTTTTAAATAAAGAATGTTCTAAATTTGGAAACTCATATTTGAAAACTCTGAAATACCATTAAATTAAAAAATATAGATATTTTTTATCTTGGAAGAGGGAGGTGTTGTGTGACAACATTTCATGTAATATTGTCGTCATTGCCTAAAAACGCATTGTATCGAGAGCGCATTGTAATATATAATGGAAACAAAAATAATAAAATACGTCATCGTATTATAAATATTATTGTATACAAATAATACAAACCATAATGACAAACTTAAGTTATTATGTATATTTTATATTATGTATAAAATATAGAAAAGGTAAATAAACGTAAAGTAAATAAACGAAAGCACATAAGCTTTCCTAATAATAATAATAATAATACGTCATCAGCACAATGGGAAATAGCAACATAATTAATGTATTAATTGTTGTTGCACAATTTTACCTTTAATTAATAAGAAAACTTATTTAATTCTATTTATTGAAATATTCTAATATTGCTGAAGAAGCAATATTAGAATATATAAACCGCTGAAAATTGGTATTTCGGATAGTTCAAATATTGAAGTCTTTTACTAAACAGGTTAAGCCTATAGTGAAGAAAAACAATAATAGAACTTTAAGGTTAAAACAGAAATTAGTCTTGTTTTATTTTAAATTATTAGTAGTCAAAGTTACTCATTAAATTGAAAGGAAGAAGTAAGAGGACGATCAGGCCAAACGAGAGATAAATAATATAACGGTGAATATAATTTCATACAAGACAGATCACAACACAATAATTATAGCAAAAAAAAAATTTAATTTGTTGGGTTAATATGTATATAATGTTATTGTTTTTTTTAATAATGTTCTGTAGCAAAACCAACACTACAAAAAAGCCCTGAACAAAGTCTGTGCACTAACCCATACATACCAAAAGGTAGTCAGCGAATTCAATATGACATATAATTTTTTCTTAGATAAAAATTATGTTTTTAGGCTGTGTGCCAAAGGGTTTAAATTTGTAGTTTAAAATTAAATTATGACTGATGAAATTAAATTATGACACTAGCGTGGTGAATATAGAAAGTCAAAATTTAACGACCTTCCAGACCTCGTTAAATTTGACACTTCAGATTAAATTTTGATTTATTTAATATTCATATATCAGATTTTTTATTTACGAGCCCTATCTCATATGTATTGATACATTCCAATATTTTATGATTTTTTTTAATGTTTTATACTAGAATTATTAATAAAAATAAATTTATTTTTTTACAAGAAATTAAAGAAATATTAATAATAATAAAAAAGGATTAACAAAAATGTTATATCAATTATAAAATATTGTAATGGATCAATACATATGAGATAGGGCTCGTACATATTTATAATTTTATTTTTTTTTAATTTAAAATTTTTTTTTTAAAAATTAGAGAGCAAAAAGAAAGAAAAATTTCATCCATCTTTTTTTAAAAATTAAACCAATTGGCACAGCAAACTTGATAGTAAATATTAAAAAAACACCAGCAAAACAAAATTTAATTTTTTGTGTCAAAATTTAAAATTTAAACTCTTTGGCACACAGCCTTAAGGGCTAACCATGGAAGACTTTTGCTGGCTTAAGTAATTTGAAAAGTCAACGAAAAGCCAGGTAAAGTCTTGTCAAAATCGTAATTTACCCATGTACAACTTAAGTGGCTTTTGCTTTTATGTCAGTTTATTAAGTCTAATTTGTTCCCTTTAAGAAAAGCGAACCCTAAACGAACCGCCGGCGAAGTCTTTTGTTCATATATGAGTTCGTTCACGAACTGATTTTATTTCTAGATATAAGAAATACGGAAAAGTAATTTATTTATTTTTTTGGCAGTTATTTTAATAAAAAATATAATTTTTACCAATAAATAATAACATTATCCTTCAACAATAAATAATTATTTCACCACTTACTTATTAATAAGAATTTTTATCAATTTTATTATTTAATTTATTATATAAAACACAAAATTACTTATGAATATTTATTTTTATTTAACCTTCATCTCATCCTCAAAAAAACTTACGTTGTGTACCCTCGTGTGTAGATTTCTACACATATGGAAATATCAGTATATTTTCAATGGTTAATTTCTTTTTTGGGATTGAAATAAAAAAAGCTGATGTTCTAATTTTATTTTATTAAACAAAAAGAGTCAAACTAATTTTTTTCAATGCATTTTTAAAGATCATTTCTATTATGTTCATTGCCTTTTTCTTTTATTCTAAGAAAATTTTACGTCGTGTGTAGATTTCTACATATATGAATTTTTATTTTTTTTTAAGGTTTTGGTTGCTTGATCGTGAGTTTGGTTGCTTGATGTGTATTGTGAATTCAATAAGAATTCAAAATATTCACTTACGATCAAACAACCAAAAGCCTCAATGTCACTGAAAGTGTCAAAAAGTCCATATGTGTAGAATTCTACACACGAGGGTAGACAACGTAACTTTTAAAATTATACAAACTAAGAATGATATTGTAACCGGGAAATAGCTTTTTTCTTCTTAGAATGGTGGTAGAAATAAAGTCACGAAATACCGTTATTTTTCAATCAGCGGTTTTTGAAAAAAATTCAAAAAAAGATGGTATTTGTGTAGTTTTCTACACAAGGGTGGGATGAAGGTTAAACACAATACTATTATAAGACACAACTTTCTTCACTCGCTGTTTACTTTTGTTATGAAATTATAAAGTTTATTAAAAAGTCGTTACTTATCCAGTTCGTATACGGTTCGCCAAAAGCGAATTCGCTGATTTTGCTTAAAGGATCTTTTTTTTTTAACTGTCAAATTTCGACACGGAATGTGCGAATGAAATCGCATTTTCTTAAGCCAACGTAAGTGAACGAAATTTGACGAAACTGAGCAATAAGTCTGTATGGGCACAGCATACATTTTACATGGAATCGTACATTTCCTTAAGCTGACTTAATCCAGCAAAAGTCTTCCATGGTTAACCCTTTAGTGAAAATAAAACGAAATTTATAATATTTTGTAATTAATTATTTTATTAAAAAAATTAATTAAGTATAATTTATATATTTTGTGATTTCTATTATTTAAGATACATGTAATAATAAGCTTTTCTAATAATTTTGTACCATCAGATAGTGTTTTTACATCAATAATGTCTATTGATAAGATACAAATTCACCAATTGGCACAAAAATGCGTATTGTTACCTGTATCTGAAATTAAATATTAATAAATACAAAATAATATAATTATAAAAAATACTCCTGCACAACATATACGTCACCTGGAACAGATTGCAACTGCATAACATATACGTCCAGCAGCTTCACATGAAAAAATAAACAAAGTCATTAAAAAATTCATTTTTGGTTTGTAGTAATTTGGGTAAATATATTTAATAATTCTACTTGATTTTTTAAAATATCTAAATATCTAGTAAAAAAATCGTTTTGACAGTTTTGTGCTTTTTTAAATATAAAATTTCGCGGTTTTCAAATTTCGTTTGCTCAATATTTCTATATCTCGCGAGTAAATTTTCAATTTGTGACCATAAAGTTAATTTTTTACTACTATTTGGTAAAATCCATTGCAATTCATTATATGGAACTTCGGATCCATGTAAAATAACATTTACTACTAAATATTTATTAATACTAATTCGGAAAGAAATATTGCATTCTAAATTGTCGTTCTAGTAAAACAAATACACATTTTTCCTCATTTTCGAAAAGAAGATAATTTTGACAATCGATTTTTTCTTTAAAATTATTTTTAAAAATACTATAATCTGTAATAACGTCTGATGCAAAAAAGTCATTCGACCTTTTTTGTAATAAAATATTTAATTTATCGAATTTTTTTGACGGATCCCGCCGTCTTTGAATGTTTTCTATAGGTACTAAATACTGCGGATAATTTGGAAAAATTGAAGGTGTAGCACCGACATTTAATTTATAAAATTTATTATTTTCGCGTTTTATAAAATCTTCTTCTCGAAAATGAATCGCACAAACAGCAGAACATTTTGTTGGCTGCCAGTCACTTCAGTGAATAGCGCCTATCCACTTATCTTTTATATCCTGATCGTTAGGAAAACCAAAAGTTGGAATCGATGGTTCTGACGAAAAATAATTGGACTTGCAGTAAGGTACCACACAATGTCGCGACATTATTTAACTACAAAAATCAAAAAATTGCACGAAATTTGCACACTTAGTTTATATTAAATTGCCTTTAGCACACTAATTATTAACTATAAATTAAATACCATTTTTTTTAATAAAAACAAATTATTAAACTATAATTTACACTACTTTTTAATAAAAATATCTTATTAATTACCATAAAATATCACTTTTATTTATTTATTTTCCTCGCGTCTTTTTATGCCGCCATTAAATTTGACATTAGCAAATTTTTGAGTTCTGACTACTCTCGCGGTTTCGATGTATGCGTACATCAGGGCTTTGTAGTAGTGTTGCCCTGCAAATACAGAAATACTGAAAGCAGTACTACTTTCATTAATGAGTAGCCTACTGATTTTTCGGCTGTTTTTATACTGAATTCGTTTTACTGGGTTCGTTTTACTATAAACTAATACATGGAAAGCAGCTATCTAATTTTAAAATAGGATTGCATATGTGATAGAGTGAAACAAAATATGCTGAGACTTAATTGCTGATTCAGTACATTATTCAGTACTTACTACTCTATACTGAATTGTCATTACTGATTCAGTACATTATTCATTACATACTCTTCAGCACTGAGTTTTCAATACTGATGCAGTACGTACTACTCAGTACGTACTACTCAATACGTACTACTCAATAATAGGATGAAATAAAATACTTATTTTTATTACAACAAAATGTTTTTTTAATTTTTAATTTTTTTGTAGATGATTTTTTTTTTAAATGTTTTTTTATTTTTAATTATTTTTGGATATTGGTTTTTCTCTTTTTTTATAAAATCTATTGTGCGATTTTAACACGTATTTCTTCCAGTCGGTTTCAAATTGTATAATTGTTGTATTTGGACCGGACGCTTCTGAAAAGAAGAATAATTCATATAAAAATTATATATTTAGTTTAAAACAAAAATAGTTACCATATAAAATAGTTTTAAATACATCTAATTGTATTAAGCTTTTTTTTCCAGCTACACCACGTAAATTGAAATTTCGATACACATCGTCAGTAGCTATTAGCCTAAACGCCCTCTCTATTTTGTTAATAACTGTATAAATTTTTTTTTAATATTTAGTAAAAATTCAAAAATGAAATAGTTTACCATTTTTTCAATCTTATCTACTCTTTCATTTATTTTAAAAATATCTTTTTGATTCTCCAGTATCACTTTGTAAATTTTTCCAATAATTCTGAAATAATAAATTTATTACTATAAATTTATTACTATATAGCAAGGTAGTTGTAAAATATAAATTATTAATTACCTTTATTATTTGAAGTATTTTTTTAACATGTGATGGCTGTTTTATGTTCAGTTGTGTTTCATCAACATTTATATTCAATTGTGTTTCATCATCATCTTCGTTATTTTCCTGCTCATCATAAGCGATGCATGAATCAAATAAATCCTGCGAGAAATTCAATTCTAAACATATTTCTATCATTTGTATAATTTCTTCTTAATTAATAATAAAATTAAAATTTATTTAAAAACAAAACATTACGTGATTCTTGTGTCTCGAGACCAGAATCCAAATTAATTTGTAAACAGCTTTGCTTGTAGAGGGCTCGTCAGTGTAAAAATTTTTGTCAGTTTCATATTTTTTTGCTATAAATTTAAAATAAATTTATTATAAAATATATCTTTTTTGTAAAATAAAAACCATTAAAAGTTTGTTTTGCTCTCTTCATACTACAATCTTCTTGATTGACATCATATTGATCTGTATTAGAGAGGTCCTTCAAGTAGTAATACTTATTATCTACTTTTTTACGTTTTTCTACAAATTTAAAGTAAATTAATTATAAAATAATTTTATTTGCCAAAACATTACGTGTTGTAATTGGTGTTGAAGAAACAAATCCTTGAGTTATATTTTCACTATTTAGATCGTTTTCGTAATTGTCCATTATTGGTGATAGTTCGACAGTCATTTTGTATTTATTTACTTATTACCTAACAAAAAAGTTTTTTTTATTTTAATGATTAAATTTTGGGAATAAATTGTGTAAAATAGGTATAAGAATTATTTTGTTTTCGTGTCGAATAGAATAAAATTTATATGTTATTTCTGATTGATAAAATGTAAAAATTTTTATTTTCAAATTAAAGCAGGCTACAATTCCAAGTGCAGAAGATGAGCTGACAGGTTCAGTAAAACAATCTGTAACAGTTTCAAATTTACGAGCAAGAATAGTAGCTCACATGAAAGCAATCTTATTGCTGAATGTAAGAGAAAAAATACATAGTATACATCATAATCAACTCTATCTTTTAAAGCTACAATTTCTGTATATAATAAAAATTGTCGATATTATGTAGCCTTCCAGTAAGCAAGATCATCAATCGGTCGCATATTTCGAACGAATTCTGATGGTGTTCCACTTTGTATACTACGCAATACATCATTTATTTCCTCAGTTTTAAAGAATGTTCCATTGAAGTTACCCTTACTTAAATCAGTTAAAATTTTCATCATAACGCCCAAATCAATTAAATGCATCACATTAACGGAAATTGCGTTACCATACCAATATTTATTTCTTCTAAGATATTTTTTTTCCTCTAAATTCTGGGCAATGATGGTCGGGGTCCATCCTTATCGAAAAACTATTATCAGTTCTAAACTTGAAAAGCAACTCTTCTCTGAATTACACACCCTTTTTGGTTACATTTTTGGCAACTTGTTTTTCCGGTGTGGTAATGTACTCCACATATATAAGCCCTAGCTGGACTATCTGCAATAAAGGCTCTAACTTTAAAACGTCTGCTTTCTGAACGATAATCTACTATAATTACACAATTATCTTCCAAAAATTTAATTTCATCTGCGACCATTTTTAAATATTCGTTCACATGAACTGGTTTTGATGTTCCAGAAAAGCATGCTATTAAAAATGGGTTTTCGTTTACAAACGTGCCAATTATGGGCCATAAAACTTTTCTGGAACTTTTAAATAAATTTAATCTAGCGATACTAATATCCACAACGACGGTAAATACTAGTTTTAAGAATAGAAAAGATTTTTTTTTTAAATAATTTTCTATACCAAAATGAATATATTGGCCCGATGAAAAATTAAATATTTCTGGTGACTTTCGACTTGTTTGAAGAAGTGTTCGGGCACATTTTTTACATTCGACCGACGTAGTGATTTCAATAAAGAATCAATTTTGTTGTGTGGAATTTTCAATAAAGAATCAATTTTGTTGTGTGGAACATAATGGCACATTTTTTACATTCGACCGACGTAGAGATTTCAATAAAGAATCAATTTTGTTGTGTGGAATTTTGTTTTGCACTGCCCATGTTCGAAATTCGACGCATAACGACGTATTTATTTGAATTGCTTCTGAACTATTCATTGTAGTAATGTCATCATAATTTTTAGCATCGAAATTAGTTTCACAAATGTGATCATCACTTTCATCACTGTTGCTACGATCATTTAGCAATCTGGTCTCAATTCATTCACAATTTCACAGGGTAAATTAGAATTAACTGCACCAAATTTATCCAAATTTGTATATCTTAATACATCCATTTTGTATTCCCTTTCAATTTTGGACATTTTATTTTTGAAATTTTTTTTTGACATTTTTGTTTATATTATTCTGAACTTATAATATTCTAAAATGTAGAGGAAGGGAAAAGTTATTGTGAGATATATGCATGAGTATATAAAATTATCCACTAAAAAAAACATAGATGACATGCAAATGATCAAATGAGATAAATGGGGAAATTTTATGATATAAACTTATAATATTAAAATAATAACATTTTAATACCTTCCTTTACATTTTATAAAAAATTTTTTGTACAATAAAAGTAAACTAATTATTACTTATTTATTAAGTTAAAAACAATTTTTTCACTCGCCTTATTTCTTCACAAAACTTGATTTTTCACTTTTATTATAACCTATAAAACTCAGATACGCCACGTAATAGTGAGTATTCAAATTCATTACTGAGTATTCATGCTCAGTACTGATATCATTATGAATAATCACTACAAATTTCAGTAATGAATATAGTACTGAGATCTCAGTGATATAATTTAAGGCGAGATAAAGATATGTTAATAAAAGTTTTTGTTTCAGTTTATTACTGAATGTTCAGGGGTAATGGATGTAGTATTTTCATAAGTTACTATTCACCAGTAATACATACTCATTTTTTTTTGTATCATACACAAAATTTTACTAAACTATTTACAGAAATTTTGTATATGAGTGTGTCACCCCTGAATTCTGGTTTGAAAGTATTTTTAAAATAAAAAATTTTTATTTTACACTTTTTAGTCGGTCAAATATTTATTCATTTATTCATTTATGATGGGCCCCACACATGATATAGGTTTTGGGCCCTAATATGAATTACGAAGCCCCACGAACTGCGCAACGAGATGTGTTCTTCAATACCTTTTATTTCATACCTCTCATGTCTTTTTGCATTATGGGCCCACAAGACCCAGAGTACCTCTCGGAGTACTCAACAAGATGTCATCTTCAAGATGTCATCTTTCATTTTATACCTCACATAATTTTTTTACGATTTTGGGCCCCAGTTAACACATGGACTACCCCAAGATATGTACTCTGCAAGAACTTTTATTTGATACCCCACCTGATATTTTGTATGATGGGCAAACATGACCCACTTTTGGGCCCCCGTATAACCGAATGTGTCCCATGTACTGCACGACGTGATGTACTATTCAAGACCTTTCATTTAATGACCCGCAAGATTATGGTCCTATATGTAATGGGCCCATATGCCAACTTTTGGAGCCATGCCCCACTGTGCCTCTAGGACTTTTCAACGAGATATACTATTCAAGACCTTTCATTTGATACCCTTTTGTATAATAGGCCCAACATGACCCAATTGGGGGTCCCGTATAACCGAATGCGCCCCAAGGACTACCCTCATTGAGATGTGCTTTTCAAGACCTTTCATTTGATACCCCACATGATTTTTTATGATGGGGCCCAACATTACCCCAGTTTTAGCCCATACATGACACACGGCGCCGCACGAAATACACCCCATTGAGATGTACACTTTAAAACCTTTCATTTGATACCCGACATAATTTTTTGTATTATGGAGCCCAACATGACACACGGCGCCCCCGAACTATTCCTATTGAGATGTACTCGTCAATACCTTTCATTTGATACCCCACATGGTTTTTTTGGTACATTCAAAAATTAAACGGCCCTTCGCGCCCGTTCCCCCTCATCAAAAAGGCCCCAAATTTATAGGGCAATAAACTTCCAAATTTGAGCTCAATCGGTCAAACCGTTTAAGAGTTATGGCCAGCTGAGCAGATAGCGACATACCGACATACTGGAAGTGTGAATTCATAAAAGGGCAAGTAATAAATATACTGGAAGTGTGAATTCATAGAAGGGAAAGTAATAAATTTTACATTTTTTGTAAAATTTTTCATTTTCTGTTAAATTTTGCATTTTGCAATATATTTTACATTTCTTTTAAAATTTTACATTTTCAGTTAAATTTGCATTTTCTGTTAAATTTACATCTGCTATTAAATTTTACAATTTCTGTTAAATTTTACACTTTCGGTTTAAATTTAAATCTTCTATAAAATTTTACATTTTCAAATATTACAATATACATCTTTTGTTAAATTTTACATTTTTTGTTATATGTATATTACATTTTCTGTCAAATTTACAATTTCTGTTAAATTTACATCTGCTATTAAATTTTACAATTTCTGTTAAATTTTACATTTTTCTGTTAAATTTTACACTTTGTGTTAAATTTACATTTTTCTGTTAAATTTACATTTTTCTGTTAAATTTTACATTTTCTGTTAATTTTAACATTTAACATTTTCATTTTCTGTTAACTGGTTTTGGGCCCGTTTGACCTATGGACTAAGCAACAAGATGTACTCCTCACGACCTTTCATGTAATACCCAACATGATTTTTTTATATTGGGGCCCACTTTACCCACGGTGCCCACATGATTTATTTCTATGATGAGACCACGTGACCCACTTTTAGGCCCCACATGATCCACGGGACCCACAGAATACTCTCCATTGAAATGTACTCTGCAAGACATTTCATTTGATACCCCACATGATTTTTTGTTTTACAGGCCCAACGTTGCCCCGTTTTGGGGCCCGACATGACCAACGGACTACCGCCCAATGAGATGTACTCTTCAAGACCTTTCATTTGATACCCCACATGGTTTTTTGGTACATTCAAAAATTAAACGGCCTCGCGCCCCTTCCCCCTCATCAAAAAGGCCCCAAATTTATAGGGCATCAAACTTCCAAATTTGAGCTCAATCGGTCAAACCGTTTAAGAGTTATGGCCAGGTGAGCAGATAGCGACATCAAACTTCCAAATTTGAGCTCAATCGGTCAAACCGTTTAAGAGTTATGGCCAGGTGAGCAGATAGCGACATACCGACATACTGGAAGTGTGAATTCATTAAAGGGCAAGTAATAAATATACTGGAAATGTGAATTCATAGAAGGGAAAGTAATAAATTTTACATTTTTTGTAAAAAAATTCATTTTCTGTTAAATTGTGCATTTAGCAATATATTTTACATTTCTTTTAAAATTTTACATTTTCAGTTAAATTTGCATTTTCTGTTAAATTTACTTCTTCTGCTAAATTTTACAATTTCTGTTAAATTTTACAATTTCGGTTTAAATTTAAATCTTCTATCAAATTTTACATTTTCAAATAATACAATTTACATCTTCTGTTAAATTTTACATTTTTTGTTATATGTATATTACATTTTCTGTCAAATTTAAAATTTCTGTTAAATTTACATCTGCTATTAAATTTTACAATTTCTGTTAAATTTTACATTTATCTGTTAAATTTTACACTTTCTGTTAAATTTTACATTTATCTGTTAAATTTTACACTTTCTGTTAAATTTACATTTTTCTGTTAAATTTACATTTTTCTGTTAAATTTTACATTTTTCTGTTAAATTTTACACTTTCTGTTAAATTTACATTTTTCTATTAAATTTTACATTTTCTGTTAAATTTACATTTTCTGTTAATTTTAACATTTAACATTTTCATTTTCTGATAACTGGTTTTGGGACCGTTTGACCTATGGACTAAGCAACAAGATGTACTCCTCACGACCTTTCATTTAATACCCAACATGATTTTTTTTTATTTTGGGCCCCACTTTACCCACGGTGCCCCATAGACTACCCAACGATATGTACTCTTCAAGACCTTTCATTTGATGCCCCACATGATTTATTTCTATGATGAGACCACTTGACCCACTTTTGGGCCCCACATTCTTTTGCTCTTCAGTAAGAATTGTTTTTGAATCGATTCGATTCTGTCAATATGAATTTGAAAAAAAGGATCCCATATAGAACATGCATATTCAAGGACCGGACGGACGATTGAACAGAATAACGATTTAGTTACGCAGACATTCTTAAATTCTTTTGCTCTTCTTTTTATGAAACCTAGAAGTTTTTTTGCCTTAGAAACTATTTGGTCGATGTTTAAAGTGAAGCTAAGTTTCACGCCCAACAGAACACCTAGGTCATTGATATGATTAGCCCGATTGAGCTGTGTACCATTAATATGGTAGTCATGCAGCAAAATTGATTTTTTTCGGGAGAAACTAATCACATGTAGCTATGATTTTATATAGTTTAAGATCATCAGCATAGAAGAGATGTGATATGTCGGCAAGACATTCCGAGAGATCCCTGATAAAGATGTTAAACAGAAGGGGTCCTAAATGACTACCTTGAGGAACCCCTGATGTGACATCAATACCGGATGAAATAAGTCCTTGGAATCTTACGAATTGAGTCCTATTATTGAGATATGCATTTGTCACCACTTTTATAAATAGGAGTTAAGTAGGACGACTTCCAGTCAGATGGAAAAATGCCAAGAGAGAGAGAGAGATTTGTTAAAGATTAAATTTAATGGTATTGATAATTGTTGTGCACAGCTGTGAAGGAAACTGGTTGGTATTAAATCTGGCCCTGGACCCTTTTTAATATCAAGGTTGAGTAACTCTTTCAAAATCTCATCAGAAGTTAACCCTAAGAAGTTAAATATTGGATGTGTAGATTACGGTAGGTTATTGTTTGGCCTTGATGGTGGCTTATAAACTTCACGAAAACGAGCTGCAAACATATCACAAATTTCACTTGGTGAGGATGATGTTTTGTCATAACCATTGCATTCTCTTTTTAAGTTGACAAAATCAAAGATTTTTTTAGGATCAGTGATGATTGTTTGACTAAGGTTATTAATATAACTTCAGACGCTAGTTTCTGATGGATCTGAATTAATTCAGCATCAGGATTAGGATCGTTTTTAATTTTATAATATATTTTGTTTCTGCGGTTACGTAATGCTCTAAGGTCCTTGTTTAACCATGTCTCAGTAAGTTTGTCTTTTTTTATGATTTTTGGAACTTTTAGTTCTATTATATCAAAAATCTCATTATAAAATACCGATGAATTGTTGTCAAGGTCGTTGGATGAGAGCATGTCGGTCCAGTTGATGGTAGCCAGAGCATTGTTGATACGTTCATAGTCAGCGTTTTTAAAATCAAATACAACTTTTTTGTTGTAAGTCTTAGTAAACGTAATCTTCTGTTAAATTTTACATTTTTTGTTATATGTATATTACAGTTTCTGTCAAATTTACAATTTCTGTTAAATTTACATCTACTATTAAATTTTAGAATTTCTGTTAAATTTTACATTTATCTGTTAAATTTTACACTTTCTGTTAAATTTTACATTTATCTGTTAAATTTTACACTTTCTGTTAAATTTACATTTTTCTGTTAAATTTACATTTTTCTGTTAAATTTTACATTTTCCTGTTAAATTTTAAACTTTCTGTTAAATTTACATTTTTCTGTTAAATTTTACATTTTCTGTTAAATTTACATTTTCTGTTAATTTTAGCATTTAACATTTTCTGTTTAACTGGTTTTGGGCCCGTTTGACCTATGGACTAAGCAACAAGATGTACTCCTCACGACCTTTCATTTAATACCCAACATGATTTTTTTTATTTTGGGCCCCACTTTACCCACGGTGCCCCATGGACTACCCAACGATATGTACTCTTCAAGACTTTTCATTTGATGCCCCACATGATTTATTTCTATGCTGAGACCACTTGACCCACTTTTGGGCCCCACATGATCCACGGGACCCACAGCATACTCTCCATTGAAATGTACTCTTCAAGACATTTCATTTGATACCCCACATGATTTTTTGTTTTACCGGCCCAACTTTGCCCCGTATTCGGCCCGACATGACCCACGGTGCCCGGACTACCGCCCAATGAGATGTACTCGTCAAGACCTTTCATTTGACACCCCACATGATTTTTTGTATTAAGGAGCCCAACATTGCCCCCGTTTTGGGCCCGACATGACCCACGGCGCCCTCCCGGACTACCATCCAATGAGATGTACTCGTCAAGACCTTTCATTTGATACCCCACATGGTTTTTTTGGTACATTCAAAAATTAAACGGCCCTTGCGCTCCCTTCCCCCTCATCAAAAAGGCCAAATTTTCCCCGCTCAAGGGGTGTAACTTTTTTGATATATAAGCCCCCTCACCCACTTAAATAAGGTGGGGGGTAAATTTGTTATATGAAATCGAAATGCAGTTACCTTCAATTTTTGTACAAATCGCACGAGTGCTTATACTATTTCTAAGCGTTTAAAAAAGTGTATGTTTACTTTGCGTACGGCGTACGGCGTACGGCGGACACGGATTTTTTTTTTGTTGATTCTGATTCCCTGACAGCTAAAACGTCCAGAAAAATCAAAATCTCGAAAAAAAATTTTCGAAATTTAGACCGCGCCACAAAGCTTCATATATTTCCAATATATGAAGCAAAATCATGTGGGGTATCAAATTAAATGTCTTGAAGAGTACATTTCAATGTAGAGTATTCTGTGGGTCCCGTGGATCATGTGGGTCCCAAAAGTGGGTCAAGTGGTCTCATCATAGAAATCAATCATGTGGGGCATCAAATGAAAGGTCTTGAAGAGTACATATCGTTGGGTAGTCCATGGGGCACCGTGGGTAAAGTGGGGCCCAAAATAAAAAAAAATCATGTTGGGTATTAAATGAAAGGTCGTGAGGAGTACATCTTGTTGCTTAGTCCGTAGGTCAAACGGGCCCAAAACCAGTTAACAGAAAATGAAAATGTTAAATGTTAAAATTAACAGAAAATGTAAATTTAACAGAAAATGTAAAATTTAACAGAAAATTTAAAATTTAGCAGAAGAAGTTAATTTAACAGAAAATGCAAATTTAACTGAAAATGTAAAATTTTAAAAGAAATGTAAAATATATTGCTAAATGCAAAATTTAACAGAAAATAAAATTTTTTACAAAAAATGTAAAATTTATTACTTTCCCTTCTATGAATTCACACTTCCAGTATATTTATTACTTGCACTTTTATGAATTCACACTTCCAGTATGTCGGTATGTCGCTATCTGCTCACCTGGCCATAATTCTTAAACGGTTTGACCGATTGAGCTCAAATTTGGAAGTTTTATGCCCTATAAATTTGGGGCCTTTTTGATGAGGGGGAAGGGGCGCGAAGGGCCGTTTAATTTTTGAATGTGCCAAAAAAACCATGTGGGGTATCAAATGAAAGGTCTTGACGAGTACATCTCATTGGACTGTAGTCCGGGGGGCGCCGTGGGACATGTCGGGCTCAAATCGGGGAAATGTGGGGCTCCTAATACAAGAAATCATGTGGGGTATCAAATGAAAGGTCTTGACTAGTACATCTCAGTGGGCGGTAGTCCGGGGCGCCGTGGGTCATGTCGGGCCCAAAACGGGGCAAAGTTGGGCCTGTAAAACAAAAAATCACGGGGGGTATCAAATGAAATGTCTTGGAGAGTACATTTCAATGGAGAGTATGCTGTGGGTCCCGTGGATCATGTGGGTCCCAAAAGTTGGTCAAGTGGTCTCATCATAGAAATAAATCATGTGGGCCATCAAATGAGAAGTCTTGACGAGTACATATCGTTGGGTAATCCATGGGGCACCGTGGGTAAAGTGGGGCCCAAAATAAAAAAAATCATGTTGGGTATTAAATGAAAGGTCGTGAGGAGTACATCTTGTTGCTTAGTCCATAGGTCATACCCCACACGATATTTTTATGATTTTAGGCCATGTTGACCAGCATGACCAACATGACCCCTTTTGGAACCTCGTATAACCCAGTGTGCCTTTACGGACTACCCTAATTGAGATGTACTTAAATTACAAAAATTTACAATTTCAGTTAAATTTACATCTGCTATTAAATTTTACAATTTCTGCTAAATTTACATTTTTCTGTTAAATTCCACATTTTCTGTTTAATTTTACATTTTCTGTTAAATTTACATTTTCTGTTAATTTTAACATTTTCATATTCTGGTAACTGGTTTTGGGCCCGTTTGACCTATACCCACGGTGTCCCATGGATTACCCAACGATATGTACTCGTCAAGACTTTTCATTTGATGGCCCACATGATTTATTTCTATGATGAGACCACTTGACCAACTTTTGGGACCCACATGATCCACGGGACCCACAGCATACTCTCCATTGAAATGTACTCTCCAAGACATTTCATTTGATACCCCCCGTGATTTTTTGTTTTACAGGCCCAACTTTGCCCCGTTTTGGGCCTGACATGACCCACGGCGCCCCGGACAACCGCCCACTGAGAAAACCGGGGCAATGTTGGACCCCATATTACAAAAAATCATGTCGGGTATCAAATGAAAATTGTAAATGGTCATGCTGGTCAACATGGCCTAAAATCATAAAAATATCGTGTGGGGTATCAAATGAAAGGTCTTGACGAGTACATCTCATTGAGCGGTAGTCCGGCGGCGCTGTGGGTCATGTCGGGCCCAAAACGGGGGCAATGTTGGGCCCCATCGTACAAAAATCATGTGGGGTATCAAATGAAAGGTCTTCAACAGTACATTTCAATGGGTAGTAATCCGGTGGATGCCATGAGTCATCTGGGGCCCAAAAAGGGGACAATGTGGGGCCCATCATACAAAAAATTATGTGTGGAAATCAAATGAAAGGTCTTGAAAAGTACATCAGTAGTACGGATGTAACAATTGAGTAAATCCCATACAAACTAATAAAGGACAGCCTGATTAACAGCTGGACGGTAATTCGCTTAACTGCTACAACCCCATTTAAGGCAATGTATTAAAAAGAGCCAGCAATAGCACTTTCTATTGGTTAGGAACTAGTTTTGGAAGCGTGAAAATCTGTAAAACAAATGTTTATCCATGTTAAAAATATGTAAGCTCCTGTTAAAGTCAATTTGCTCGCTACCTTCACTACTGAAGTAAATTTGTTCTATCAAAAATTTGTAGTCTACATTCACTACTAAAGTAAATTTATTTTATAAAAAATTTTTAGTCTACATTCACTACTAAAGTAAATTTATTTTATAAAAAATTTGCAGTCTACGTTCACGGCTAAAGTAAATTTGTTCTAACAAAAATTCTACATTTACACGGCTAAAGTAAATTTGTTCTATCAAAAATTCACGCCTAAAGTAAATTTGTTCTATCAAAAATTCACGCCTAACGTAAATTTGTTCTAACAATAATTCTACAGTCTACATTCACTGCTAAAGTAAATTTGTTCTAACAAAAATTCTACATTCACACGGCTAAAGTAAATTTGTTCTATCAAAAATTCACGCCTAAAGTAAATTTGTTCTATCAAAAATTCACGCCTAAAGTAAATTTGTTCTAACAATAATTCTACAGTCTACATGTACTGCTAAAGTAAATTTGTTCTAACAAAAATTCTACATTCACGCGGCTAAAGTAAATTTGTTCTATCAAAAATTCTACATTCACTGCTAAACTAAATTTGTTCTATCAAGAATTCACGGCTAAAGTAAATTTGTTCTAACAATAATTCTACAGTCTACATGCACTGCTAAAGTAAATTTGTTCTAACAAAAATTCTACATTCACGCGGCTAAAGTAAATTTGTTCTATCAAAAATTCTACATTCACTGCTAAACTAAATTTGTTCTGTCAAAAAATCACGGCCAAAGTAAATTTGTTCTAACAATAATTCTACAGTCTACATGCACTGCAAAGTAAATTTGTTCTATAGCAGTTGTTGTGTTAACAGATTAAGTTAGGAACCTGTAAAACTAAAAACCTGTAGGACTGCATTTAGCTTGCTTAACTCTCTTTGTAAACAAAATAAACTTGTAAGCCCCGCCTATGTAAACAAATCTAAACTTGTATGACCGCATTTTTTCACAACTGCAGGTTATCCTAAATTAACTCTTGTTTCAAAGCAAAGAAAGAAAAAAAGCTCATTGTACAACATGATAAACACATAAAATTCAAGTTGTGTTATCCCGCCTTTGTAAACAAAACAAACAAAAAAAACGCTTAATATACAAATCTGTATTTTTGATTTAATTTCACTGTCTAGGTTAAGTTCATTATCATTAATAAAATAAGAAAAAAAAACAAGTTATCAAACACAATCATTTATTCAAATTGAAAATATTTTTTCAGGCTAATATTATTTAAAAATATAAATAAGTGATATCAAATTAAATAATAAACTTATGATACACATAATGAAGTAAAAATATTGTGGTTTTTTGCATTGATTGATAGTTTTGTTAAATGTTATTCGTTCATATAAACCACATACATCTGTACCTTGGTCCTTTGTTAATGTCGTTTCTTTATAGGTGTCAGCAAATATATAACATTTAGGAGAATAGTATTTATGCAAAGCTGAAATAGAAATATCATCGCCTTTATTCCAATGGTAAAGCTGTGTGTTGCAATAATAACACTGTACAATATCCCCTGTATTTAAATAGAAAAATCCATTCGACGCCAACTTTTGTTTGCTAATAAAAGTTTTGGGCCAAAATTTAAACGTCTTAAGACGATCCTCCAAGTTGCTTAACAGTGTCATATTGAAGAACAATTTTTATATAAATAAAGTTCGTAAGTTACCATTGATATTTATACTGTTTCGACGTTATGGTCAACATTAATTCAAAAATCAAGAAAGTATTTTACGACAAAAAAGGAACACATATATATGGTTCTAAAGCAAATATTCATAAAGCTTTAAAATCTAAAGTAAGCCATAATAAAATTAAAGAATGGCTTAAATATCAAGATGTATATACATTACATCGTTTTGCTAAAAAGAAGTTCTATAGAAATCACTACGTAGTTCAAGATATTGAATAGCTTTGGGAAATTGATTTATGTGATATGAAAATGTATAAAAAATTTAACGATAATTACACGTTTTTGATAACAGTCATTGATGTGTTTTCAAAATATGGTTGGTTATACCCACTAAAAAATAAAACAGGTAAAGAAATAAATAAAATGTTTCATAGAATTCTACAAGAAAGTGGTAGAAAACCAATGACAGTTCAATCAGACAAAGGTAAAGAATTTAAAAATGTGAATTTCCAAAATTATTTAAAACAAAACAACATTCGTCAACGTTTTCCACAAATTCTATCAACACAAAAAGCTGCAGTTGTTGAACGATTTAATCGTACCATAAAAGAAAAAATGTTTGAATACTTTACAGAAACTGGAACTAAAAGATATATTGATATTTTACCAAATCTTATTAGAGCCTATAACAATTTTTATCACCGTAGAATTAAAATGAAACCATCAGAAGTCAACCATATACATGTTAAACAGATTTATGAAATTTACAGAAATCTACATCAAAATGACCCTCAAATTAATATAGATATATTTGTAGGAGATTTTGTACGTATAGTAAGAAAAAAAGCTATATTTGAACATGGATATACAGAAAAATGGACAACAGAAATTTTTCAAGTGTATAAAGTTATAAATAGAGATCCATATCCTTTATTTATTTTAAAAGACTTAAAGTTGAAGGAAGATTTTATTTTAGGACGAGAAGTTGAAGGAAGATTTTATTATCAAGAGCTTCAAAAAATTAATAATAATGATAGTTTTTACTCACCCGTTTACAATGATGATAGCAGGGCCTGCAGGATGTAGTAAAACTACATTTATATGTAAATTAATTAGAAACAAAACAATATATTGAACCTGTACCAACAAAAATTTTATGGTGTAACCCTAAATTTAGTGCTGTACCTAAAAGCATGAGGAATTTAGAATATCATAATGAAGTGCCAGAAAACATTAGCAATGAAAATAACGAACCTATATTAATTGTTTTAGACGACTTCATGTTAAACGCGCAGCCGAACTACTGATCAGTAGTTTTATAATTATGGCCTTTTTTTAAATGCAACTACTCTAAATGCATATTTGGAGTATATGTTGCACCCTCTAACTGCAGAAATTAAAATTATAACTGATTTTATACTACTACTTACTAAATTTCAGATGCGACATTAAACCTATTTTTTGGAGCTTATTCACAATTGGAAAACAAATTTTGAAAACGATTTTAGTATTCTGCGCTTCTAGCGATAGAAATTGGAAATACAGTTAACGGCAACGTATTCTACTCTTAACTACCTTTCCAACGAGTAGTCACACTTCATTTTTGGTGCACATATACTATATTAAATTACAACTTTTTACTTGTATTTTACTGCCCTATAGTGGCAAACAATCAGATTATGAGAATGTCTGATTTATTTTAGTTTATATTAGCTTTCTAGCGTTTGCTTTCCCTTAATTTTTGATAAAGATTCACCAAATTAAATAACATTTTTAAAAAACAATATAATTATATGTTTCGCCCTCTAGTGGTAGAATTTAAAATTATTATAACTGTGGTTTTATATTACTACTTACTATCTTTCAGATGTAACAGTAAACCTAATTTTTGGGGCATATTGACTATTGAAAATCACATTTTAAAAATTAAGATTTTATATATTTTAGTATTCAGCATCTCTAGCGGTGGAAATTTGATATACGGTTCATGGGATCGTATTCTACTCTTAAATACCTTTCCAACGAGTGGTCAAAATTCATTTTTGGTGCACACTTACTATATAAAATTACATTTTTATTCGGAAAAAGAAGTTTTGGCAAAATGCGAATAGCGCCGTCTACCGGCCGAATTTTAAAATTCTATCAATTACATCTGGTTCTCAATAAATCAAGCTTTCCATCGGTGGGTCTATCATAAACTTGTGTGTACAGTAACTATGTGAAATAACTGGTTTTTATTGTTTACACCGGACGGACAGACAGACGGACAGACGGACGGACAGACGGACGGACGGACAGAAAAGCGTTAACATAAGGGATTTTTTTTTTTTTAAAAAAGCCCTAAAAACTAAGTCAATAACAAATATTATTACACGTGTAAAATTAAATTTTTCTTATTTTTTTCTTTGGAAAAAGAAAGGTTTATGTGACTTTTATAGTTGTTAATAACCTTGAACATTCTATTAATTGGTTCAAATTTACCATAGTTCGTACGGTGGAATATTTCTCGAAATATATTTTCCGACCGAAACCGAGTACTATGATTTACATGCGTAACAACTTGGTTTTTGATATACTCAGAGTTGATCTGGCCATTATTAACTTGAATTATAAATAGAATGTCCGCAATTAGTCTCCTTGATTCTAGGGATTTTAGTTGCAAGAGATTTAGCCTGTCCTTGTATGGAGGTAATATCACTGGGTTTAACCAATTTCAGTTACGTAAAGCGTAGCTAAGAAATTTTTTGTGCACTGATTCGAATCTCTCTATATGGTCCCGATAATAGGGAGACCAAACTTGGCTAACATAGTCAAGGTTCGGCCTAACAAGAGAAGTAAATAAAGATTTAAGGATATATGGATCCTCAAATTCCTTACACCATCGCTTGATGAAACCCAACATCGAATTTGCTTTACCAATTATGGTATCGAAGTGCAATTTAAAAGTCATTTTGCTATCGAAATGCACGCCTAGATCTTTGAAGTGAGTAACTCTATTGATAATAACATTATAAAAAGCATAATTTGAAATCACTGGTGTTTTACGACGAGTGTAACTAATTATTGCACACTTATCAACATTTAATGATAAATTATTAATATTACACCAGCTTTTAAAAGAGTCTAGGTCCTTTTGTAGTGTAATAGCATCATTTAAGGAACTTATCTTATTATGGATTTTCATATCATCGGCGTAATTTCCCAACTTACTATACTTGATTACAGAAGTAACGTCATTAATTGAGAATTAATATAGTATGTGAATTATTTACGAAGGGTTCACACCATCGAAATTTATCAGTTATTTTAATTACCCAAAATGTGTTTCATCAAGGAAAACATTGTCGTGATATATCACTTAACTGCAAATATTTGGTTCTTTTTAAAAACCCACGAGACAAGTCACAAATAATTCCTTTGGCAAAACCAATTTATCCTGAAAATTCAAAGGAATTTCTAAAAGTATATAATGAAGTAACATCAGTTCCTTATGGTTATATTATTCTAGATATGACACAAGATATCAACGATATATTTCGCTTTAGATCAAATATACTTAATTCAAATTATTTTGAATATTTTTGTACATTAAAACAATTAACAGAGTTATCGGAAAAAAATGAAACGTTTGACAACAAACCATCATATCTTACACGTATTAAAAAAATCTAAACCAAAATTTCGTCAAATTTTGCTTAAAAACTGTGATCCAGAAGTTGTTAAAACTATTTGTGAAGTAGCTATAAATACCCTTAATGGAAACCACAAAGAGTCTAATCAGATTTATAATAAATTAAACAAAAATAAAAAACTATTGCGTTGCTTAGCTTGTCCCAAATCTTTGAAAGTAAAAAGAAAAGTTATTATACAGAAAGGAGGGTTTTTACCTATGTTGATAGGTTCAGTACTATCAGGCTTACTTGGAAGTTTATTATCGAAGTAGCTTTTTAGAAACGTGAATAATTCACAACGGATGATTGCTATACCTCCAGAACTTTATAACAAGCTAAAAGAGAATTTCAATAATGATGCAGAGCTTTCACACCTTGACAAAAGTATGAAAGAAATACTTTTAAATAAAAAATTATCAGATAATGAAAAATGGTATACATATCGTCAAAAACTAATAAAATTTGCCAACAAAAAAAGACATCAATTACAGCAGAGAGCTTATAATAACTCCCAGTCACAACAATTAGAACACCCACCTTCTATAAGCACAAGTAATTTAAAAAAAAAAAAATATTTTCAAGTATGAGCACCCAAACCGAACCAGTTACCAAAGCAAAAAGAACACAAAGAGTCTTAATTACACCTAAAGATGTGGATGTGCAACACCAAAAACCTGAAAATGTTGATGTGCAACACCAAAACCTCGAAAACGATATGTATACATTTACACCTGGTGAGATAATTGCAACATCTGATAAAGATAATGCTAATTTTGAAACGGATGAAGAAGTTTTTGATAATGATGACGAAATACGAAATTAAGCACTCAGCAACACCAACAGGAAAACGTATAAAAGAAAGGAAATCTATTGGTTCAGCAGATGTACGTATGTTTGAAACAGATTAAGGTGATATTATTTCAGTGCCTATATTTGATAGACCTAAAAAAGATACGAGTAAAATCGTCAGTTACGTTATTCTACTAAAAAAGCATCCGCTCAAACTTTATTGAGATTCCCAGTTCGTAAAAAAATATTAAAATCAGAAAAGGATAATTTACAAGCCAAATCAGAAAAAGATAAGTTAAAACCTAAAACGACAACTCCATTAAATCTTTCACAGTGGACAACTTATAAATAAAAAAATGAATCAAACAGATGATTTTTTCATTACTCACTTGAGTGATGCTTCTAATAATTATTATAACAATAATTCGTTGACACGTTTTACAAATAAATTTCCAAGTGAAATTAACTGAACACATACTAATTGGAAAGTAGGAAAGTATATTTCGGAAATATATATTAACGATTTTATACCGAATAGGTATAACGAAAATTATGAAGAAAGCGCATTTATAATAATTGGAAGTACGGAAAAAAATAAATTAGGCGTAGGGAAAACATATATTCCATATAACAAAGATGATGTAAAATGTGACTGGAAAGCCTCTATTTTACCAATACTTCTTGAAAATATATCTGGGGGACCAGGCTTAAACAAAAAAGAATGTGAACGATATTTGATTTCGGAGATTTACACCTTTATCACTGATGATGAAAATTATAAGGATCCGGACAAAATTCTAGAGTCAAAATATATTGAATGTGAACGATATTTAATTTCGGAGATTTACACCTTTATCACTGATGATGAAAATTTTGAATCAACAATAATCAAGTATAAATGTATACAATATCATAATGTTGAAAAAAAAGTTTTTGATAATATATCCAGAAAACTAGCTGATAAATTTGGATTTGATATAAATTTTAGCAGCCTACAAAAATATTATTACATTTTATAAAAAATTAATATAAATAAAGAGAAATCATTACAACCTAATTATTAATCAATGAACCGTCATTATATTAAATACTACTATCTCAAACAGTAATATTGAAGAAATAGGACCCCTGTTTCATTTCCTGTAAATTATAAGAGAGGCCGAGGATTAGGAGACATTTCTGGGGGGTTATTTCGTTATATAAAGCCTATTTTATCATCAGGTCTAATTTTTTTACAAAAACAAGCAGTTTCAAGTGGAATCGATGTTTTATCAGATATTGCTTCAGGAGCAAATCCCACAGAAGTCTTAAAAGATAGGGGTAAAGAAGTCTTGACAAATTTGAGACGCGAAGCTGTAAATTAAATTCATTCCATGTTTGGTTCTGGAAAAAGGACGGCTATAAAAAGAAAGAATTCTACAAAACCGCGTCATTTACGTTTGAAATTGAAGAGACGTAAAGTTAAAAAAAGTAGTAAAAACAGAAAACATGTATTAGACATTTTTGATTAAAGATGTTGGAGTGTATGATCAGAATCAGAGTTAGATATATTTAGTTCACCAGCTATTCAATCAAGCATCTTAAAATCAGAAGAAGTTGCTTATAATCTAATTGCTTCTTTAGATAATCCGTCGACTATTGAATTTGTTTCGTTGGGTCATGGCGATACATATAGAGATTTGTCATCAACATATTTAAAATTAAAAATACAAATATTAAAGAAATATGGATCAGTGTGGAATGATGATATAGATACTTCTACACCTCCTAAATTAATAACCCAACCGGCAATTGTTAACAATTTATTGCATTCTATGATTAAACAATACAATGTTCAGTTAAATGGTAAAAATATTACTTCATCTGACAACAATTATAATTATAGAGCTTACATCGAGTCTTTACTTAACTATGGAAATGATGCTGCCAGTACCCATTTAGAATGTGCTGGTTGGTCGTTAGATAAACATGATGTAGGAAAATCTGGAAATAGTGGTTCCTCAGAACGTAAAAAACAATATAATAATAGTGGTGTTGTTGAATTGATGGGTAAACTGCATGTTGATATGTTTAATCAACCCACATTATTAATAAATGGTGTGGATGTCAGAGTTTTGCTAACTTTGGAAAAACCAGATTTTTACTTTTTCTCTGACCACAGTGATGAAAGTCAAATGAAAATAATTGAAGCTACATTATTTATGAGACATGTGACAGTAAATCCTAGTATTTTACTTGCACATAATGCTGTTTTAGAAAAGGCCAATGCAAAATACAATTACAAACGTGTTGAAATAAAAGCATTCACAGTACCATCAAGTAGTACTAATATATCGCTTGACAATGTTTTCATAGGACAACTCCCAAATACTATACTATTTTGCATGACAGATAATGATGCTTTTACTGGGAAACGTTCAAAAAATCCGTTTAATTTTAAACATTTTGAAATGACTCAATTTATGCTATATGTTAATGGCGTTCAAATACCGAATTTACCAATTGAAACTAGTTTTGCTGACAAACATCGTTTTGATACACGTGCATATTATACTCTTTTTAATGGAACTGGAATTCATCATTCGGACAGAGGCCATCAAATCACAAAATCAATGTTCAGCAAAGGTTTTTACATTCTTGCCTTTGATCTAACGCCAGATTTATCTGGAAATAATTCTTGTCAAAGTTTATTAAACCAAGGAACTGTAAGAATTGAAGCCAAGTTTTCAAGATCTTTAAATACGACAGTAACATGTATTGTGTATGGAGAGTTTGATGGTAGTTTGCAAATTGATAAAAATCGTAACGTATATACAAACCTATAAATAGGTTACCACAATTGAAGTTCATCAATATTATATTTATCAATGGTATAAAAAAATAATTTTTATAACATTTCGTTGAAGGAGAGACAAAAATTTTTGATTTCTCCGTTTTGGTATACTATGGACACAGTACAAATAACAAATATATTAAAATGCAACAATTATACCAGAAAAATATTTAGAGTTTTTCCTTTAAATAAAATTCCAAAAACTATTAAAAGACCTGCAATAATCGTTGTAAATACAGATCCTTCAACAAAACCTGGAGCTTACTGCATTGCAATTTATTGTCCTTCTGTAGGCTGTATAGAATATTTTGATTCATATGGTCGAGAACCTGGTCAAAACGAGTTTATACAATTTTTAAAACGTAATTCAAATTGTTGTATTACAAATGGCCGTCAATTGCAGGGATTAATGTCGGTTGTATGTGGTCATTATTGTTGTGTTTATTTATGGCACCGATGTCATGGAAAAAGCATGTAAGTTTTTTTAAATAGATTTGACAAATATAATTTTGCAGAAAATGATAGAAGAATTTTAAACATGTTTAAACAAGTTTTTATTCATGTTAACAAAAGTAAAAGCTTTGTATATAAATTTATAAAGTGGTCCCACTTGACTAATTTTTTTTTAATCGTGGCGACGAGAGAAGTGCTAACTAAAATATAGTAGGGACATAAATCATATTTTTGATTTAACAGGGCCATCTACATTTGAATAACTGAAAAAATTCAAAATGGCAAATTTGTGTATATTTTTTATTGTAATTTTTTTTATTTCTTATTCTTGGTACAGAAGTATAAGGGGGGAAGCAAATATATAGAAAACAAATTTTATATGCGTATTTGAATAATTTTTAATGAATTTTAGAATAGAAAAATAATTTTTTGTAAATTGCTAGGGATGGTGACGTAAGGGGGAAGAAAACATATGAGATTTTTTTTTATGGATGTGCGTATTTGAATATAATTTTCTGAGCTAATTTAAGATTGAAAATATTTTTTTTATTTTTCAATTCTTAAATTCTTGGGGAAGAAAATATATGAGATTGCTTTCTAGAATGTTCTAGAATGTTCTAGAAATCGAAAAATTTTCAGGAATTTATGAATTAAAAATGTTTTTTGTGTTATTATACCTTGGCGATGGTGCCGATTTTATAAAATTTCCTAATTTTTTAATTTTTATTGGTCTGGATGAAATGATGAATGGCTTATTTTCATCTGGGATTTTCTCTGGTACCACTGGATGGATTGGGCTAAAATTTGGCAACCACATACAAATTATTGGTCTGGATGAAATGATGAATGGCCATATTTTCATCTGGGATTTTCTCTGGTACCTCTGGATGGATTGGGCTGATATCTGGTAAACACAGTCATTATATAGTTAACTATGACAGTGCTCCTCAATTATATCCCACAATGTATCAGAAATCACGTTTTCATCATATAACCATCTTCCAAGTACAGCTAATGGAGGAGCACTGGCATAGTTAACTGTAGATCACTATAATGAATGTATTTACCAAATAGCAGCCCAATCCATCCACGGATGCTAGAGAAAATCCCAGGTGAAAATATGGCTACTCATCATTTCATCCAGACCAATAAAAATTAAAAAATCAGGAAATTTTATAAAATCGGCACCAATGAATAATAACATAAAAAACATTTTTAATTCATAAATTCCTTAAAATTATGCGATTTCTAGAACATTCTAGAACATTCCAGAAAGAAATCTCATATATTTTCTTCCCCAAGAATTTAAGAATTTAAAAATAAAAAAAAATATTTTCAATCTTAAATTAACTCAGAAAATTATATTAAAATACGCACATCCATAAAAAAAAATCTCATATCTTTTCTTCCCCCTTACGGCACCATCCCTAGCAATTTACAAAACAATATTTTTCTATTCTAAAATTCATTAAAAATTATTCAAATACGCATATAAAAATTTTTTTTCTATATATTTTCTTCCCCCCTTACACTTCTGTACCAAGAATAAGAAATAAAAAAAATTACAATAACAAATATACACAAATTTGCCATTTTGAATTGTTTCAGTTATTCAAATGTAGATGGCCCTGTTAAATTAAAAATATGATTTATGTCCCTACTATATTTTAGTTAGCACTTCTCTCGTCGCCACGATTCAAAAAAAATCGGTCAAGTGGGACTACTATATAAATTTATATACAAAGGTAAAAGTAAAAAATCCAACAATAAAATACTTACAAAATCTCTGTAAATCTGGAAATGTATAAAATTCTTGTACATTTTCATAAAAGTTTTATTGTTCTAAGATGAATACTGTGAAAGAGACCAAAAAACGCAATTCTTCAAAAGGAATTAGGACCACCGTTGAAAAAAGGCTGAAAAGCAACAACAAGAGCAACAAGTTAAATATTAATCCAAAAAATTTACTGCTGTCTTACACTTACTTATTGAATGAGAATCATACTTGTAAAGTTATTATCGGATTTAACGCTGATACCTTTGAAGCTGAAATAATTTTCCATCGTTTTAAAGAAATTCCTTTATACATTTCTTATACAGAATAGGAAAAATATGTTGACAATTTTAACCAATTAGAAAAGCAAAGTTCTACAGATGATGTTCATATAATGCAAGAAAATATTAATTCACCAACTTCAGAAAAAATATTAATAAACTTTAATACAGACAAAAACAATAACAACAAAATTTTTGTAATGTTCAAAAATGAGCATCAGCAATTTTTGAATATAATATAGTTTTTGAATATTGTCATGTCGTACAACAACAATGCCTCCTGCAATGTAGAAGAATATTTCAACAAATATATGGAAAAATGTAAAGCGAGAAATTTATTTCAATTATCATTTGACGACTATTACATTCCAATGAAGCTTTCGCATGTACACTGCAACTATTCCCGCTTGTTTTTCGAAATACCAATATACTGTTCAAACAAATTAATTAAAAACTTAGTAGATTTTACTTTCCCTTTTATGAATTCACACTTCCAGTATATAGGTATATTTATTTATATATATATATATATATATGTATATATATATATATATATGTATATCTCCTCACCTGGCCATAACGGCTTGACCGATTGAGCTCAAATTTGGAAGTTGAGCTCGTGCCATCAATGGCTTGGTACCATATAAATTTGGGGCCTTTTTTATTAGGGGGAAGGGGGCGCGGAGGGCTGTTTAATTTTTGAATATACCAAAAAAACCATGTGGGGTATCAAACAAAAGGTCTTGACGAGTACATCTCATTGGACGGTGATCCGGGGGGCGCCGTGGGTCATGTCGGGCGCAAATCGGGGCAATGTGGGGCCCCATAATACAAAAAATCATGTGGGGTATCAAATGAAAGGTCTTGACGAGTACATCTCATTGAGCGGTAGTCCGGGGGCGCCGTGGGTCATGTCGGGTCCAAAACGGGGGCAATGTTGGGCTCCATAATACAAAAAATCATGTGGGGTATCAAATGAAAGGTCTTGACGAGTACATCTCATTGAACGGTAGTCCGGGGGCGCCGTGGGTCCTGTCATGCCTAAAACGGGGGCAATGTTGGGCTCCATAATACAAAAAATCATATGGGGTATCAAATGAAAGGTCTTCAAGAGTACATCTCAATGGGGGTAGTCGGGGGCCGACGAGGGTCATGCCGGGGCCCAAAACGGGGGCCATGTTGGACCCCATATTACAAAAAATCGTGAGGGGTATCAAATGTAAGATTTTGAAGTGTACATCTCAATGGGGTGTATTTCGTGGGGCGCCGTGTGTCATGTAGGGGCTAAAATGGGGGCAATGTGGGGCTCCATCATACAAAAATCATTTGTTGTATCAAATGAAGGGTCTTGAAGAGTACATATCGTTGGGTGGTCCATTGGGCACCGTGGGTCAAGTGGGGCCTAAAATAAATAAAAATCATGTTGGGTATCATATGGATGGTCATGAAGAGTACATCTTAGGTCAAACGGCCCAAGACCAGTTAACGGGCCCAAAACCAGTTAACAGAAAATGAAAATGTTAAATGTTGAAATTAACAGAAAATGTAAATTTAACAGAAAATGTAAAATTTAACAGAAAATGTGGAATTTAACAGAAAATGTAAAATTTAACAGAAAAATGAAAATTTAATAGAAAGTGTCAAATTTAACAGAAAAATGTAAAATTTAACAGAAATTGTAAAATTTAATAGCAGATGTAAATTTAACAGAAATTGTAAAATTTAACAGAATAAGTAAATTTAACAGAAAATGTAAAATTTTAAAAGAAATGTAAAATATATTGCAAAATGCAAAATTTAACAGAAAATTAAAAATTTTACAAAAAATGTAAAATTTATTACTTTCCCTTCTATGAATTCACACTTCCAGTATATTTATTACTTGCCCTTTTATGAATTAATACTTCCAGTATGTCGGTATTTCGGTATCTCCTCACCTGGCCATAACTCTTAAACGGCTTGACCGATTGAGCTCAAATTTGGAAGTTTGGTGCCCTATAAATTTGGGGTCTTTTTGATGAGGGGGAAGGGGGCACGGAGGGCCGCTTAAATTTTTAAATGTACCTAAAAAAAGCATACCGGGACCCAAAACGGGAGCAATGTTGGACCCCACCACACAAAAATCATGTGGAGTATCAAATAAAATGTTTTGAAGTGTATATCTCAATGGGGTGTATTTCTTGGGGCGCCGTGTGTCATGTAGGGCTAAAACGGGGGCAATGTTGGACCCCATCTTACCAAAAACCATGTGGGGTATAAAATGAAAGGTCTTCAACAGTACATCTCAATGGGTAGTAACCCGGAGGGCGTCGTGAGTCATCTCGGCTCCAAAACGGGGGCAATGTGGGGCTCCAGCATACAAAAAATCATGTGCGGAATCAAATGAAAGGTCTTGAAGAGTACATCTCAATGAGGGTAGTCCGTGGGGCACATTCGATTATACGGGGGCCCAAAAGTGGGTCGTGTGGGCCCATTATACAAAAATCATGTGGGATATTAAATGAAAGGTCTTGAAGAGTATATTTAAATGAGCGTAGTCCGTAAAGGTACACTGGGTTACACGAGGCTCCAAAAGGGGGTCATGTGGATCAACAAGGCCTTACATCATAAAAATATCGTATAGGGTATCAAATGAAAGGTCGTGCAAAGTACATCTCGTGGGCCCAAAATCTGTTCCGAGAGGTACTCTGGGTCTTGTGGAGCCCATAATGCAAAAAGACTTGAGAGGTATCAAAGAAAAGGTATTGAAGAATACATCTCGTTGCGCAGTCCGTGGAGCTTCATAATTCATGTTAGGGCCCAAAACCTGTGTCATGTGGGGGCCCATCATAAAAAAATCGATGGGGCATCAAATAAAAGGTCTTGAAGCGTAGTTCGAGCAGTACCCTGGGTCATGTGGAGCCGATTATACAAAAAACATCAGCCACATGTGGAATTCCGAATCGTGGGCCAAGAGTAGCTCAAACAAATCATACCCAAGTTGTCAAAGTAATTAAATATTTTTAGTCGGTTAAATGAATAAATATTTGACCGACTAAAAAGTGTAAAATAAAAAATATAATTAAAAAAAGTTTTTTAAAAATACTTTCCCTTAAAGAAATATTCAACTAAAAAGTAATAAACAAGCAAATAATACCACACCAATGTACTTTCCCGTTGAAATTGAGCAACTGTCAACAATAGTAAGGGAAAGGTAGACCTCTTTATAAATGGCATTAATTCTGATAAGGTCTACTTTCCCTTACTATTAGTGAAAGGAACAACTAGAATAAATGTATACAATATATCTTCAATCAATATATACTATATGACGAAATTTTGGTTTAGATTTTTTTAATACATGTAAGATATGACGGTTTGTTATCAAACGTTTCATTTTTTTCCGATAACTCTGTTAATTGTTTTAATGTACAAAAACAAAAAAACTGCAAACGTTCTTTTTACTTTTTTCAAGTTTAATAAATTTCTCTTGTCTATTTTTCTGTATATCCATATTCAAATATAGCTTTTATTCTTACTATACATACTTACAAAATCTCCTACAAATATATCTATATTAATTTGAGGGTCATTTTGATGTAGATTTCTGTAAATTTCATAAATCTGTTTAACATGTTTATGGTTGACTTCTTATGGTTTCATTTTAATTCTACGGTGATAAGAATTGTTATAGGCTCTAATAAGATTTGGTAAAATATCAATATATCTTTTAGTTCCAGTTTCTGTAAAGTATTTAAACATTTTTTTTTTATGATACGATTAAATCGTTCAACAACTGCAGCTTTTTGTGTTGATAGAATTTGTGGAAAACGTTGACGAATGTTGTTTTGTTTTAAATAATTTTGGAAATTCACATTTTTAAATTCTTTACCTTTGTCTGATTGAACTGTCATTGGTTTTCTACCACTTTCTTGTAGAATTCTATGAAACATTTTAGTTATTTCTTTAACTGTTTTCTTTTTTAGTGGGTAAAAAACGTGTAATTATCGTAAAATTTTTTATACATTTTCATATCACATAAATCAATTTCCCAAAGCTGATCAATATCTTGAACTACGTAGTGATTTCTATAGAACTTCTTTTTAGCAAAACGAAGTAATGTATATACATCTTGATATTTAAGCCATTCTTTAATTTTATTATGGCTTACTTTAGATTTTAAAGCTTTATGAATATTTGCTTTAGAACCATATATGTGTTCCTTTTTTGTCGTAAAATACTTTCTTGATTTTTGAATAAATGTTGACCATAACGTCGAAACAGTATAAATATCATGGGTAACTTACGAACTTTATTTATATAAAAATTGTTCTTCAATATGACACTGTTAAGCAACTTGGAGGATCGTCTTAAGACGTTTAAATTTTGGCCCAAAACTTTTATTAGCAAACAAGAGTTGGCGTCGAATGGATTTTTCTATTTAAATACAGGGGATATGGTACAGTGTTATTATTGCAACACACAGCTTTACCATTGGAATAAAGGCGATGATAAGTGTAAAATTTAACAGAAAAATGTAAAATTTAACAGAAATTGTAAAATTTAATAGCAGATGTAAACTTAACAGAAATTGTTAATTTGACAGGCAATGTAATATATGTACATATAACAAAAAATGTAAAATTTAACAGAAGAACTAAATTTAACAGAAAATGCAAATTAAACAGAAAATGTAAAATTTTAAAAGTAATGTAAAATTTATTGCAAATTGCGAAATCTAACAGAAAATGAAAAATTTTACAAAAAAATGTAAAATTTATTACTTTCCCCTTTATGAATTCACACCTCCAGTATATTTATTACTTTCCCTTTTATGAATTCACACTTATATGTCGGTATGTCGGTATCTCCTCACCTGGCCATAACACCGTTTTGGTATACTATGGACACAGTACAAATAACAAATATATTAGAATGCAACAATTATACCAGAAAAATATTTAGAGGAGTTTTTCCTTTAAATAAAATTCCAAAAACTATTAAAAGACCTGCAATAATCGTTGTAAATACAGATCCTTCAACAAAACCTGGAGATCACTGCATTGCAATTTACTGTCCTTCTGTAGGCTGTATAGAATATTTTGATTCATATGCTCGAGAACCTGGTCAAAACGAGTTTATACAATTTTTAAAACGTAATTCAAATTGTTGTATTACAAATGGCCGTCAATTGCAGGGATTAATGTCGGTTGTATGTGGTCATTATTGTTGTGTTTATTTATGGCACCGATGTCATGGAAAAAGCATGCAAGTTTTTTTAAATAGATTTGACAAATATAATTTTGCAGAAAATGATAGAAGAATTTTAAACATGTTTAAACAAGTTTTTATTCATGTTAACAAAAGTAAAAGCTTTGTATATAAATTTATATAGTGGTCCCACTTGACTGATTTTTTCAGTGAATCGTGGCGACGAGAGAAGTGCTAACTAAAATATAGTAGGGACATAAATCATATTTTTGATTTAACAGGGCCATCTACATTTGAATAACCGAAAAAATTCAAAATGGCAAATTTGTGTATATTTTTTATTGTAATTTTTTTTATTTCTTATTCTTGGTACAGAAGTATAAGGGGGGAAGCAAATATATAGAAAACAAATTTTATATGCGTATTTGAATAATTTTTAATGAATTTTAGAATAGAAAAATAATTTTTTGTAAATTGCTAGGGATGGTGACGTAAGGGGGAAGAAAACATATGAGATTTTTTTTTATGGATGTGCGTATTTGAATATAATTTTCTGAGCTAATTTAGGATTGAAAATATTTTTTTTATTTTTCAATTCTTAAATTCTTGGGGAAGAAAATATATGAGATTTCTTTCTAGAATGTTCTAGAATGTTCTAGAAATCGAAAAATTTTCAGGAATTTATGAATTAAAAATGTTTTTTCTGTTATTATACCTTGGCGATGGTGCCGATTTTATAAAATTTCCTAATTTTTTAATTTTTATTGGTCTGGATGAAATGATGAATGGCTTATTTTCATCTGGGATTTTCTCTGGTACCACTGGATGGATTGGGCTAAAATTTGGCAACCACATACAAATTATTGGTCTGGATGAAATGATGAATGGCCATATTTTCATCTGGGATTTTCTCTGGTACCTCTGGATGGATTGGGCTGATATCTGGTAAACACACTCATTATAGTGTCCTATAGTTAACTATGCCAGTGCTACTCCATTATATCCCACAATGTATCAGAAATCACGTTTTCATCATATAACCATCTTCCAAGTACAGCTAATGGAGGAGCACTGGCATAGTTAACTATAGATCACTATAATGAATGTGTTTACCAAATAGCAGCCCAATCCATCCACGGATATAAAAAAAAATATTTTCAATCTTAAATTAACTCAGAAAATTATATTAAAATACGCACATCCATAAAAAAAAATCTCATATGTTTTCTTCCCCCTTACGTCACCATCCCTAGCAATTTACAAAACAATATTTTTCTATTCTAAAATTCATTAAAAATTATTCAAATACGCATATAAAAATTTTTTTTCTATATATTTTCTTCCCCCATTACACTTCAGTACCAAGAATAAGAAATAAAAAAAATTACAATAACAAATATACACAAATTTGCCATTTTGAATTGTTTCAGTTATTCAAATGTAGATGGCCCTGTTAAATTAAAAATATGATTTATGTCCTTACTATATTTTAGTTAGCACTTCTCTCGTCGCCACGATTCACTGAAAAAATCAGTCAAGTGGGACTACTATATAAATTGATATACAAAGGTAAAAGTAAACAATCCAACAATAAAAGACAAATCTGTAAATCTGGAAATGTATAAAATTCTTTTACGTTTTCATAAAAGTTTTATTGTTCTAAGATGAATACTGTGAAAGAGACCAAAAAACGCAATTCTTCAAAAGGAATTAGGACCACCGTTGAAAAAAGGCTGAAAAGCAACAACAAGAGCAACAAGTTAAATATTAATCCAAAAAATTTACTGCTGTCTTACACTTACTTATTGAATGAGAATCATACTTGTAAAGTTATTATCGGATTTAACGCTGATACCTTTGAAGCTGAAATAATTTTCCATCGTTTTAAAGAAATTCCTTTATACATTTCTTATACAGAATGGGAAAAATATGTTGACAATTTTAACCAATTAGAAAAGCAAAGTTCTACAGATGATGTTCAAATAATGCAAGAAAATATTAATTCACCAACTTCAGAAAAAATATTAATAAACTTTAATACAGACAAAAACAATAACAACAAAATTTTTGTAATGTTCAAAAATGAGCATCAGTAATTTTTGAATATAATATAGTTTTTGAATATTGTCATGTCGTACAACAACAATGCCTCCTGCAATGTAAAAGAATATTTCAACAAATATATGGAAAAATGTAAAGCGAGAAATTTATTTCAATTATCATTTGCCGACTATTACATTCCAATGAAGCTTTCGCATGTACACTGCAACTATTCCCGCTTGTTTTTCGAAATACCAATACACTGTTCAAACAAATTAATTAAAAACTTAGTAGATTTTACTTCTAATATTGAAATGTAAAAACAATTTTTTTTTTAAATAAAAAATATACTTTAATAATCAATTTTATTATTTCGCAACATATACATATACATATTCACACAGTTTCGTACAGCATATCTATTATTTTTGTTGGTGTTTGAATGAATATCGCAATAAGACTCATAATTTTTTAAAGAGCTTAATTTAGGTATTTCACTTTCGAGCTCTACAATATCTGTTGTAGCTTGTTGTAAGTATTGACGTAAAAAAACTTTTTTCTGTAATCCTTTAACATAAATGTTATGATTAGCAAATGTTTTCAAAATATTTGGAACATCGTTGTAGGGGATGAAACCATAATTCCATTCCAAATTGTTAATATTGGACCTTATTAAATTTCCTTTTTGGATATCTTCATCATTCAATTCTTCTTTAGGATAGGGTGCTTTAAAATAATAAAGTGTTAAACTAGTGACGTCCCTTTCCTACTACAAACTGAAGATCAACAAATAAGACATTATTTTCCATTATTTTTTTGTTTTGATTTAAAAAACTGCAAACGTTCTTAGTGAAAGGAACACCTAGAATAAATGTATACAATATATCTTCAATCAATATATACTATATGACGAAATTTTGGTTTAGATTTTTTTAATACATGTAAGATATGACGGTTTGTTATCAAACGTTTCATTTTTTTCCGATAACTCTGTTAATTGTTTTAATGTACAAAAACAAAAAAAACTACAAACGTTCTTTTTACTTTTTTCAAGTTTAATAAATTTCTCTTGTCCATTTTTCTGTATATCCATATTCAAATATAGCTTTTATTCTTACTATACATACTTACAAAATCTCCTACAAATATATCTATATTAATTTGAGGGTCATTTTGATGTAGATTTCTGTAAATTTCATAAATCTGTTTAACATGTTTATGGTTGACTTCTTATGGTTTCATTTTAATTCTACGGTGATAAGAATTGTTATAGGCTCTAATAAGATTTGGTAAAATATCAATATATCTTTTAGTTCCAGTTTCTGTAAAGTATTTAAACATTTTTTCTTTTATGATACGATTAAATCGTTCAACAACTGCAGCTTTTTGTGTTGATAGAATTTGTGGAAAACGTTGACGAATGTTGTTTTGTTTTAAATAATTTTGGAAATTCACATTTTTAAATTCTTTACCTTTGTCTGATTGAACTGTCATTGGTTTTCTACCACTTTCTTGTAGAATTCTATGAAACATTTTAGTTATTTCTTTAACTGTTTTCTTTTTTAGTGGGTAATTATCGTAAAATTTTTTATACATTTTCATATCACATACATCAATTTCCAAAAGCTGATCAATATCTTGAACTACGTAGTGATTTCTATAGAACTTCTTTTTAGCAATACGAAGTAATGTATATACATCTTGATATTTAAGCCATTCTTTAATTTTATTATGGCTTACTTTAGATTTTAAAGCTTTATGAATATTTGCTTTAGAACCATATATGTGTTCCTTTTTTGTCGTAAAATACTTTCTTGATTTTTGAATAAATGTTGACCATAACGTCGAAACAGTATAAATATCATGGGTAACTTACGAACTTTATTTATATAAAAATTGTTCTTCAATATGACACTGTTAAGCAACTTGGAGGATCGTCTTAAGACGTTTAAATTTTGGCCCAAAACTTTTATTAGCAAACAAGAGTTGGCGTCGAATGGATTTTTCTATTTAAATACAGGGGATATGGTACAGTGTTATTATTGCAACACACAGCTTTACCATTGGAATAAAGGCGATGATAAGTGTAAAATTTAACAGAAAAATGTAAAATTTAACAGAAATTGTAAAATTTAATAGCAGATGTAAACTTAACAGAAATTGTTAATTTGACAGGCAATGTAATATATGTACATATAACAAAAAATGTAAAATTTAACAGAAAATGTAAAATTTTAAAAGTAATGTAAAATTTATTGCAAATTGCGAAATCTAACAGAAAATGAAAAATTTTACAAAAAAATGTAAAATTTATTACTTTCCCCTTTATGAATTCACACCTCCAGTATATTTATCACTTTCCCTTTTATGAATTCACACTTACAGTTGCTCACAAAAGTATCCGGCCACCCTACTTGGTTCCAAATATTGAATGTTTTTCACTTAATTTTCAATTAAGTATTATTTTTAATATTGGCTATAAAAAGCAAGCCTTTACTAATGCACTTTATAATACTAGAAAAACATATTAGAAAAATGAATTAATTATCAGAAAAACTTACAAAGCTGTCCCAACTTATAAAACAATTGACATTAAAGTCGGCCACTAAGTGTGTATGCATACGGGGGACTTCCCCAAAGTAAGTTTAGTTACCAAATAGTTTCCAAATAGTGTGCCTTTCGAGAAAAATTGCATTTCCGAATTATGTACTTAATTGTTTGGTTGTCGATTTTTTCTGAAGTATATTTAATTTTGATATTTCTATGATTGGATTATAAATTACAAGACTAAATAATGTTAAAAAATAATAATTATTTGTTTTCTGATATTTAAAAATTAACGTCTAAGATTAATTCTACTGAATAAAAGAAGTGGCCGGATACTTTTGTGAGCAACTGTATATGTCGGTATGTCGGTATCTCCTCACCTGGCCATAACACTTAAACGGCTGGACCGATGGAGCTCCAATTTGGAAGTTGAGCTCGTGTCATCAGAAGATTGGTACCATATAAATTTTGAGCCTTTTTGATGAGTGGGAAGGGGGCGCGAAGGGCCGTTTAATTTTTGCATGTACAAAAAAAACCATGTGGGGTATCAAGTGAAAGGTCTTGACGAGTACACCTCATTGGACGGTGGTCCGGGGGCGCCGTCGGTCACGTCGGGCCCAAATCGGGGCAATGTGGGGCCCCATAATACAAAAAAATCATGTGGGGTATCAAATGAAAGGTCTTGACGAGTACTTGAGCGGTAGTCCTGGGAGCGCCGTGGGTCACGTCGGGCCCAAAACGGGGGCAATGTTCGGCCTTGTAATACAAAAAGTCATGTGGGGTATCAAATGAAAAGTCTTGACGAGTACATCTCATTGGACGGTAGTCCGGGGGTGCCGTGGTTAATGTCGGGCCCAAAACGGTACAATATTGGGCTTCATAATACAAAAAATCATGTGGGGTATCAAATGAAAGGTTTTGAAGTGTATATCTCAATGGGAAGCCGTGTGTCATGTAGGGGCTAAAACGGAGAAAATGTTGGGCTCCATCAACAAAAATCATGTGGAGTATCAAATGAAAGGTCTTCAACAGTACATCTAATTGGGCGGTAGTCTGGGGGCGCCTTGAGTAATCTCGTGCCCATAACGGGGTAATGTGGTGCCCCATCATACAAAAAATCATGTGGGGAATCAAAAGAAATGTCTTGAAGAGTGCATCTCCATGAGGGTAGTCCGTGGGGCACATTCGGTTATACGGGCCCCCAAATTGGGTCATGTTGGGCCCATTATTCAAAGGGGTATCAAATTAAAGTTCTTGAAGAGCACATATCTTGGGGTAGTCCATGGGTCAGCGTGGGTCAACTGGGGCCGAAAATCGTAAAAAAATCATGTGAGGTATTAAATGAAAGGTCTTGAAGAGTAGTCCGAGCAGTACCCTGGGTAATGTGGTGCCAATTATACAAAAAAAACATGTGCGGCAACGGGGGCCATGGAAGGCCCAAAACATCGGCCACATGTGGAATTCCAAATCGTGGGCCATGAGGAGCTCAAAAAAATCATTCCCAAGTTGTCAAAGTATTTAAATATTTTTAGTCGGTCAAATGAATACATATTTGACCGACTAAAAAGTGTAAAAAAAGTGTTAGTATATATATATACCTATATACTAACTTAGAGAATTTATCGTTACAGAATTCTAAAATGCTCTAAAATTAGAATTTATAGTCTAAACTCTAACTCTAAATCGGTAGAGAATCCCACTACTGATTTTTTTATGATGGGCCCCACACATGATATAGGTTTTGGGCCCTAACATGAATTACGAAGCCCCACGGACTGCGCAACGAGATGTGTTCTTCAATACCTTTTATTTGATACCTCTCATGTCTTTTTGCATTATGGGCCAACAAGACCCAGAGTACCACTCAGAGTACTCAACAAGATGTCCTCTTCAAGGCCTTTCATTTTATACCTCACATGATTTTTTTATGATTTTGGGCCCCAGTTGACCCACGGTGACCCATGACCCACGGTGACCCACTACCCAAAGATATGTACTCTTCAAGAACTTTCATTTGATACCCCAACTGATATTTTGTATGATGGGGCCCAGGTGGAACAGATTTTGGAACCACTTGACCCACGCACTACGCAACGAGATGTACTCTGCACGACTTTTCATTTGATACCTGTAGTTGTTCAGTTAAAAATAAAATATTGATTTGTTTTATAGTTTATGTTCTATATTTCTATTTATTCACAAACATTTTAATCTTTATTTAATATTTATTTTTAAACAACTAACTTATTTATACTGTCAAAAATTAGAATAGTATTTGATTTAATTTATTTTATATTTATTAATTTTTTTTAATTAATTTATAAAAATTCAATTGAAAAATTTTAATTATAAAATTTTAATTTTAATTATTTTACAAGCACACCGTATTATTATTTTTGTCGAAAATATAAATTTATTTTATTTTACCAAATCGGTTTAGCATCTAATCACAACTGATAAGAATGAAGCTGTTGAATTTCTTTTTATTATCTAAATCATACATATTGGTTAATTGCTGAATTGCAATTAACCAATTGGCGTTTGCCAAATGTGCAATGATAATAACAATAATAATAATTAACTCTGTTGCTAACTCAATTTTATAATAAATTTTCGTAAGAAGTTAGACAAGTTTTGTAAATATAATTACAGGGTGATTCCTGAGTCACCACATCACCCTCCTCCGAGTGAAAAAAAAAAATATAATATATATGTATATATAACGAAAACTAACGATATTTTAAATATTTCGTGAAACAACCTATTTCGATTTTAAAGCTGAAATTCCATAGGCGGGTTTTAACCTATCAACTGATATTGAAGATTGTTTATTATTAATTAAAAGAATAAAAGTTTTACGAAGTCTTCGAATAATTCGATATGGTCCGTCATACGTCGGTGAAAGAGTCGGTTTAATCCTATCATTCCTAACGAACACGAAATTACAGGAGTTCAAATCGTGCTACTCCATTATATCCCACAATGTATCAGAAATCACGTTTTCATCATATAACCATCTTCCAAGTACAGCTAATGGAGTAGCACTGACATAGTTAACTGTAGATCACTATAATGAATGTGTTTACCAAATAGCAGCCCAATCCATCCACGGATGCTAGAGAAAATCCCAGGTGAAAATATGGCTACTCATCATTTCATCCAGACCAATAAAAATTAAAAAATCAGGAAATGTTATAAAATCGGCACCAATGAATAATAACATAAAAAACATTTTTAATTCATAAATTCCTTAAAATTATGCGATTTCTAGAACATTCTAGAACATTCCAGAAAGAAATCTCATATATTTTCTTCCCCAAGAATTTAAGAATTTAAAAATAAAAAAAAATATTTTCAATCTTAAATTAACTCAGAAAATTATATTAAAATACGCACATCCATAAAAAAAAATCTCATATGTTTTCTTCCCCCTTACGTCACCATCCCTAGCAATTTACAAAACAATATTTTTCTATTCTAAAATTCATTAAAAATTATTCAAATACGCATATAAAAATTTTTTTTCTATATATTTTCTTCCCCCCTTACACTTCAGTACCAAGAATAAGAAATAAAAAAAAATACAATAACAAATATACACAAATTTGCCATTTTGAATTGTTTCAGTTATTCAAATGTAGATGGCCCAGTTAAATTAAAAATAAGATTTATGTCCCTACTATATTTTAGTTAGCACTTCTCTCGTCGCCACGATTCAAAAAAAATCAGTCAAGTGGGACTACTATATAAATTGATATACAAAGGTAAAAGTAAACAATCCAACAATAAAAGACAAATCTGTAAATCTGGAAATGTATAAAATGCTTGTACGTTTTCATAAAAGTTTTATTGTTCTAAGATGAATACTGTGAAAGAGACCAAAAAACGCAATTCTTCAAAAGGAATTAGGACCACCGTTGAAAAAAGGCTGAAAAGCAACAACAAGAGCAACAAGTTAAATATTAATCCAAAAAATTTACTGCTGTCTTACACTTACTTATTGAATGAGAATCATACTTGTAAAGTTATTATCGGATTTAACGCTGATACCTTTGAAGCTGAAATAATTTTCCATCGTTTTAAAGAAATTCCTTTATACATTTCTTATACAGAATGGGAAAAATATGTTGACAATTTTAACCAATTAGAAAAGCAAAGTTCTACAGATGATGTTCAAATAATGCAAGAAAATATTAATTCACCAACTTCAGAAAAAATATTAATAAACTTTAATACAGACAAAAACAATAACAACAAAATTTTTGTAATGTTCAAAAATGAGCATCAGTAATTTTTGAATATAATATAGTTTTTGAATATTGTCATGTCGTACAACAACAATGCCTCCTGCAATGTAAAAGAATATTTCAACAAATATATGGAAAAATGTAAAGCGAGAAATTTATTTCAATTATCATTTGACGACTATTACATTCCAATGAAGCTTTCGCATGTACACTGCAACTATTCCCGCTTGTTTTTCGAAATACCAATATACTGTTCAAACAAATTAATTAAAAACTTAGTAGATTTTACTTCTAATATTGAAATGTAAAAACAATTTTTTTTTAAATAAAAAATATACTTTAATAATCAATTTTATTATTTCGCAACATATACATATACATATTCACACAGTTTCGTACAGCATATCTATTATTTTTGTTGGTGTTTGAATGAATATCGCAATAAGACTCATAATTTTTTAAAGAGCTTAATTTAGGTATTTCATTTTCGAGCTCTACAATATCTGTTGTAGCTTGTTGTAAGTATTGACGTAAAAAAACTTTTTTCTGTAATCCTTTAACATAAATGTTATGATTAGCAAATGTTTTCAAAATATTTGGAACATCGTTGTAGGGGATGAAACCATCATTCCATTCCAAATTGTTAATGTTGGACCTTATTAAATTTCCTTGTTGGATATCTTCATCATTCAATTCTTCTTTAGGATAGGGTGGTTTAAAATAATAAAGTGTTGGAATTATGGAACCCTGACGCTAATTCTTTTAAAAACTAGTGACGTCCCTTTCCTACTACAAACTGAAGATCAACAAATAAGACATTATTTTCCATTATTTTTTTGTTTTGATTTAAAAAACTGCAAACGTTCTTAGTGAAAGGAACAACTAGAATAAATGTATACAATATATCTTCAATCAATATATACTATATGACGAAATTTTGGTTTAGATTTTTTTAATACATGTAAGATATGACGGTTTGTTATCAAACGTTTCATTTTTTTCCGATAACTCTGTTAATTGTTTTAATGTACAAAAACAAAAAAACTGCAAACGTTCTTTTTACTTTTTTCAAGTTTAATAAATTTCTCTTGTCCATTTTTCTGTATATCCATATTCAAATATAGCTTTTATTCTTACTATACATACTTACAAAATCTCCTACAAATATATCTATATTAATTTGAGGGTCATTTTGATGTAGATTTCTGTAAATTTCATAAATCTGTTTAACATGTTTATGGTTGACTTCTTATGGTTTCATTTTAATTCTACGGTGATAAGAATTGTTATAGGCTCTAATAAGATTTGGTAAAATATCAATATATCTTTTAGTTCCAGTTTCTGTAAAGTATTTAAACATTTTTTCTTTTATGATACGATTAAATCGTTCAACAACTGCAGCTTTTTGTGTTGATAGAATTTGTGGAAAACGTTGACGAATGTTGTTTTGTTTTAAATTATTTTGGAAATTCACATTTTTAAATTCTTTACCTTTGTCTGATTGAACTGTCATTGGTTTTCTACCACTTTCTTGTAGAATTCTATGAAACATTTTAGTTATTTCTTTAACTGTTTTCTTTTTTAGTGGGTAAAAAACGTGTAATTATCGTAAATCTTTTTATACATTTTCATATCACATAAATCAATTTGCAAAAGCTGATCAATATCTTGAACTACGTAGTGATTTCTATAGAACTTCTTTTTAGCAAAACGAAGTAATGTATATACATCTTGATATTTAAGCCATTCTTTAATTTTATTATGGCTTACTTTAGATTTTAAAGCTTTATGAATATTTGCTTTAGAGCCATATATGTGTTCCTTTTTTGTCGTAAAATACTTTCTTGATTTTTGAATAAATGTTGACCATAACGTCGAAACAGTATAAATATCATGGGTAACTTACGAACTTTATTTATATAAAAATTGTTCTTCAATATGACACTGTTAAGCAACTTGGAGGATCGTCTTAAGACGTTTAAATTTTGGCCCAAAACTTTTATTAGCAAACAAGAGTTGGCGTCGAATGGATTTTTCTATTTAAATACAGGGGATATGGTACAGTGTTATTATTGCAACACACAGCTTTACCATTGGAATAAAGGCGATGATAAGTGTAAAATTTAACAGAAAAATGTAAAATTTAACAGAAATTGTAAAATTTAATAGCAGATGTAAACTTAACAGAAATTGTTAATTTGACAGGCAATGTAATATATGTACATATAACAAAAAATGTAAAATTTAACAGAAGAACTAAATTTAACAGAAAATGCAAATTAAACAGAAAATGTAAAATTTTAAAAGTAATATAAAATTTATTGCAAATTGCGAAATCTAACAGAAAATGAAAAATTTTACAAAAAAATGTAAAATTTATTACTTTCCCCTTTATGAATTCACACCTCCAGTATATTTATTACTTTCCCTTTTATGAATTCACACTTACAGTTGCTCACACAAGTATCCGGCCACCCTACTTGGTTCCAAATATTTAATGTTTTTCACTTAATTTTCAATTAAGTATTATTTTTAGTATTGGCTATAAAAAGCCTTTACTAATGCACTTTATAATACTAGAAAAACATATTAGAAAAATGAATTAATTATCAGAAAAACTTACATAGCTGTCCCAACTCATAAAACAATTGACATTAAAGTCGGCCACTAAGTGTGTATGCATACGGGGGACTTCCCCAAAGTAAGTTTAGTTACCAAATAGTTTCCAAATAGTGTGCCTTTCGAGAAAAATTGCATTTCCGAATTATGTACTTAATTGTTTGGTTGTCGATTTTTTCTGAAGTATATTTAATTTTGATATTTCTATGATTGGATTATAAATTACAAGACTAAATAATGTTAAAAAATAATAATTATTTGTTTTCTGATATTTAAAAATTAACGTCTAAGATTAATTCTACTGAATAAAAGAAGTGGCCGGATACTTTTGTGAGCAACTGTATATGTCGGTATGTCGGTATCTCCTCACCTGGCCATAACACTTAAACGGCTGGACCGATGGAGCTCCAATTTGGAAGTTGAGCTCGTGTCATGGTCTTGACGAGTACTTGAGCGGTATCAAATGAAAGGTCTTGACGAGTACTTGAGCGGTAGTCCTGGGAGCGCCGTGGTTCATGTCGGGCCCAAAACGGGGGCAATGTTCGGCCTTGTAATACAAAAAGTCATGTGGGGTATCAAATGAAAAGTCTTGACGAGTACATCTCATTGGACGGTAGTCCGGGGGTGCCGTGGTTAATGTCGGGCCCAAAACGGTACAATATTGGGCTTCATAATACAAAAAATCATGTGGGGTATCAAATGAAAGGTTTTACAGTGTATATCTCAATGGGACGCCGTGTGTCATGTAGGTGCTAAAACGGAGAAAATGTTGGCCTCCATCAACAAAAATCATGTGGAGTATCAAATGAAAGGTCTTCAACAGTACATCTAATTGGGCGGTAGTCCGGGGGCGCCTTGAGTAATCTCGTGCCCATAACGGGGTAATGTGGTGCCCCATCATACAAAAAATCATGTCGGGAATCAAAAGAAATGTCTTGAAGAGTGCATCTCCATGAGGGTAGTCCGTGGGGCACATTCGGTTATACGGGCCCCCAAATTGGGTCATGTTGGGCCCATTATTCAAAGGGGTATCAAATTAAAGTTCTTGAAGAGCACATATCTTGGGGTAGTCCATGGGTCAGCGTGGGTCAACTGGGGCCGAAAATCGTAAAAAAATCATGTGAGGTATTAAATGAAAGGTCTTGAAGAGTAGTCCGAGCAGTACCCTGGGTAATGTGGTGCCAATTATACAAAAAAAACATGTGCGGCAACGGGGGCCATGGAAGGCCCAAAACATCGCCCACATGTGGAATTACAAATCGTGGGCCATGAGGAGCTCAAAAAAATCATTCCCAAGTTGTCAAAGTATTTAAATATTTTTAGTCGGTCAAATGAATACATATTTGACCGACTAAAAAGTGTAAAAAAAGTGTTAGTGTTAAAAGTGTTACCTATATACTAACTTAGAGAATTTTTCGTTACAGAATTCTAAAATGCTCTAAAATTAGAATTTATAGTCTAAACTCTAACTCTAAATCGGTAGAGAATCCCACTACTGATTTTTTTATGATGGGCCCCACACATGATATAGGTTTTGGGCCCTAACATGAATTACGAAGCCCCACGGACTGCGCAACGAGATGTGTTCTTCAATACCTTTTATTTGATACCTCTCATGTCTTTTTGCATTATGGGCCAACAAGACCCAGAGTACCACTCAGAGTACTCAACAAGATGTCCTCTTCAAGGCCTTTCATTTTATACCTCACATGATTTTTTTATGATTTTGGGCCCCAGTTGACCCACGGTGACCCATGACCCACGGTGACCCACTACCCAAAGATATGTACTCTTCAAGAACATGATTTTTTTATGATTTTGGGCCCCAGTTGACCCACGGTGACCCATTACCCACGGTGACCCACTACCCAAAGATATGTACTCTTCAAGAACTTTCATTTGATACCCCAACTGATATTTTGTATGATGGGGCCCAGGTGGAACAGATTTTGGAACCACTTGACCCACGCACTACGCAACGAGATGTACTCTGCACGACTTTTCATTTGATACCTGTAGTTGTTCAGTTAAAAATAAAATATTGATTTGTTTTATAGTTTATGTTCTATATTTCTATTTATTCACAAACATTTTAATCTTTATTTAATATTTATTTTTAAACAACTAACTTATTTATACTGTCAAAAATTAGAATAGTATTTGATTTAATTTATTTTATATTTATTAATTTTTTTTAATTAATTTATAAAAATTCAATTGAAAAATTTTAATTATAAAATTTTAATTTTAATTATTTTACAAGCACACCGTATTATTATTTTTGTCGAAAATATAAATTTATTTTATTTTACCAAATCGGTTTAGCATCTAATCACAACTGATAAGAATGAAGCTGTTGAATTTCTTTTTATTATCTAAATCATGCATATTGGTTAATTGCTGAATTGCAATTAACCAATTGGCGTTTGCCAAATGTGCAATGATAATAACAATAATAATAATTAACTCTGTTGCTAACTCAATTTTATAATACATTATTGTAAGAAGTTAGACAAGATTTGTAAATATAATTACAGGGTGATTCCTGAGTCACCACATCACCCTCCTCCGAGTGAAAAAAAAAAATATAATATATATATATATAACGAAAACTAACGATATTTTAAATATTTCGTGAAACAACCTATTTCGATTTTAAAGCTGAAATTCCATAGGCGGGTTTTAACCTATCAACTGATATTGAAGATTGTTTATTATTAATTAAAAGAATAAAAGTTTTACGAAGTCTTCGAAAAATTCGATATGGTCCGTCATACGTCGGTGAAAGAGTCGGTTTAATCCTATCATTCCTAACGAACACGAAATTACAGGAGTTCAAATCCTTGGAAATAAAAATACACTTTTGATCTACCAGCCGCGTGGGATTTGGAATAAGTCTTTGCATTGTTTCTCTTTGATTCGAATTGTGTGCCTTGGTCGGTCGTAATTCTAGTTGGAACACCAAATCGTGAAATGTAATTAGTTACAAAAGCTTTCGCAACTGCAGTAGCTGTCATATTTGGTAAACCGTATGCTTCGGGCCAACGAGTAAAGCGATCAACTATTGTTAATATATATGTATTACCTTCTGAAAAAGGAAATGGGCCAACCAGGTCCATATGAATATGCTCGAAGCGACCTGTGGGTATATTAAAAACTCCTAGTTCCGTTTTTGTATGACGGTGAATTTTGGACTTTTGACACGGAATACAAGTCTTAGTCCACAAATTCGTGTCACTATTTATATTTGGCCAAAAATACCTGGATGCTATCAATTTTCTGGTTGCACGAATACCAGGATGCGCCAAGTTATGCAAATTATTAAAAACAGCACGACGTAAAGAACTGGGTACAAAAGGTCTATTATTTGACGTTGTTGTTTCGCAAAATATAGCAAAATCTGGTAATTGTATTTTACTAAGTTTCAAGGAAGATGTAGTATTTGTTAGTAATGATTCTAACTCTTTATCGTTTACCTGGAGTTGCGCTAACTTTTGTAAATCGAAGTGGTCTAAATCAACTGAAACTATTTCGGATAAACGCGATAAACTGTCTGCGACTACGTTTTCTTTGCCAGGAATATGGCGAATGTCCGTCGAGAATTGCGAAATGAAATCGAGATGTCTGGTCTGACGAGGATTGCGCTCAGTTTTTGAGCAAATCGCGTTGACTAACGGCTTATGATCGGTAAGAATCGTGAACTCACGACCTTCTACCGCGTACCGGAAGTGTTTTATCGCTGCGTACATAGCAAGTAGTTCTCGGTCGAACGCTGAATATTTTGTCTCGGCCGGTGAAAGTTTTCTTGAGAAAAAGGCGAGCGGTTGCCAACCAGATCTAGATGATTGTTGTAGCACAGCGCCTAAAGCGATATCTGATGCGTCGGTGGCGATTGAATATTTTTCGTTCGGCTGTGGTGGCTTCAACCATTGCATTTTTTACCTTTTGTAATGTGGAATTTATTCGTCTGGCCACGTTAAAATTTTATTTTTACTCTTCGTTTTTAACTCCTGTGCTACGTAAGCATAAATCGGACTAAGTAATTCGGCTAGCTTAGGTATAAACCTATGGTAGTAATTTACCATACCGACGAAGCGTTGAATTTGCTTAATAGTTTTGGGAGTAGTGAAATTTTTAATAATTGCGACCCGGTCTTCCGAAGGCGAAATTCCTTCTGCAGTAATTAGATGACTTAAAAAACTGAGCTCTGTAACGCCAAAAATACATTTAGAAGGATTAATCGTAATCCCGTATTCTGACAATCTTTGAAATAATTGCCGAAGATGCTTTTTATGCGTTTCGGGGTCATTCGATGCAATAAGGATGTCGTCGATATAAACGAAAATAAAATCTAATCCTCGACAAACTTGGTTCATAAACTGCTGAAAAGTTTGTGCAGCATTACGTAGTCCAAATGGCATACGTCGAAATTCGAAAAGACCGAAAAACGTTGTAATGGCGGTTTTATGTATATCGTCTTCCGCTACTGGGATTAAATGATACGCTCGAATCAAGTCAATTTTTGAAAAATTTTTAGCACCGTCTAAGCGCATGGCAAAATCTTGAATGTGCGGGATTGGGTACCGGTCGGAATTGTATCGGCATTTAAACGACGATAGTCTCCGCACGGTCGCCAATCTGTATTATTTTTCTTTCGCACCATGTGTAATGGAGATGAAACAGGTGAAGACGATGGTTGACAGATTCCCATTTCGACCATAATTTCAAATTCATTTTTAGCGGCGTCGTGTCTTGCTGGGTCTAGTCGACGTGGTTTCGCGAATGGAAGCTGTTCTTTTGTAACGATGTGATGTACTACCGTATGCTTAACATCTTTAAAATAATTCGGAGGTTGTGAGAGTTCGGGAAATTCTGATAAAATTGTCGAGAATTCATTTTCTATCATAAAATTTTTGGGTGTTGGCGTTTTAGATTTACATGTAAGCGTGCTGATCGAAAGTTGGGTGCGTGGATCTATTATTTTGTTATTTTTTAGATCTACGATAAGCCCATGCTTTTTAAGAAAATCAGCGGCGATAATTGCGCGATCGATGTCAGCCAAAATGAATTCATGAATGAAATCCCTGCGCAGTCCCAAATTAATCTTTAACATTTTCGAACCGAACGTTTTTATAATCGAACCGTTTGCAGCGGACAGTGATACGCTTGAATTATTATTTATTGACTTTGTTTTGCACGGCAATACTGATAAGTCGGCACCCGTGTCGATTAGAAAAACGATGTTATTTGTTTTATCACGAACGAAGAGGCGGCTATTATATTTGTTCGCACCGTTAGCCGCAATACGCGGTGCGTTATCTAGTTTGGGTGATTCGACATTGGTTTTTGATTGCATCGACATTTCGTCGCTTTATCACCAAATTTTCTGTGATACCAACATAATCCTTGTTGGTCGGATGAAACAGAATGAGATTGGCGGTTTCTTGAATGACTTCTCGCGCTACGTTGACGATTCGGTTGATTATTATTATTATATCGCGATCTGGAATGATTTACGTTACGCGATCTAGAATGATTCCCCTAACCGGCATCTAGTCTGGATATCATGGCTTCGATTCTTGATAAGCGCGCATTAAAATCAGAGTTGTCGGTGTTCTGTACTGACGGTTTATTATCGGTAATTGAGAAAACGCTCGTATTTTGCTGTGCTTCGTTAATTTTGTCAGCTATATTAGCTAATTCAGTAAGTGGCTTATCGCCCACAGCTACTAACGCGACGTGTATGACTTGCGGCAACTTCCGAAGCCATAACTTTTTTTATAATAGTGTCATTAAATAATTGTCCCGACAATTGTTTCATTGATCTTAAAAGTTCCGATGGGCTTCTGTCCCCGATATCGGCTTTTGCGATCAATGTTTCTAAACGATTTGTCTCTGAAACAGAGTGGCGTTTAATTAACTCTGTTTTCACGTTGCAATAACGATTTGTAACAGATGGATCGGATAAAATGTCGATAATTGAGTCGCAAGATTCTGGTGGTAATGCGGCTATTACAAGACAATATTTCGTATCGTCATTTGTAATACGATACGCTTGGAATTGAGCTTCAGCCTGAATAAACCAAGTCGTAGGATTTGCGGGCCAAAATTGTGTTAACTTCACGCACACAGAATGCATTTGAGCTTCATTTACTTGTGAGGTATTGTTACTATTCTGATTTGTATTATCACCGAAACTTGTATTTGGTGGAGAAATTTTACCAACTGTGTCGTTATTCATGATATTAAAAAAAAAAAACTATTCAAATCTTCAATAAAATAATCAAAATAAATTGTTTCCGCGAAATAAATTAAAATATAATACATATATTGTTTCAGTCACAACTCGCTAAAAAATTAATATATTTAAAAAAAATATTTTTGAAAAATATATACCGAATCTGTAACGTAATATTTGGGTTACCCGAAAATTTATAGCAAATTATATGTAATTTTTGGACGGGCCCCGTAAATTTTAAATTATATGTTCGACAAAAGAAAACAATAAATATATTTTATTAAAGTGTGCAAAAAAAAAATTTTGTAAACAATTAAATGATTTTGTATTAAATTTTAATACCAAAAAATATATGTATCAATATGTGAAAAGTTCTTAGTATATAATAATTATATTGTTTTATTTTTTTTTTATTTAAATTTTATAAGTTTTTATATATTGAAATATATGACACATTTTATTATATTTTTATATTATATTAAAATTATAATTTTAAAATAAGCAATTTGTAATAAGAATATATTTATTACAATTAATAGATCTTATAATATATAAATTCTCAAATATATAATGCCGTTTAATATTAACGAATATAGCATGCGACTTTTTGTCCAATACAAAAATTTTGTGTCATGCGACTTTTTATAATAAAAACTTATTGCGAAAATTATTTTGGCATTTCTATTCTTTCATATAATATATTTATATCGAAAATTTATATAATATATTTTTCAATAATTTAAACAAATTTACTTGGTAAAATATACAAAATGTATGCTGCAAACGATGTATTTCTTCATTGGATGATGATGATGTTGAAATAGTTGCTTGCCGTATGATGATTTTGATGATAATTTTCCATGATCTATGAATTAATTGATTAATTGATGATCATAATTTGATACGTTGATCTCGTTGATTTTATTTTTGAAAATTATGATACGACGATCTCGATGCTTAACTATTTTAAATATCATGCGATATGATGATCAATGATGATTAATAATATAAATGTGTTGATATCATATGATCTATTTATATATAATTATCGCACGATAATCTATTATTCAACATATACAATAATTAATCCTTTTTGTATATATTTGATATATTTTAGTACAGTTGCGTTGGAATTTTTAATTGTTTATTTATGTAATATTTAATTTTATTACAATTTATAGAATTTTGGGAAGATTAATTTGTCTATTTCATAGTATTATTTTACCAAATTCTATATTCAAAATTTAACTAAATGTTTAATGTACTTTTTACCACAAATTTTAAACTGTTTTTATTTCGTAAATTTAAATTATTAAAGTTTATTATTTATAAATTTTAAAAAACTGATTATGGTGTAACTTTTTCACTCTTTTAAATATATTAAATAGTTCAAATAGATTTCCGTTTGTAACTTTAAATTATTAATGTATTAATGTTCAAACTGGGGTCACCAATTGTAGTTGTTCAGTTAAAAATAAAATATTTATTTGTTTTATAGTTTATGTTCTATATTTCTATTTATTCTCCAAACATTTTAATCTTTATTTAATATTTATTTTTAAACAACTAACTTATTTATACTGTCAAAAATTAGAATAGTATTTGATTTAATTTATTTTATATTTATTAATTTATTTTAATTAATTTATAAAAATTCAATTGAAAAATTTTAATTATAAAATTTTAATTTTAATTATTTTACAAGCACACCGTATTATTATTTTTGTCGAAAATATAAATTTATTTTATTTTACCAAATCGGTTTAGCATCTAATCACAACTGATAAGAATGAAGCTGTTGAATTTCTTTTTATTATCTAAATCATGCATATTGGTTAATTGCTGAATTGCAATTAACCAATTGGCGTTTGCCAAATGTGCAATGATAATAACAATAATAATAATTAACTCTGTTGCTAACTCAATTTTATAATACATTATTGTAAGAAGTTAGACAAGTTTTGTAAATATAATTACAGGGTGATTCCTGAGTCACCACATACCCTACACGATATTTTTATGATTTTAGGCCATGCTGACCAACATGACCCCTTTTGGAACCTCGTGTAACCCAGTGTGCCTTTACGGACTACGCTCATTTAAATGTACTCTTCAAGACCTTTCATGTAATGACCCGCAAGATTTTTTTATAATGGGCCCATATGCCCAACTTTTGGAGCCCACATGCCCCACTGTGCCTCTACGACTTTTCAACGATATACTCTTCAAGACCTTTCATTTGATACCCTTTTGTATAATGGGCCCTATATGACCCAATTGGGGGTCCCGTATAACCGAATGTGCCCCACGGACTACCCTCATTGAGATGTAAGTAGTACGAATGTAGCAACTGAGTAAATCCCATACAAACTAATAAAGGACAGCCTGATTAACAGGTGGACTGTAATTCGCTTAACTGCTACAGCCCCATTTAAGGCAATGCTACGAATAAGAAATATATGGAAGTGGCATAAATGTTCCCTCTCTTTTCAACACATTAAAATTTTAATATATTGAAAAATTGTTTATGAAGCCACGATTTTGGTAGTTCTCTTTCCTTTTGCTCGCCGAAGTGTCAAATTAATAATATGAAAAATATTATAACAGCTGATTTTTGATTTACATGGCTGGCTTATTTATTTAAGTTTAAGAGTCTCAATATAAATTAACAATATTAACTAGCTAAACAAATTACTCTATTTTACTTTCCATTTGTATAATTATCGTTTCGCGACCTAAAATATTGCTTAGCATCATCTTTACTTGTATTTTTCAAAAAAAAAAAAAAATTATCTCCTTAAAAATTGATGCCCGAATTAAAAAAAACCTAATCCGCCCCTAATTTCTCATTTTTATATTTTGAAAATTCGGCTAGCAAAAAAAGAGACAACTATACCCGGCGTGGCTTCAAATTTTTATATTTATGCCCTATCCATATACCTTCTATATCGTTGAGGCAATGTATTAAAAAGAGACAGCAATAGCACTTTCTATTGGTTAGGAACTAGTTTCGGGGGCGTGAAAATATGTAAAACAAATATTCATCCATGTTAAAAATATGAAAGCTCAATTCACTGTTAAAGTCAATTTGCTTGCTACCTGCACTACTGAAGTAAATTTGTTCTATAAAAAATTTGTAGTCTACATTCACTACTAAAGTAAATTTATTTTATAAAAAATTTGTAGTCTACATTCACTACTAAAGTAAATTTATTTTATAAAAAATTTGCAGTCTACATTCACGGCTAAAGTAAATTTGTTCCATCAAAAGTTCTACATTCACTGCTAATTCTACATTCACTGCTAAAGTAAATTTGTTCTAATAAAAATTCTACATTCACACGGCTAAAGTAAATTTGTTCTATCAAAAATTCTACATTCACTGCTAAACTAATTTGTTCTATCAAAAATTCACGGCTAAAGTAAATTTGTTCTAACAATAATTCTACAGTCTACATTCACTCCTAAAGTAAATTTGTTCTAACAAAAATTCTACATTCACACGGCTAAAGTAAATTTGTTCTATCAAAAATTCTACATTCACTGCTAAACTAAATTTGTTCTATCAAAAATTCACGCCTAAAGTAAATTTGTTCTAACAATAATTCTGTAGTAAAATTACCTTTTACTATTATGTTCTTTTTAATTAAAACACTTTATTATATTAATATTTTTATTTAAATATTGTATCTAATTATTTATTGTTTTTCATTTTACAAATAGTTTTTATTTATTAAGTTTTTATTTAACATAATGTCTAATTTATTTTATATATTTTATTTCACTTCTTTTTTTATTCTTAAATTAACTACTACTTTTATAATTATTTTTTAAAAACTTATATAAAAACTTTATTTACTTTAAATAATCAAAACTATTAATTTTAATAAAACTTTTACTACTTTAAATAATTTCATTGGTGTCTACTTGACACCCCAAAGTAGACTTAATCTTTTTAGTTGGTGTCTTCTTGACACCCAAATTAAACTTAATTTTTACTACCAAAAAACAGCTATTTTATTTGGTTGAAGAGCTTTTTGGTTTTCCAAAATATCGCATGCGATATTTTGGTTAGCCAATCAACTCTTTAAAATTTTGTTCTAATTTAATTTTTAATTATTTTGCAAATTTAATTAATAATTTTATATTATTTCAAAATAATTTAGTTAGCTGTTTTTGGGGTTGTGAATTGAAGTACTGGGTGCTTCAATTCACAACACCTTCTCTCTTTAGAAAAAATATAGGGATCGAAGTTTTTACTTCGAACACTATATTTTTAAAAATAATATTATTTTGAATTTTTCCATTTAATAAATTTTATTTACTTATAGATAATAGATAATATAATAGATTTTTTCTTAATTGTACATATATTATATAAATTTTTTTTTTTTTTTTTTTTTTTTTTTTTTTAAATTTATTTAAATATATATTTTTTTTATTTATATATAAGATTTAATAATATTTTTTTTGCAATGATAAATATTTTACTTTACTATCATTTTAATAAATTTTCTCTTAATTTAAAATAATATGAAATTTTTGATTTTATTCTTTATTTATTTGTTTCTTCAAAAATTTTTATTATATTAAAAAATCAAATTCCTTTTTTCTCTCTTTTTTTTATTTTATTTTTTTTTTATTTTAAAATTTGTAAATTTTGTATTAAAAATCAAATTTTAATTTAATTTAATTGTATATAAAGTTTTTTTTCTTCAGATTTTGAATAGAATTATGATTTAGGGAGATTGAAATTAAGGTTTTTATTTAAATTATTGGACATAGGTACTTTTAGTGGGAAATTAATAGGTAAATTTTAAAATATATTTGTAAATAAAAACTAGTGAGTTTAATATACTAAAAATTTATTAAAAAAATCGTTTTTTTATATGAATTCTGTGTAGGGATCCCTCCCCTTTTTTTTTTAATTTCTTTAAGTCATTTTTATAAACCAAAACTAATGGTTTTCTTTCGTTTTTTAAAATTAAAATTAACTCTTTCTTTTATTTTTGGTATGTTTTGGGGGTCATTTTTTAGGGGTTTTATTTCAAAATTTTGAGTAGGGGTCAATTTTAATTTTACGTTTTCAATTTCTACATTTTCCGTGTTTACGTTAACTACACAAACAGTTACAGTATTATTTTTACTTTTTACCAAACAATTTCCTAAAAACACGCCTGGTTTTATTTGTTGAGCTTCACAAAAGAATTCTCCCTCTTCCGTTGTAGGGAGACTGATTGCCTTTTCCATGCGTGCTGGTACTATAATTTTCGTTGATTTTATTATTCCATTAATTTCCATTTTTTCACATTTAACATTATTAGATTCAAATGTATATTTTTCCGTTGGTACTTCTTCAATTTTATCCTCCATTGCAATATCAATGTTATCCGTTTTAATTTCTTCTTCTATAACACTTTTATTTAAATCAATTACTTCATTTTCTATAAAAAATTCTTCATTAATATTTTCATCATTTACCATTTTCTCTCCTTCTACGTCATAATTAACTTCATCATTTACTATTTTATCTCCTTCTGTGTCATTATTATTATTTTTCTCCTTATTATCTTCATCATTGACTTCAATAACTTCTGCATTAACTACAATAATATCCTCCTCTCCTAATTTCTCCTCCTTTAATTCATTACTATTTTCATTTAATAACTCCTTAGTTTCTACTATAACTTCTTTATACTCTTTTACTTCCATAACTTCATTATTTACCTTAAAACTCTCCTGTACTTTTTCATAAATTTCTCGTAATTGCTGTATCTTCACCGCGTTTAATTTATTTGAATCTTTAATACAATGCATATTTATTTTTTCATTTTGTTTTTGTGAAAATGGAATATAAAATTCCGAATTATTTGTTTTTGTTTTTGGAAATTGTAATTGTTTTTGGGGTCCTAAAATATTACAATTAGGGGACAAAAAATTGTTCCCTAAAATACCATCAACTGGTAACTTAATATCATTATCTGTAACCTGGAAATCGCATTTAAAATTTTGCCCCAATAAAAATTTACCCTCACAGGAACCTAAAGTGGAGCTCACATTGTTTATTGAACTTATTTGTACCTTATTATCTGTACATATTTGTGTTCCTTTTTTCAATGTTGAATTTTTTATTAAACTAACCTGAGCTCCTGTGTCTGCTAATAACTTTACTTTATCTGTTTTGGCTATATCTAAAGCTAATTGAACTATAGGCTCCTGTAAGGTGGTTGTTGTGCCCTCCGTATGGAATGAGCTGGGCTTTTTTAGTTCACTCCATTCTCGTTTCCCGAGACTAACGCCATTCTAGATTCATAAGATTGACGTGCTTCGCAATTTAATATTTTATGGCCTTCCCTTGCACACCATTCACAAGTGGTTTCCGTGTTGGTTACTGTTAAAACTCTTTGTGGGCTTGCTCCGTTATTCCCTGCACGTGGTTTTAAACAATTAGCGGAATCGTGTCCGTAAATTCCGCAATTGGTACAATGTTTTACTTCCTTATTTAAATGAAATTGCATTGTACAATCTCTACTTATGTGGCCTTGTTTACCACATTTGAAACATTTTATAAGAGGATTTGAATTAGGTCCCCTGTTAGCAATATTTGTATTCCTAATATTATTATGATTATTATTATTACTATTATAATTAGATTGGTAGTTATTTCCGTTAAACATACTACCATTATTATTGTTCAATCTATTAGGGGTCTTATTATAGTTATTGAACGGGGTCTTATTGTTATTAAAATTATTATTATTATTATTTGACAATTGCTTATAATTATTACTAAAATTGTTGTTGTTGTTGTTATTTCGATTTCTACTCCCAGCGTTAAAATTATTGCGCACGTTATTATTATGCTGTTGGTTGTTCCTAAAATTATTATTATTGTTAAAACTTCTCTGATTATTCCCATTACCAAATTTGTTGTTGTTGGGTTGTTCCGTTTGTAGCCCATTTTCGTTTAATTTTTTCATCAACGTAGTAATTAATGTCAGCATTTGATCCCCCACGACTGCTTGATTGTTGCTTGATGTATTAGAACTTCCAATGCCGCCTAAATTTCGAGTTTCGTTCAGATATTGTCGAGCTGCTCCTATAGAGACTCGTAAATTTTCCGGATTTTTAAATAATAGATATTGTTTTAACTCTGCTGATCGCAGTCCTCCCAAAAACACTCTTTTTGCTGTGATCTCCATCTCGTTTATCAATGCTCGTCCCTCGTTGTTATATCTCTCATTTACCCTGTTCCGATACGCGGCCAATTTTTCGGATATTCGTTCTCCAAAAAGTTCTACAGTTTCCGTTTCATATTGGTACATTCCCATAATTTCTGAGGCTAAAGTAGCCATATCTTTACTTTCTATGAAACGGTTTCTTAAAATATCCTTGTATTGCGTAAAATTTTCGACGTTGGCATATCTAAAGAGAGCGTTGGCCGCACCTGTTAATTTACTGGTAATTAAAATCCGTAAAAGTATGCCTTTTTGCTCATCCCTCGTTAATTCGTATGATTGTTGAGCCAACTCCAGAAAATTGTTTAGTTCGTTTTCAATGTCCAACCCTACGCCTGAAAATGTTGGAACGTGTACCAAAAATGTCTTAATAATTTTTTCAACCGGTAAGAGCGTTGGTTCCAAATGGTAAGAGTTGTCATTAGTGAAATTTTCCGCGTTGTACTCATGTTGTACGGGTAACTGACGTGGTGGTGGAGGCGGAATAGGGGTCGAATTTAACCCTGATGGTCCTGGCCTATTCATCGTTCTGTTGCTAAAGAAATGAGGGTCATTTACTGGATTCATTTTGTTGGATTTTTTAATATTTAAACTTCTTCTTTCCGTTTTAGTAATAATCACTTTATTTTTCCTTGCTTTTTTAGGTCTTCTTATTGGACCAATTCTATTATATTTTACCCCGGATCTTAATGTTCTAAAGCTTTTTCTGTTTTCCGACACTCTATCTTCCTGCACTTGGTGTAAAAAATCAGAAAAATTGTTTTTATTTAAAACTTCTAAATTTGGTTCTTCTTCTATATTTTCGATGTTTGTTTTAGTTTTTTCGTCCGAATCTTCAAATTCTGGACTTGAATTTAGAAATGAAAAAGTAGAAATTCGCTTCGAAAATTTTAAAATAGATTGCGCTAAAGTTGGAGTTTTTGATTTTTGCGACATTAGTTTCCTTTTTAAAAAAAATTACAACAACAACAATGTATATATGCCCTTTTTTATATATATTATGATTTAGGGGTCATAATTTTATTAAATTTCAGTAAAAAGTGAAATTTCAGTAAAAAAATTTTGTATACTTATTTTTTTAGGGGTCGAATTTTTTATTCTGAAAAAAATTTTAAGCTCGAAAAATTGTGTTTGTATTTTTCCTAAAAATTATTTTTAATTTAAAATTTTATCTTATTTAACGAAAATCATTCCAATTTAATAAAATTATTTAAAACAAAATATTAATTTTTATTTATTTTATTTTTATTCCTGAATATATGCAATAAAAAAAATTTTTCGACATAAAAAAATATAAATTCCCTAACTCCTAAAATTATGCAATAAAATTTTTATTAAAAAAAAATTGTTAATAAATTTTCATAATATGAATGCTTTAAAAAAAAACGCGCTTTGTTCTAATGAAACTTACGTACGTCATTTAAAATATTTATATTAATATCAATTAAGTTGACAACAATATTTTATATAAAAATGATCAAACGTATTTTGAAAATATATATATATATCCCTTTATATATATGTATATATAATTTTCGTCATTACGAACAAACAAACAAAAATTAATGAAATTTTGATATAAAATGTAAATTTAGTATAATTATATTTTAGGGGTCGAAAAAAAAAAAAAAATCCAATTCAACATAGTTATAAAATTTTATTAATACATATTTTTTTTTTTTTTTTAATTTTTATTATAAAAACCAATCCAAATTAAGACGATGAATATATATAATTTTTTTTTAAAATTTTATTATTATAGGTACTCCTAAAAGTTCACTTTTTTTTAAAAAAACCCAACAATGTTTTATTTATCTCCTAAAGGTATGCAATGATTATAAAATATTTTTGTTAAGTAAGTTTGATAAAAAAAATATTTTGATTGTTTTGCAATGGTAAATTGAAATTGCGGTTAATTACCTTTAAAAAAAAATTTATTATAAATTTTAAAAACAAAAAATTACGAAATTATTTATTTTCAATAAAGAAAATTCGCTAAATTTTAATTATAAGTATGTATGTATATACATTATTTTGTCATAAGAGGACAAAAAAAATTTTAAAGTTATATAGGGTGAAACGAAAAATATTGGGTAACAAAGAAAATTTGTATCCCAATTTTTTATTATTACATAGAAAAAAACTTTATACCAGTTACTTGATTTTATACAGCCCTGAGTTAACTTAATACAAACTGTGCATTTGTATTTTCTTTACACAGTTTTAGTATAAAATCAACGAACCCTAGTATTTTTATAATTAAATTCAACACATAATGCCTTTCATTGTTTTTATTACCTTATATATTTTTATACACTACCAAGTATAAAATTTCAATGCTAATAATAATTTAGGCAACAGAAAAAAAACTTTATATAATTGCTGAAAACGCACAATTATTATAATGCAACGAAAAAAGAAATATGTATATACATATGTATATATGGTCGACTTATAGTAAAAAAAACTTATATAATTGCACCATATGTATTAATGTGTGCTTTGTTGATATGCATTTATTTATAATATTTATTATATTCGTATAAAAAAAATTAGGGTAACTATTGGGAAAGGTTGGGAAATTTGTTTAACAAAAAAAATTATATACAATTTATATATATCCATAAAACTTTGTTTACAACTTTGTTTTTGTTGATTTTATTCTTCTGTTGTTGTTTTTGTTTTTCACTGCCTTCGTTGATACAGCTACTGTTGTTTGCTGATACTGCTACTGTTGTTTGTTGATACTGCTACTGTTGTTTGTTGATACTGCTACTGTTGTTTGCTGATACTGCTACTGTTGTCTGCTCTGTTGTTATTTGATCTGATTTTTTTTATTTCACTTTTAGTATTTAAAAGGTATATTTTTTTTAACAAAAAAAATTAATTTTTGTGTAGTTTTTTTTATAAAAAATCGAAACGTTTTACCGCACACAAGTTTTTTTTTGGATAGGAAACGTAGTTCCTATCCTGTCCGCAGCGCCAATGTAGTAAAATTACCTTTTACTATTATGTTCTTTTTAATTAAAACACTTTATTATATTAATATTTTTATTTAAATATTGTATCTAATTATTTATTGTTTTTCATTTTACAAATAGTTTTTATTTATTAAGTTTTTATTTAACATAATGTCTAATTTATTTTATATATTTTATTTCACTTCTTTTTTTATTCTTAAATTAACTACTACTTTTATAATTATTTTTTAAAAACTTATATAAAAACTTTATTTACTTTAAATAATCAAAACTATTAATTTTAATAAAACTTTTACTACTTTAAATAATTTCATTGGTGTCTACTTGACACCCCAAAGTAGACTTAATCTTTTTAGTTGGTGTCTTCTTGACACCCAAATTAAACTTAATTTTTACTACCAAAAAACAGCTATTTTATTTGGTTGAAGAGCTTTTTGGTTTTCCAAAATATCGCATGCGATATTTTGGTTAGCCAATCAACTCTTTAAAATTTTGTTCTAATTTAATTTTTAATTATTTTGCAAATTTAATTAATAATTTTATATTATTTCAAAATAATTTAGTTAGCTGTTTTTTGGGTTGTGAATTGAAGTACTGGGTGCTTCAATTCACAACAATTCTACAGTCTACATGCACTGCTAAAGTAAATTTGTTCTAACAAAAATTCTACATTCACGCGGCTAAAGTAAATTTGTTATATCAAAAATTCTACATTCACTGCTTAACTAAATTTGTTCTATCAAAAAATCACGGCTAAAGTAAATTTGTTCTATCAATAATTCTACAGTCTACATGCACTGCCAAAGTAAATTTGTTCTATAGCAGTTGTTGTGTTAACAGATTAAGTTAAGAACCTGTAAAAAAAAACCTGTATGACTGCATTTAGCTTGCTTGACTCTCTTTGTAAACAAAATAAACTTGTAAGCCCCGCCTTTGTAAACAAATCTAAACTTGTATGACCGCTTTTTTTCACAACTGCAGGTTATCCTAAATTAACTTTTGTTTCAAAGAAAAAGAAAGAAAAAAAGCTCATTGTACAACATGATAAACACATAAAATTCAAATTGTGTTATCCCGCCTTTGTAAACAAAACAAACAAAAAAATCACTTAATATGCAAATCTGTATTTTTGATTTAATTTCACTGTCTAGGTTAAGTTTATTATCATTAATAAAATAAGAAAAATATAAATAAAAAAGTTTTTTAAAAATACTTTCCCTTAAAGAAATATTCAACTAAAAAATAATAAACAAGCAAATAATACCACATCAATGTACTTTCCCGTTAAGTTTGAGCCACTGTCATCAATAGTAAGGGAAAGTAGACCTTATCAGAATTAGTGCCATTTATAAGGAGGTCTACTTACCCTTACTATTGCTCTCAGCAGTGGCGGACCGTGATCAAAAATTCTGGGTGGGCTAAAGGAAAAAGTTTTGTTATGAAAAGCAAAGATTTGAGGTTACTAAATATACAACCTTTTGAATTTTTCGTTTTAGTGAGTTAATCACATTGGCATCTAAGCTAATCATTAGTGAGTTAATCACATTGGCATCTAAATGCTTTTCATTTTCTTTACAATAAAAAAAATCATTATGCATATGCACACCAGAAAAATAAATCACATATTATACACGAAAAAAATTAGCCACATGCAAAAAAATCGAGCGAAATAAACGAAAATCATGGCACACTCCGTACATATTTGAATAGTTATATTTGTATGCAATTGTCTTAAGTTTTATCAAGTTAAATATTTCGCATTTCTATGAGGAACACGTGGACTTCGTGGGCTAGTTTAAATTAGCCCAGCCTGATCCATACAAAATTCAACACATACGCAAAATTGTTTTGTATAAAATTAGTATAATAAGGTGGGCAAATTTCAATTAGCCCCTGAAGTAAAGAGAAAAGAGTAGTTGTAGTTTTATAATGAAAAAGTTATGTAGTGTTAGTATAATATATTTGTATTTTAGCGTTCATATTCATATTTAGATTTAGATTATATTTTTATATACATACATATTATATTTCGCAGCGGTGGTGTACGAATTTTGATGGAAAAAATTATATACACGTATATTATATGACATAAAAAAAGTAGAAATTTAGAAAAAAAATTTGAATTTTTTTTGCTCATTTTTATAATATATTTTAAATTAATATTTTGTAGAATTATCCTGTAAATTCAGGTTGGGCTTAGCCCACCCTGCCCAATATGACGAGCCGCCGCTGGCTCTCAGTTTATTTTGTTTACAAAGAGAGTCAAGCAAGCTAAATGCAGTCGTACAGGTTTTTTTTTACAGGTTCTTAACTTAATCTGTTAACACAACAACTGCTATAGAAGAAATTTACTTTGGCAGTGCATGTAGACTGTAGAATTATTGATAGAACAAATTTACTTTAGCCGTGATTTTTTGATAGAACAAATTTAGTTTAGCAGTGAATGTAGAATTTTTGATAGAACAAATTTACTTTAGCCGCGTGAATGTAGAATTTTTGTTAGAACAAATTTACTTTAGCAGTGCATGTAGACTGTAGAATTATTGTTAGAACAAATTTACTATAGCCGTGAATTTTTGATAGAACAAATTTAGTTTAGCAGTGAATGTAGAATTTTTGATACAACAAATTTACTTTAGCCGTGTGAATGTAGAATTTTTGTTAGAACAAATTTACTTTAGGAGTGAATGTAGACTGTAGAATTATTGTTAGAACAAATTTACTTTAGCCATGAATTTTTGATAGAACAAATTTAGTTTAGAAGTGAATGTAGAATTTTTGATAGAACAAATTTACTTTAGCCGTGTGAATGTAGAATTTTTATTAGAATAAATTTACTTTAGCAGTGAAGTAGAACTTTTGATGGAACAAATTTACTTTAGCCGTGAATGTAGACTGCAAAATTTTTATAAAATAAATTTACTTTAGTAGTGAATGTAGACTACAAATTTTTTATAAAATAAATTTACTTTAGTAGTGAATGTAGACTACAAATTTTTGATAGAATAAATTTACTTCAGTAGTGCAGGTAGCAAGCAAATTGACTTTAACAGTGAATTGAGCTTTCATATTTTTAACATGGATGAATATTTGTTTTACATATTTTCACGCCCCCGAAACTAGTTCCTAACCAATAGAAGGTGCTATTGCTGTCTCTTTTTAATACATTGCCTTAAATGGGGTTGTAGCAGTTAAGCGAATTACAGTCCACCTGTTAATCAGGCTGTCCTTTATTAGTTTGTATGGGATTTACTCAGTTGTTACATTCGTACTACTTACATCTCAATGAGGGTAGTCCGTGGGGCACATTCGGTTATACGGGACCCCCAATTGGGTCATATAGGGCCCATTATACAAAAGGTTATCAAATGAAAGGTCTTGAAGAGTATATCGTTGAAAAGTCGTAGAGGCACAGTGGGCATGTGGGCTCCAAAAATTGGGCATATGGGCCCATTATAAAAAAATCTTGCGGGTCATTACATGAAAGGTCTTGAAGAGTACATTTAAATGAGCGTAGTCCGTAAAGGCACACTGGGTTACACGAGGTTCCAAAAGGGGTCATGTTGGTCAGCATGGCCTAAAATCATAAAAATATCGTGTAGGGTATGTGGTGACTCAGGAATCACCCTGTAATTATATTTACAAAACTTGTCTAACTTCTTACAATAATGTATTATAAAATTGAGTTAGCAACAGAGTTAATTATTATTATTGTTATTATCATTGCACATTTGGCAAACGCCAATTGGTTAATTGCAATTCAGCAATTAACCAATATGCATGATTTAGATAATAAAAAGAAATTCAACAGCTTCATTCTTATCAGTTGTGATTAGATGCTAAACCGATTTGGTAAAATAAAATAAATTTATATTTTCGACAAAAATAATAATACGGTGTGCTTGTAAAATAATTAAAATTAAAATTTTATAATTAAAATTTTTCAATTGAATTTTTATAAATTAATTAAAATAAATTAATAAATATAAAATAAATTAAATCAAATACTATTCTAATTTTTGATAGTATAAATAAGTTAGTTGTTTAAAAATAAATATTAAATAAAGATTAAAATGTTTGGAGAATAAATAGAAATATAGAACATAAACTATAAAACAAATAAATATTTTATTTTTAACTGAACAACTACAATTGGTGACCCTTATTTAAAATTGCTTATTTTAAAATTATAATTTTAATACAATATAAAAATATAATAAAATGTGTCATATATTTCAATATATAAAAATTTATAAAATTTAAATAAAAAAAAAATAAACAATATAATTATTATATACTAAGAACTTTTCACATATTGATACATATATTTTTTGGTATTAAAATTTAATACAAAATCATTTAATTGTTTACAAAATTTTTTTTTTGCACACTTTAATAAAATATATTTATTGTTTTCTTTTGTCGAACATATAATTTAAAATTTACGGGGCCCGTCCAAAAATTACATATAATTTGCTATAAATTTTCGGGTAACCCAAATATTACGTTACAGATTCGGTATATATTTTTCAAAAATATTTTTTTTAAATATATTAATTTTTTAGCGAGTTGTGAGTGAAACAAAAACAATATGTATTATATTTTAATTTATTTCGCGGAAACAATTTATTTTGATTATTTTATTGAAGTTTTTTTTTTTTTTAATATCATGAATAACGACACAGTTGGTAAAATTTCTCCACCAAATACAAGTTTCGGTGATAATATAAATCAGAATAGTAACAATACGTCACAAGTAAATGAAGCTCAAATGCATTCTGTGCGCGTGAAGTTAACACAATTTTGGCCCGCAAATCCTACGACTTGGTTTATTCAGGCTGAAGCTCAATTCCAAGCGTATCGTATTACAAATGACGATACGAAATATTGTCTTGTAATAGCCGCATTACCACCAGAATCTTGCGACTCAATTATCGACATTTTATCCGATCCATCTGTTACAAATCGTTATTGCAACGTGAAAACAGAGTTAATTAAACGCCACTCTGTTTCAGAGACAAATCGTTTAGAAACATTGATCGCAAAAGCCGATATCGGGGACAGAAGCCCATTGGAACTTTTAAGATCAATGAAACAATTGTCGGGACAATTATTTAATGACACTATTATAAAAAAAGTTATGGCTTCGGAAGTTGCCGCAAGTCATACACGTCGCGTTAGTAGCTGTGGGCGATAAGCCACTTACTGAATTAGCTAATATAGCTGACAAAATTAACGAAGCACAGCAAAATACGAGCGTTTTCTCAATTACCGATAATAAACCGTCAGTACAGAACACCGACAACTCTGATTTTAATGCGCGCTTATCAAGAATCGAAGCCATGATATCCAGACTAGATGCCGGTTAGGGGAATCATTCTAGATCGCGTAACGTAAATCATTCCAGATCGCGATATAATAATAATAATCAACCGAATCGTCAACGTAGCGCGAGAAGTCATTCAAGAAACCGCCAATCTCATTCTGTTTCATCCGACCAACAAGGATTATGTTGGTATCACAGAAAATTTGGTGATAAAGCGACGAAATGTCGATGCAATCAAAAACCAATGTCGAATCACCCAAACTAGATAACGCACCGCGTATTGCGGCTAACGGTGCGTACAAATATAATAGCCGCCTCTTCGTTCGTGATAAAACAAATAACATCGTTTTTCTAATCGACACGGGTGCCGACTTATCAGTATTGCCGTGCAAAACAAAGTCAATAAATAATAATTCAAGCGTATCACTGTCCGCTGCAAACGGTTCGATTATAAAAACGTTCGGTTCGAAAATGTTAAAGATTAATTTGGGACTGCGCAGGGATTTCATTCATGAATTCATTTTGGCTGACATCGATCGCGCAATTATCGGCGCTGATTTTCTTAAAAAGCATGGGCTTATCGTAGATCCAAAAAATAACAAAATAATAGATCCACGCACCCAACTTTCGATCAGCACGCTTACATGTAAATCTAAAACGCCAACACCCAAAAATTTTATGATAGAAAATTAATTCTCGACAATTTTATCAGAATTTCCCGAACTCTCACAACCTCCGAATTATTTTAAAGATGTTAAGCATACGGTAGTACATCACATCGTTACAAAAGAACAGCTTCCATTCGCGAAACCACGTCGACTAGACCCAGCAAGACACGACGCCGCTAAAAATGAATTTGAAATTATGGTCGAAATGGGAATCTGTCAACCATCGTCTTCACCTGTTTCATCTCCATTACACATGGTGCGAAAGAAAAATAATACAGATTGGCGACCGTGCGGAGACTATCGTCGTTTAAATGCCGATACAATTCCCGACCGGTACCCAATCCCGCACATTCAAGATTTTACCATGCGCTTAGACGGTGCTAAATTTTTTTCAAAAATTGACTTGATTCGAGCGTATCATTTAATCCCAGTAGCGGAAGACGATATACATAAAACCCCCATTACAACGCCTTTCGGTCTTTTCGAATTTCGACGTATGCCATTTGGACTACGTAATGCTGCACAAACTTTTCAGCAGTTTATGAACCAAGTTTGTCGAGGATTAGATTTTATTTTCGTTTATATCGACGACATCCTTATTGCATCGAATGACCCCGAAACGCATAAAAAGCATCTTCGGCAATTATTTCAAAGATTGTCAGAATACGGGATTACGATTAATCCCTCTAAATGTATTTTTGGCGTTACAGAGCTCAGTTTTTTAAGTCATCTAATTACTGCAGAAGGAATTGCGCCTTCGGAAGACCGGGTCGCAATTATTAAAAATTTCACTACTCCCAAAACTATTAAGCAAATTCAACGCTTCGTCGGTATGGTAAATTACTACCATAGGTTTATACCTAAGCTAGCCGAATTACTTAGTCCGATTTATGCTTACGTAGCACAGGAGTTAAAAACGAAGAGTAAAAATAAAATTTTAACGTGGCCAGACGAATAAATTCCACATTACAAAAGGTAAAAAATGCAATGGTTGAAGCCACCACACTCGTACATCCACAGCCGAACGAAAAATATTCAATCGCCACCGACGCATCAGATATCGCTTTAGGCGCTTTGCTACAACAATCATCTAGATCTGGTTGGCAACCGCTCGCCTTTTTCTCAAGAAAACTTTCACCGGCCGAGACAAAATATTCAGCGTTCGACCGAGAACTACTTGCTACATACGCAGCGATAAAACACTTCCGGTACGCGGTAGAAGGTCGTGAGTTCACGATTCTTACCGATCACAAGCCGTTAGTCAACGCGATTTGCTCAAAAACTGAGCGCAATCCTCGTCAGACCAGACATCTCGATTTCATTGCGCAATTCTCGACGGACATTCGCCATATTCCTGGCAAAGAAAACGTAGTCGCAGACAGTTTATCGCGTTTATCCGAAATAGTTTCAGTTGATTTAGACCACTTCGATTTACAAAAGTTAGCGCAACTCCAGGTAAACGATAAAGAGTTAGAATCATTACTAACAAATACTAAATCTTCCTGGAAACTTAGTAAAATACAATTACCAGATTTTGCTATATTTTGCGAAACAACAACGTCAAATAATAGACCTTTTGTACCCAGTTCTTTACGTCGTGCTGCTTTTAATAATTTGCATAACTTGGCGCATCCTGGTATTCGTGCAACCAGAAAATTGATTGCATCCAGGTATTTTTGGCCAAATATAAATAGTGACACGAATTTGTGTACTAAGACTTGTATTCCGTGTCAAAAGTACAAAATTCACCGTCATACAAAAACGGAACTAGGAGTTTTTAATATACCCACAGGTCGCTTCGAGCATATTCATATGGACCTGGTTGGCCCATTTCCTTTTTCAGAAGGTAATACATATATATTAACAATAGTTGATCGCTTTACTCGTTGGCCCGAAGCATACGGTTTACCAAATATGACAGCTACTGCAGTTGCGAAAGCTTTTGTAACTAATTACATTTCACGATTTGGTGTTCCAGCTAGAATTACGACCGACCAGGGCACACAATTCGAATCAAAGTTATTTCAAGAGCTGACTAAACTTCTAGGTGTTCATCGTATCCGAACAACCCCTTACCATCCGCAAGCGAACGGGTTAGTTGAACGGTTCCACCGTCAACTAAAAGACACTCTGCGAGCACGTAATAGCCATGAAAATTGGCATAGCGAACTTCCAATCGTATTACTAGGAATCAGAGCCGCGGTAAAAGAAGATTTACAGTGCTCACCGGCCGAATTAGTTTACGGTCACACTCTAAAGCTTCCGGGAGAATTTTTTATTACCGAAAAGCCTGAACCCAGCGATCATAACATCATTATCGAAAAGCTCCGAGAAACAATGCAAAGACTTATTCCAAATCCAACGCGGCTGGTAGATCAAAAGTGTATTTTTATTCCCAAGGATTTGCACTCCTGTAATTTCGTGTTCGTTAGGAATGATAGGATTAAACCGACTCTTTCACCGACGTATGACGGACCATATCGAATTATTCGAAGACTTCTTAAAACTTTTATTCTTTTAATTAATAATAAACAATCTTCAATATCAGTTGATAGGTTAAAACCCGCCTATGGAATTTCAGCTTTAAAATCGAAATAGGTTGTTTCACGAAATATTTAAAATATCGTTAGTTTTTGTTATATATACATATATATTATTTTTTTTTTTTCACTCGGAGGAGGGTGATGTGGTGACTCAGGAATCACCCTGTAATTATATTTACAAAACTTGTCTAACTTCTTACAATAATGTATTATAAAATTGAGTTAGCAACAGAGTTAATTATTATTATTGTTATTATCAATTGCAATTCAGCAATTAACCAATATGCATGATTTAGATAATAAAAAGAAATTCAACAGCTTCATTCTTATCAGTTGTGATTAGATGCTAAACCGATTTGGTAAAATAAAATAAATTTATATTTTCGACAAAAATAATAATACGGTGTGCTTGTAAAATAATTTAAATTAAAATTTTATAATTAAAATTTTTCAATTGAATTTTTATAAATTAATTAAAATAAATTAATAAATATAAAATAAATTAAATCAAATACTATTCTAATTTTTGACAGTATAAATAAGTTAGTTGTTTAAAAATAAATATTAAATAAAGATTAAAATGTTTGTGAATAAATAGAAATATAGAACATAAACTATAAAACAAATCAATATTTTATTTTTAACTGAACAACTACAGGTATCAAATGAAAGGTCGTGCAGAGTACATCTCGTTGCGTAGTGCATGGGTCAAGTGGTTCCAAAATCTGTTCCACCTGGGCCCCATCATACAAAATATCAGTTGGGGTATCAAATGAAAGTTCTTGAAGAGTACATATCTTTGGGTAGTGGGTCACCATGGGTCATGGGTCACCGTGGGTCAACTGGGGCCCAAAATCATAAAAAAATCATGTGAGGTATAAAATGAAAGGCCTTGAAGAGGACATCTTGTTGAGTACTCTGAGTGGTACTCTGGGTCTTGTTGGCCCATAATGCAAAAAGACACCTCTCATGTCTATTGAAGAACACATCTCGTTGCGCAGTCCGTGGGGCTTCGTAATTCATGTTAGGGCCCAAAACCTATATCATGTGTGGGGCCCATCATAAAAAAATCAGTAGTGGGATTCTCTAACGATTTAGAGTTAGAGTTTAGACTATAAATTCTAATTTTAGAGCATTTTAGAATTCTGTAACGAAAAATTTTCTAAGTTAGAGTTAATCTCACAGCTCTAACTTAGAAAGAATTTTAGTGCGCGCGCCATCAATTGCATTATCGGAAAGTTTTTTTTTTCCTAGTTTAGTACTAGTTCATTTCTAACTTAGAATGAAAGAGCTATTCACTAATGAATTTTGACTCTAACTTAGAGTGTGATTTTACTCACTATTTATTCTTTTGTGAGAATTGTATTTGAAGAGATGTAAGTTGATAATTTTAAATATTTTATTTTTATTTTTCAAAATACATAAGTATATATATAATATATATAAATATAATATATAAATATATATATAATATATATATACGAATACCAATATACATATATTTATTTTAATAGGTGTAAAATACACTTTTTTTATTTGATTTAATAAATATCAATATTTTATTTAATGATATCAAAACAACTCAACAAAATGCCCTCGACATTTTAAAATTATTATAATTATTTGTTATTGTTGTCAATCTTTCAAACGCTTGCTTAATAATAAATTAATCTGACAGACAACTACTGTCAATTCATAAAATTACAAAAAAAATCTAGTACTTCTCTCTAAATCTATTACTTGGAATTACAGAATACCAAATTTCTGTAAGTTAGAGAATCGATATATAGTTAGAGTGTCTCTAAACTCTAAACTCTAAATCGTTAGAGAATCCCACTACAATCCCACTACAGTTACTTTCCTTTAAAGAAATATTCGACTAAAAAGTAATAAACAAGCAAATAATACCACATCTTTCCCGTTGAGTTTGAAATTGAAATAAAAACAAGAAACTTTCGTTAAAACAAACCCAACAATATAATCAACAATTTTTAATTTTATAAATTTTATGTACGAAAACTTTACATTTGAACCCCTAAAATCAAAAGGGCTAACATAAAGAACCCCTAAAATCAAAAGGGCTAAATAAAAAAAATTTCGATTTATCAGATAAAAATAAAAAGCTGCCAAGTTGGAAGAGTGCTTCATATTCCCTTTTAGAGTGCTTCATATTCCCTTTTGTGCTTCATATTCCCTTTACCTAGGCTTTAATAAAAACAAAGAATTAACTAAAAGTTATAATATTTTATAAAACTACGTGTTTTTCACAATTTAAAAGTAAATATATTTTATGTTCTTATATAAAACTTATGATGTTATTTATATAAAATTTCTACGAATGGTAAAAATGATCGAATTCTTATCTATATCGAATGGTTCTTATCTATATCGAATTTCGAGTATTTAGTATAAATATGGTATTACAAATTCGAGTACTTATTTATAAAAACTTGATTGTAATTTTAAATTGTACAACTTTGGGAGTTTTTTAAAAATCATAATTTTTATTTAAATCTTCGTTTTCACTAAATCCTAGGTGGATCAAAAGGGTATATGAAGCACTCTTCCAACTTGGCAGCTTTTTTTTCGTAGGTAGGTGTGGAAATCTTTTAAAGAAGGGTCCGCTATAACTATAATTCAAAGCTAATATCTAATCTAAGACCTTTGCGAAAAATTTGAATTTCACGAACCACGTAATATATATAAAATTAAAAGTAATAATTTTTTTAAAACTACCAATGTTGTACAATTTGAAATTATTACTAAGTTTCAATAAATAAATACTCGAAATTGTATATCGAATATAATATTAATTTTTAAAATGTCGAAATTTTTACCCCTGTAAAATGAAGAGGGTTGAAGGTACAGGTCTCTTTTTTATATACAAGGTGTAGAATAGTTTATGAAGAAACCAATTTCTATTTTTTTTTATATAGTCTCCCGCATAGGGTATATTTCTTATTTCATTAATACACCCCCGCCTCTACTTTAATGAGATGGTGGTTTATAATTTTAAGTGATTTCGCAAGGTTTGAAATTATGGTACCTGGCATAGAAGTAAGAAAGTCGTACATAAACTCTGGACCATTTTATAGCCATTTTGAACTTCAAAAATTTTACTTTGAAAATATCGAAATTCAAATACAACTGTCATAAAGAGGGTTGAGAGGGTGGTACTGATTTTTTATACAAGGTGTAAAATTTCATTGTTAAAAAAGTATTTTTCCATTTTTTTAAATTAGCCCCCCGCGGAAGGCATGGAGCTTGTTTTCTAAATATACACCCTCCTCCACCAAAAAAGAGCAGCATGTTAAAATTTGAAGTGATTTGGATTACCACGACCCTATTGCACCAAATTTATAAATTTCAAGTTTATATCTAAACTGTGGCTTATTTTATAGTCATTTTAAGTTCCAAAAATTAAATTTTCATAAACTATATAATAAATTTTGAAATGTTGCATTTCTAAGCGATGAAGAATAGAGTGTGTTGCAGGTACCGAAACAAATTTTTCGCATAAGGTCTAAAATAGTATTTAAAAAAACTTATTTCTTATTTTTCAATCCAGTTCCCCGAGGAGGTGTTGCATCTTGTTTTATAAATATACCCCCTCGCCCGTATAAAAAGGGAAAGGGGTGAAAATTTTGAATGATTTCAAAAGATACTAACCTATTATATCTAACTTATAAGATAATAGGCCGTATATTAAATGTTTCATATTCTATGATAATTTTAAATACTAAAAATACAATTTTAATAGTCCCATAAAAATTCTTTCACTAGTAAAATGAAGGGGGGTACAGGTATGATGCTGATTTTTATGTAGAAGGTGTATAATAGTATAATGAAGAAACCTATTTCTCACTTCTTTAATAAACTTCCCCGCTCAGGGGTTGTAACTTGTTTCATATATAAGCCCCTCACCCACATAAAAAAGGCGGGGATTAATTTTTTTTATATGGAATGGAAAGGTACTAACTTGTTATACCTATTTTAAAAGTTATAATGTTTTACGTGAAATCGTACTGGTTTTATGTGCATATCAATTTTCAAAAATTCAATTATAATATTACCATTAAATAAGGGGGCGGGGACTCAGGGCTCTAAATTTTTATTATGTTCTTTGTATGGTGTCTATTCATGAAACTGTGAAACAGGGTAAAGATCCGACTATATTAAGGTGTGTTTTTTGACATGCACAAAATTGTGCATTTTTATCGCTCCATGAAGGGGGTTTGCAGGTATATTATTCGGAAAAGGATACCATAAGCATAAAATTCCATTCTTAGTTTACCTTTCTGTAAATTTTTGATTCAATTGAATGTGTTTTAGTACTATAAGAAAAAACGTAAGAATTCAAAATCTCGAAAAAAAATTTTTCGAAATTTGCTCTGCACCACAAAGCTTCATATTATATTTAATATGAAGCAATATATTTAATATGAAGCAAAAGAAGGTGATTGATCTTTGTTGTGTTGTGATCTGTCTTATAATTATATTCACCTTTTTTATATATTATAATCCTCTTCTGGATTATGGTTATCCGGCCTGATCTTCTTAATTCTTCCTGTTGCTTTAACGAATAAACTTTAACGACTAACGATTTATTTTTTAATTAAAACAAAGACTATTTTCCGTTTTTTATTTTTAAGTTCTGTTATTGTTTATCTTCACTATAGGCTTAACCTGTTTAGTTAAAGACTTCAATATTTAAACTCCCCGAAATACCATTTTTTCGCCGTTTATATACTCTAATATTGCTCCCTCAGCAATATTAGAATAATTTATAATAATTAATATATTTATTAATTAAAGGTAAAGTTGCGTAACAAACAATTCATACATTAATTATGTTACCATTGCCCATTTTGCTAATGACGCATTATTATTATTATTATTAGGAAAGCTTATGTGCTTTAGTTTATTTACTTTAGGTTTATTTACCTTTTATTTATTTTTTCTGTTCTACATTTCATACATAATAACTTAAGTGTGTCATTATGGTTTGTATTATTTGTAAACAATAATATTTATAATACGATGACGTATTTTATTATTGTTTAGACAATTTTGATTTTATATAATATTAAAAAAAACATTAGTAATATACATATAATTTAATAATTTTATTATTTTAATTCAATAATTTATTTTTTACATAATATAATATTGTTTCTCAAATCATTCAATTATTTATTTTCATTCTTTTCATACTTTGTTTTAAAAACCGAATTATGCACTCTCAACCATTTGTTAAGAAAGTTCACCTATCTTTAAGAGATTAGGCTCGGTCGTTTCCCTAACATTTTTCTTCTATTTTGCTTTTATACATTTCAACAATTGTCCCAATATTTTTAATTTTTATACTTTTTTCAAATAACTTTTCAATTCTTTTTACATCAATTTTACATTTAATTTCAATAATTGTTATAATTCAATTTTCATAACGATGTTACATTTAATTTTAATAATTTTATATATATGATTTTTATACATAATTCACATAATTCGAGCTCTCCCTTTTTTTATTTATTTTTTTCTCAAGATTTCATTTTAAAAAGTTTATTTTTTACAATTTTTCAACTTAATTCTAGTTTAACATATTAAAAATTCAATTTATCTTAAATATTTTTTTTTATAACATTTTTATATATATATGTATTCATAAATTTTCTTATAGTATACAAATTTTTCAAGTTATAATTTTAATACAATTTTTATGGTATAATTTTATTTTCACAAATTTTCAAGAAATTTTTTATAATTTATGTTAATTTAATATTTATAATTTTATTATTTATTTTTTTTTTTATTTTTATATTATGCATACATAATGTATACCTCCCATTTTTTTTTTAAATTAAATTTTCAATTTAATTTTACATAAAAATTTTTCTTTTAATATCATAAATAGTTTATTTTTCATAATAGACTAAAAAAAAAATTTTTATTTTATTATCTTCTATTTTTTAATTTTTTCTCCAATTACAAAAAAAAAACTATTTTGTAAATTTTACCTAATTTTGCTAAAAAAAAATTTTTTTTTTGTAATATGAAGTGTCTTGCAAAAAAATTCAATTATGCTATTATGCATTTTTGTGATTTAATAATTTTGTAATTGCGTTAATAAAAATCATTCTTTCTGTTGTTTTTGACGAATAAAGTCGATAATTTGTTTTTTTTTAAAATAAAATATCTAATAATAAATATACAAGAAATGTTGCTTCAATGCCTCAATGGGTAAGTAATTATTTATTTTTTAAATTTTTATGATCAATTTTTATTTATTTTTAGTATGTTTCAACGGTCCACAATGGGGGTGGATGCCTCGTCGAGTGTGACGTTGTAAGTATGCAGTCCGAGGGATTCCGGGAGTCGCTGGTGGAAACGTGGCGACCTTCCACCGGCGTTTCGCTGAACGACTTCTTAAGGAATTATGGCTCCCAACGGGGGTTATATCACGCCGTATATCCCTCTAAACGGGTGGATATAATTTCGAATTCCGATTTTATTTAAATAAATTCCACTCATATTTTTTTTCCATTCCACTTGTTTGTTTTTGGGGTTCTTGGTGGGGATGGTGGGTTATTCCGGGGTGGTCGAACTGTGACCTCTTCCGTTGGTATTGTAGGTGTGGATATTGTTGGTCTATTTCGTCTTTCTCCCAATTCTATATCTCTAATGTTATTTTCCTTTGATTTCTTACTTTTGAGTTTAGTGACAATTATATATATTATTAAAATAGTGATTACTAAACTTAAAACCACTGAATTTGAGATTGAGGTTAACTTAAATGTATCCCAATTTGCTTGATTTTGTTTGGCCCTTCGTATGTCCCCATGAAGTTCTGTTAACGATTGGCTTCTCTTTGCAAATTCTTTATTAAGTTCTTCTGGATTTATTGGTTTAATTACTTTTTTGTGCTGCAGTTTGTGCTGCACAGAGAGCTACTGAACTGAAGTGTTTTTATGTGGGAACATGTATAACCATGTATTTTTTGTTTTCATTGGGACAATGTGATTTCTTACCTCCCTTAGTGCGTTATATTGACATAACTCGTACTTTACGTTTTTCAGTAATTCCATTTTTAAAAATTGCTTTATGACGCAGTGTGGTTGTGATAAATCCAAAATTTTTGGTTGTAGTTGCTTACCATTTGTAAAACTTTATTTTCATCTGTATCTATTTGTTGACAAGCTGTCTTTTTCTCTTCGTTGGTGTAGTGTAGAAAGTGCCCCGCCGAATTATTAGCCAAAAAATCCCATTCCGGTCTTAATATTATTATGTTTTCCTTGCTTTTCCTTGGTATGGGATATATTTTATATAATGTATATTCATTTTTTTGTAGAATGCTAATTTTAATGGTGACTCCTAACTCCCCATTCTGATGTTTTAAATTTACTCTCGCTAGTTGGTTTAGTACTGCTGATGAATATAGAAGTGGATGTCCTGTTTCCAGAGTTAGATTTCTTGTTAGAATTGTTAATAGTTGCTAGTCTACAAGTAATGGATGTATTTTATGTTGTAGTAACGAAATTATTATGGATTCTTGTTCTAATAAATAATCGTATAATCGTTCTAATTCAGCCAATGCAAATATAACTATTCGATTAATTTCCAAATCTGCCCACAAATCCCTGTTATCTGCTTTTAAAATGAGTAAATTTGTGTTTACTGAGTCAGTTAACTTGTTCAATTTTTCTTCTACTTCCAAAGATTGCATTGATAGGTTTCCCGTAACTTGTTTTATAAATTCGAAATTTGATGCCACTGCTGCTGTTTGTTTATCCAATAATTCAATCATAATCCCCCCATCCTTTTGTAATTTGTCTAAAGTGCTATAGATTCGATCAGAATCTGCTTGATCCATTGTTCCAAATAATCCTTTTGAAATTGATCCTATAATGTCTAATGCGCCTCGTTTTTGTCTACTGAAGAAATGATTTAGTCCTTTTGTTAACTTAATAATTTTGTTTCTCCAATATGATATTTCGTCCTTCCATAATTTACAACTTTATTTCTTCTTTGTCTAATAATTCCATTCTTTTTGACCATTTTTCCGTTGGTTCAGTCTTAGATTCTTCTTCAATAGTTTTATCCATATCCTTGTCCGCTAATTTTGCCTTTTGAGCTCTAGTTATTACATTTATTTGATTTGCTTCCGTATTGTTTTCTCTATACGGAATCCGACTTAGTGCGTCCGCGTTACCATTTTGTTTTCCTGGTTTATATTCGATAGTAAATTTATATTCCGAAGGCCTAATTTTCCAACGATTTAGTCGTCCTTCAGGATTTCTTTTATTGTACTCACTAATTAATGGTATATGGTCTGTAAAAACTTTGAAACTTCTCCCCAATAGGTATGACCGAAAATTTTTTATTGCCCAATATATTGCTAGCATTTCCTTTTCTATTGTCGCATAATTTTTCTCTGATTTTCCTAATACTCTACTAGCGTAGGCAATTGGTTTATCTTCTCCAGTCTGAATTTGTGATGAAACCGCTCCGAGTGCTTGATTACTAGCATCCGTAGTTAAATTAAAATTCGTTTTGAAATCCGCATACATGAGTAATGGTGGTTCGACCAATAATTTCTTTATTTTTTCAAATGCTATTTGGTGTTCCGTAGTCCAATTAAATTTTTGGGATTTTGTCGCCATTTTATACAGTGATGCCCCAATGTCGGCCAGTTTGGGCATACTAGGTCTGTAATAGTTTACTAGCCCCAAAAATGATTGAAGTTCCTTTGTGGTACTAGGTACGGGGTGTTCCTGTACGCATTTGGTTTTTTCTGGATCGGGCATTACTCCTTCTGATGTTATTTTATGGCCCAAATATACTACTTCTTTTTTTAAAAATTTACGTTTTTCCGGTTGTAATTTCAGATTATTTTCCCTCAACCTTTGGAACACACATCGCAATTTTTCATCGTGATCTATTAAATTTTTTCCGTATATAACTATGTCATCGAGATATACGAAACATTTGAACCCCGGGTCCCGTTAAGACGCAATTCATCATTCGTTGGAATGTGGCGGGTGCTCCGGTTAGTCTGAATGGCATTTGCTTGAACTCGAAATGGCGATATGCAGAACTGAACGCAGTTTTCTCTCTGTCCGTAGGTTCCATTTGTACTTGGTGATAGCCACTAGCAAGATCCAAGGTTGTGAAATATTTTGAACCTCCTAATTGATCCAAAATTTCTTCAATACGAGGAGGTGGAAAGGCATCGCCTATTGTTACTTCATTTAATTTTCGAAAATATATTACTACTCTATGTCTTTTTTCCCCGTTAGGCCCCGCCTTTTTTGGTACCACAAGCAATGGTGCGTTCCAAGGAGTATTACTAGGCTGAATTATATCTTCCGTTAATAATTTACCGATTCATTTATTACTTCCCTATGGCATTCAGGTAAACGGTATTGACGACTGTTTATAGGTTTGGTATCTGCTTTAACAGAAATTGAATGTGTTATGTCTTCAACACAGCTTAATTTATCTCCGGGTAGGTGAAAAATGTCGTGACATTCTTCACATATCCTTTCTAGTGTTTCTATTTCTTCCGTGTCTAGATCCTGTGAATTGCATAAAACGTCCTTTAATTTTTTAATCCTTTCTTTTATTCCCATTTTGTCTGTATTCTCTTGATTGAATAGATATCTTACATAATAAATTGGTTCATTTTGTGTTTTAGGCTCGCCGTTACCTCAATTTGTTAACGGGTGTACATTATAAAAATTTAGCGAGTGAACTGTTGGTTCGAAATTTGGAACTATTTGTTCCTGATTTGTTGTGTTTACCACCGGGACGGCAATTTTCCCATTTCGTACTTTGCTGATGCAATTCACTAAAAATATTCCATTTTCCAAATTTTTCCCTATGTTTAATAACTCTTCCTGTTCTTTAACAGCTACCACTATAATTTTCTCTGATCTCGCGGGTATTTTAATTTCATTTTCTTTCAACTTTGATCTTCCACCTTTTCCTTGGGAGTTTTCAAGATCCGCACCGCAGTTGTCTGCTCCTGAAAATTTTCCCTTGGATAGTACTTTTTCCTTTTCTTTTGTTAATATTGGTTTGTTCTCGTTGCCTAAAAAAACTTCAAGATACGCTGCTCTATGGTCAGCTCCTGAGTTTTCCAGTTTTGAGTTTCCACCAATTTCAAACTCTTCGTTAATTCTATTATCCTTTTTTCCTTTTTCGAAATTTCCCTTTTTAATTTCATCATTATTTCTCATAATTTCAAAATGAACTCCTTTTTTAAACTCGATATTTTCTTTTACTTCATCATTATTAATCTCCTCTATTTTAACTTCATTATTTCTCTCTATTTCGTTATTTCTCTCTAATTTTCTATTATAAAAACTATTCATTTCTTTATTTTCAAATTTATCGTTACTCTTCGTTTTGTACATTTTAACTTCCTCAAACTTTCTATTTACTTCAATATTATTCTGGTTCGTAAAGGGAATTGAAAATTCATTTTTATTGACTTTTGTTTTCGGAAAATGTAAAGTCCTTTGTGGTCCTAAAATGTTACAGTTATCTGCTAAAAAATCGTTTCCGACAATTCCATCCGCAGGAAGGTCGCAATTACTACCTACTACTTGGAATTCGCATTTCATTTCTTCTGGTGTTAAAAATTTCCCAAAGCACTTGCCCAAAGTGGCACTTTGGTTATGAATTGTATTTATTAATATATTTTCCTTCAGATCTATAGGTACCTCCTTAGCTATTTTTTCTTTTTTAATTAAACTTATTTGAGCCCCTGTATCTACCAATAATGTAACTTTTTTTGTGTTTGAAATGACCAATGGCATAGTCACTAAGGGGTCTAAGCGGAGGTTACCGTTTTTTACACCCTTTCCTTCGTTATTTGGGGATGAGAATTGGGATTTTACCTCATCCCTTGCTCGTTTCCCTGCTTCGATTGGTAGTATTGTCGTGCTGGACATGTTAACTCTGTATGTCCTTCTCTTTGACACCACTCACAATGTCCTAATCTCAATGTATTAACTCTTTGGTGAGTTGTGGCTTCCGGCGTTTTTGTTTTATGAAATGGACAGTCAGTTGCTATGTGTCCTGAATTTTTGCATAAATAACACTCCATACGGGCCCATTTATTTTCCCTATTTGCGGTATTAGCTGGTGGCGCGCCTGTTTTGCGAGGTGCTCTACACTCTTTACTGTAATGGCCCATCCTACCGCAATTGAAACAGGTTACTCTTTGCCCATTGTTATTATTTGGTACGTAAGAGTTATTTATTGGCCTAGCTGCAGTTACCGTCATTCTCATTTGTTGCGGTGCTTGCTACATATTTTGTTGTCTGAAAAATCTATTATTATTCCTATTATCTCTGTTGGAACTTATTTTCAGCTCCTTTATCATTTCCATAAACTGTTTTGTGGTATCATTCAATGCTTTTTCCGTTGATTTTTCCGTTTGTTGTGGCCCCAACAATTCCAAAGATTCCCTAGCAAATCGTATCGCTTTTGTAAGGGTCTCTTCAATATTAGCACAGTTTTGCGAAATTATATAATGTTTAATGGATTCCGATCGCAAACCTCTAATAAATGTTTTCCTAGCCGTTTCTTCAGCATCCTGTACGATTCCTTAAAACCCATTAGGAAATTTGTGCCTGGCTGCCATTTTAAAACATCCTAATTTTCGTTCTACCCGATCTCCAAATTGTTCGACAGATTCGTCAGGAATCTGCACACATTCCTCAATTTCTCTCCTTAATTGTGTTAAATCCTTGTAAGGAATAAACGCGTTTTCCAGAATTGCTTTAAAATCTCTAAAGCTATTCACTGCTCGTTCCTGAAAAATGTCCGCGGCTCTGCCTTTTAACTTTCCTCGAATTAGCAACAAAATTTTGTAAATCTAGTATCATACGATCTCCTTCTCCGCAAAATGTTGGAATGCCCTGAAAAAATGTTTTATATGTTTTTTCTAGGGGAATTGTTGCGTTCATTGGAGCTGTCATACCGAAATCGTATGTATTGTCCTTGTTTAAAAAAATTGTTGATCTCATATGGTTATTTTTGTGCCCTCATCTATTGTTTTGTGGTATTAAGTCTTCATACAATCCGTTAGGTATGTGTAAGCCGCTATTTGTGCGTGGAATTGCTCCCTGCATACATAACCTATTTGTATCCATTTCAAATTTATCAAAAGTTTTATTAATATTAATCAAAGTTTCGTTTCTTTCCTTTAATTGACTAATATTTTTTAGTGTTATACCTCCTACGGCACCTTCTTCTTCGCTTTCGCTACTATTAATTTCAGAATTTTTGCCAACGTTATTTGAACGTAAACTTAACTTAATACCGTTTAAATTAATTTCTGTTTGCGACCCGCTTTCGTTTGATATAGTTTCGTCTGAATTTTCCGGCGCAAAAGTTACCGACCATCTTCGTTTTGTTAAATTATCTGAATTACCCTTTGGTGTGGATTTTAACATTTTATACATAATAACTTAAATGTGTCATTATGGTTTGTATTATTTGTAAACAATAATATTTATAATACGATGACGTATTTTATTATTGTTTTTGTTTTTATTATTTATTACAATGTGCTATCGATACAATGACGACATAAATGCATGAAATGTTGTCACACAACATCTTGAAATTATTATACAACAAAAATTAAGTTCTTGCGGCATACGTCATACATTTTAAATGGTAAATATGATATTATTTTTGTTATGCTCACACAACAGCTCAGAAGATCACCTAAAACTGTTACAAAAATAAAGTCTAAGTGAAACAAACAAAAATTGCAACTATAAGAAAGTAACAAAAAATTAACCGTACGAAACTGCATAAACACAATATCCACTATTATCGGTGTAGAGACTCAAAAAGAAGAACTACCCTAAATCATAGAGTGTATTAATGCGGGTAATATTATTAATTAATTTGAATATTTTTATATTCTCTTACCGGTATATATCTTTTTTAATTCTTTTTTGCAACAACTGGTTTTTAATTCATATATTTTAAGATACATTTTATTATACACTATCAACCTTTTCTCCGCAGATCATTGACATGCCAACATTACCTTGACCAAAAAAAAGTTATAATACATCATTGACATGACAACATTACTTTGTATAAATAAAAAGTTTATAATATACATAAAATGCTAAAAGGTAATTTTTTCAATCTGCATACCAATTTATAATTTTAATTATAATTCATAATTGATAAATTTTTATTCTTATTTGGTAAATCTCAGAAACCGGATGAAGAAAAAAAAACAGAAAACTTGTTTTAAGTAGAATATGACACAAAATTAATTAAGAAGTCAAAATTAAAGGTAAATGCAATAGGATGACCTTGATAATCGTTTAGCAAATATATGTAGCTGCATAAGTATTTTTGAATATTTGTTATTTTTAATATCTCAGTTGTCCAATTTGGCGAGTAACATTTTTACAAAATTTGTTTTATCATAAGTGAGTCACCAATCTGTGGGAAAACATTTCTATATAATGTTATTGATCTTATGGTTGAATGGATATAACCAAAAAGAATATATACCTAGAGAAATCATTTCATATAAAGATTTTTGGACAAAATTTCTTTAAAAAATTTGATTTTCTAGTACCCCATAAAACACGTGTTTAGCTGAGCTTCAGACACAGAAGCTTTAGAATTGAGTTTATTTTTGAAAAAATTTAAAGCTTTGAAATTTTATATATAGTTAACCACTCAAAGCACTTAACACTCAAAGCACAAATATTTGAATTTATATATAAGATTTTTCAGATATTATTTTAAAAATGCCGCGTAGCCTAACTACTGATCAGTAGTTTTATAATTACGGGCTTTTTTAAAATTCAACTACTCTAAATGCATATTTGGAGTATATCTTGCACCCTCTATCCGCATAAATGAAAATTATAACTGTGATATTATACTACTACTTACTACCTTTCCTTTGCGATATTAAACCTAATTTTTGGAACTTATTCACAATTGTAAAACACGATTTTAGTATAGTAGCCTCTAGCGGTAGAAATTTGAAATACAGTTAATGGCATCGTATTCTACTCTTAACTACGTTTCCAACGAGTAGTCACACTTCATTTTTGGTGAACATTTACTATATTAAATTACAAGTTTTTACTTGTATTTTACTGCCCTCTAGTGGCAAAAAATCAGATTATGAGAATGTCTGGTTTATTTTAGTTTATATTAGCTTTCCAGCGCTTGCTTTCCCTTCATTTTTGGTAAGGATTCACCAAGTAAAATAACATTTTTAAAAAATATTATAATTATAAAAAAATATTAGAAATTAAAACCACTGTGGTTTTATATTACTACTTAATAACTTTCAGATGTGATATTAAACATAATTTTTGGAGCTTTATTGACGCTTGAAAATCTTTTTTTGATATTAACATTTTACTTACTTTAGTATTCGGCGCCACTAGCGGTAGAAATTTGCAATATGGTTACCGGTATCGGTTTCTATTTTTAATTACCTTTCCAACGAGTAGTCAAACTTCATTTTTAGTGCACATTTACTATATAAAATTACATTTTACATCGAAAAAAGTGTGCCCTGATCTATTGTTTTGTGGCATTAAGTCTTCATACAATCCGTTAGGTATGTGTAAGCCGCTATTTGTGCGTGTAATTGCTCCCTGCATACATAACCTATTTGTATCCATTTCCAATTTATCAAAAGTTTTATTAATATTAATCAAAGTTTCGTTTCTTTCCTTAAATTGACTAATATTTTCTATTGTTATACCTCCTACGGCACCTTCTTCTTCGCTTTCGCTACTATTAATTTCAGAATTTTTGCCAACGTTATTTGAACGTAAACTTAACTTAATACCGTTTAAATTAATTTCTGTTTGCGACCCGCTTTCGTTTGATATAGTGTCGTCTGAATTTTCCGGCGCAAAAGTTACCGACCGTCTTCGTTTTGTTAAATTATCTGAATTACCCTGTGGTGTGGATTTTAACATTTTATACATAATAACTTAAATGTGTCATTATGGTTTGTATTATTTGTAAACAATAATATTTATAATACGATGATGTATTTTATTATTGTTTTTGTTTTCATTATTTATTACAATGTGCTATCGATACAATGACGACATAAATGCATGAAATGTTGTCACACAACATCTTGAAATTATTATACAACAAAAATTAAGTTCTTGCGGCATACGTCATACATTTTAAATGGTAAATATGATATTATTTTTGTTATGCTCACACAACAGCTCAGAAGATCACCTAAAACTGTTACAAAAATAAAGTCTAAGTGAAACAAACAAAAATTGCAACTATAAGAAAGTAACAAAAAATTAACCGTACGAAACTGCATAAACACAATATCCACTATTATCGGTGTAGAGACTCAAAAAGAAGAACTACCCTAAATCATAGAGTGTATTAATGCGGGTAATATTATTAATTAATTTGAATATTTTTATATTCTCTTACCGGTATATATCTTTTGTAATTCTTTTTTGCAACAACTGGTTTTTAATTCATATATTTTAAGATACATTTTATTATACACTATCAACCTTTTCTCCGCAGATCATTGACATGCCAACATTACCTTGACCAAAAAAAAGTTATAATACATCATTGACATGACAACATTACTTTGTATAAATAAAAAGTTTATAATATATATAAAATGCTAAAAGGTAATTTTTTCAATCTGCATACCAATTTATAATTTTAATTATAATTCATAATTGATAAATTTTTATTCTTATTTGGTAAATCTCAGAAACCGGATGAAGAAAAAAAAACAGAAAACTTGTTTTAAGTAGAATATGACACAAAATTAATTAAGAAGTCAACATTAAAGGTAAATGCAATAGGATGACCTTGATAATCGTTTAGCAAATATATGTAGCTGCATAAGTATTTTTGAATATTTGTTATTTTTAATATCTCAGTTGTCCAATTTGGCGAGTAACCTTTTTACAAAATTTGTTTTATCATAAGTGAGTCACCAATCTGTGGGAAAACATTTTTATATAATGTTATTGATCTTATGGTTGAATGGATATAACCAAAAAGAATATATACCTAGAGAAATCATTTCATATAAAGATTTTTGGACAAAATTTTAAAAAATTTGATTTTCTAGTACCCCATAAAACACGTGTTTAGCTGAGCTTCAGACACAGAAGCTTTAGAATTGAGTTTATTTTTAAAAAAAATAAAAAAGCTTTGAAATTTTATATATAGTTAACCACTCAAAGCACTTAACACTCAAAGCACAAATATTTGAATTTATATATAAGATTTTTCAGATATTATTTTAAAAATGCCGCGTAGCCTAACTACTGATCAGTAGTTTTATAATTACGGGCTTTTTTAAAATTCAACTACTCTAAATGCATATTTGCACCCTCTATCCGCATAAATGAAAGTTATAACTGTGCACCCTCTATCCGCATAAATGAAAATTATAACTGTGATTTTATACTACTACTTACTACCTTTCCTTTGCGATATTAAACCTAATTTTTGGAACTTATTCACAATTGTAAAACACGACTTTAGTATAGTAGCCTCTAGCGGTAGAAATTTGAAATACAGTTAATGGCATCGTATTCTACTCTTAACTACCTTTCCAACGAGTAGTCACACTTCATTAGTCACACTTCATAGTCACACTTTGGTGAACATTTACTATATTAAATTACAAGTTTTTACTTGTATTTTACTGCCCTCTAGTGGCAAAAAATCAGATTATGAGAATGTTTGGTTTATTTTAGTCTATATTAGCTTTCCAGCGCTTGCTTTCCCTTCATTTTTGGTAAGGATTCACCAAGTAAAATAACATTTTTAAAAAATATTATAATTATAAAAAAATATTAGAAATTAAAACCACTGTGGTTTTATATTACTACTTACTAACTTTCAGATGTGATATTAAACATAATTTTTGGAGCTTTATTGACGTTTGAAAATCTTTTTTTGATATTAACATTTTACTTACTTTAGTATTCGGCGCCACTAGCGGTAGAAATTTGCAATATGGTTACCGGCATCGGTTTCTATTTTTAATTACCTTTTAAACGAGTAGTCAAACTTCATTTTTAGTGCACATTTACTATATAAAATTACATTTTACATCGAAAAAAGATGTTTTGGAAAAATGCGAATAGCGCCGCCTACCGGCCGAATTTTAAAATTCTATCAATTACATCTGGTTCTCAATTAATCAAGCTTTCTATCGGTGGGTTTATCTTAAACCTAGGTGTACAGTAACTATGTGAAATAACTGCCTTTTATTGTTTACATCGGACAAACGGACAGAAAAGCGTTTTTTCAAAAAAGCCCTAAAAATTAAATATTTTTATTTTTTCAGTCGTATTTTTCAGTAGTGACGACTACACTATTATTTTTTTTAGATATTTAATTAGATAAATTCATTCCTAACAAAAAAGATAATGGGTTTTCCCTTTTCTGAAAGTTAATGAAAATGAATTATGAAAATTATAATTTCAGAAGCAAAATCAACTTGTTCTAACAAAAGTCTTCTAGAAAAAGGATTAAAATAATATTTTAAAAATTAATTTTGTTTGCAACTTTTCGGAAAAGGGTAAACCCATTATTAGTTGCAAAACTTTGTGGAAATGGGAAAACCTATTATTAGTATAGGTGTTCCATTTGAAAAAAAATTTTACTCCTAAGTACTCTTGAACATTTCCATCTACACCTGCTTATGTTTAGGCGTAGAAAATAACAAATTTCAAGAGTAGTTACGCTTAATTTTTCCGCGAGAGTTCGACAATTTTAACATTCCTTTTGTAGTTCAACTATTAATCAATAGATGAATAAAACATATGTTTTGGTTGTAAATTTAAAAAAATATTTATTTGACAGAAATTACTCAGAGAAATATTACGATTTGACAAAAATTACTCAAAAATATAAAAACAAGCCATGGCTTGCTATTTTGAATTCAATATTAGACACAAGAAATAATGAAATTGAAAATTAAAACTTTTGCAGTCTCTTTTCAGTAACTGCGTAAACTGCAGAGGCTGCAATTGTATTCTGAATTTTCATCCGACAAATTGCGCTGCTTTTGCTGCAAAACTGAATTTTTGACCGATTTGCAGAAACAACTGCGCAGCGACTGAATTCTTGACCGCACCCTATGTATATACTTTTTTTAAATTTTATTAACAACAAAACATATAATTTTTTTCCAACCGTCCGCTCTGACTTACAATTTGCTTATGTTGATAATGTTTCATAACCGCCAACCTTTTTATGTGTATCTAAAACCTGCAAATTTTGCTAACCTGCAAAATTTTCTACTCCGGAGTACTCCGGAGTACGACATTGCGTTCCATTTCAACTTTAACTTTCCTCCGGAGTACGAAATTAGCGTTCCATTTCAACCTTACTCCAGAGAACTCCGGAGTACTCAGGAGTGCGATTTTTGGTCAAATGGAACACGCCTAGTTGCAACTTCTCGGAAAAGGGGAAACCCATTATTTTTTATGGGTACAGTGTTTTTTGTACATTATAAATGTTATGGCCAATTTTAAGTTTTTTACGTCCTTTACCTTAAATTTTTAATAAATTTGTAATTTATCATGTAGGAACTGAAATTCGTACAGATTGTTGAGGAGGATACATAGATTTAAATCTAATTGGTTATGTACATAAAACAGTAAACCATACGGAGAATTTCGTAGATCCCGAAACTAATGCACATACCCAAAGTATGGACATAATTTTAAAGTTTTTTTTTCAGAAAGGCGTTTAGGCCGAGGTGGTATACGGAAATATAATATGGATTTACATTTATCTGAATTCCTTTGGAGGAAAGAAGCAAAAAATAAAAATCTCGATATATTTTCAAAATTAATTTTTGATATCAAAATGTTATATTGTGGTTGAAAAGAAAGAATAAATCATAATGAAAAATTTAAAGTTTTCCTATTTTTTATCCTTTTTCTAGAAGACTTTTGTTAGAACAAGTTGATTTAAAAAAAAATCTGAAGCTTTGCTCTATTACACTAAATAAAAAAATCAATTTAATGCTTACCGTTAAAATAATAACGGTAAAATACTCACTACACCTCTATATCTAGTAATTTGCAGTTTTATACGACTTCTTAAAAAAATAATTTAAAGTTTTTTTTTCAGAATATAGGGAATTTCATTAGCTACAATTTAAAAAAAAATTGGGATCCTACAATTTACCGTTAAGGAGAAAATGGATTTTTTAAAAATTTGTAATGCATTTTTCGGTCACTAGATGGCGTTTACGGGTAAAATGACATCATTATACTGAGTCCTGATGTAATAAAGTACCGTTATGTAATGACGCCATCTTAAAAGCACGGGCCCGTTATTCGAAAGTACAGCCGTTTTATTTCACACTTACAACATTCCGTTTCTCACATGACGAAATAATAATTTAGTCTAAAAATTATAAAAATAGAAAAATAGAAAAATATTGGCAAATCAAATACACTTACGCCTTCCCGCATACATTCATATTTTTTCTTATTCATATAGAAAAAAACAACACATTATCATTTGCCTTTTTTATGCAAAAAAATTTTAATATAGGAAACAACAACAATTGAACTATCCAAACGAAAATTATTATAATTTTTCAGTAGGAAATGCATACAAATACACAATATATTCGTAATATATGCTTTATTTATGAATGTGTGTATTTTCATATAATTTTTTTTCTATTCAAATTTTTAATATGAAAAAATTGAGTTATAAATTCTGGAAAATGTGGTTGAAAAAATATTGCCTATATTTTCTAAACTATTGGTCCCCTTTCCGCGGACTTTTTTGTTAGGAATGAATTTATCTAAATAAATAACTAAAAAAAATAATAGGTCGTCACTGAAAAAATAAGAATATTTCATTTTTAAAATAATATCTGAAAAATCTTATATATAAATTCAAATATTTGTGCTTTGAGTGGTTAACTATATATAAAATTTCAAAGCTTTAAATTTTTTCAAAAATAAACTCAATTCTAAAGCTTCTGTGTCTGAAGCTCAGCTAAACACGTGTTTTATGGGGTACTAGAAAATCAATTTTTTTAAACAAATTTTGTCCAAAAATCTGTATATGAAATGATTTCTCTAAACGATGAAAATCGTATAATTAAAATCTTTCTTGAATTAAAATAGTTATGCATACAATCTCCCTATATGTTTTTGTATATTATGCATTTAAATTATTTTTACATATTATAACTTTTGCATATAATATCAACCAGTTTTTATATTATTATAAACCATTTCATATTAATGCGCAAGTAAAATGTTTGGGTTTGTAAGAAGTTGTCATAAGTGAAAAAAACCAAAACATGGAATATTAAATTAAAATATAAGGCGCGAATATAATTTGGTTTTTGGTAAACAATGATATAAATAATGCCGCGCAGCCGAACTAGTGATCAGTAGTTTTGTAATCATGGGCTTTTTTTAAATTATCTACTGTAAATGCATATTTTGAGTATTATGTTGCACCCTCTAGTGGCAGAAACTGAAAATATAAAAACTGTAATTTTATGCTACTACTTAGTACCTTTCATTTGCGACATTAAACCTAAATTTTGGGGCTTATTGACTATTGGAAATCACATTTAAAAATTAACATTTTATATATTTTAGTAATCAGCGCCTCTAGCGGTAGAAATGTGAAATACGGTTACTCTTATTCTACTCTTAAATATCTTTCCAACGAGTGGTCAAACTTTATTTTTGGTGCACATTTACTATATAAAATTACATTTTTATTCGGAAAAAGATGTTTTGGCAAAATGCAAATAGCGCCGCCTACCGGCCGAATTTTAAAATTCTATCAATTACATCTGGTTCTCAATAAATCAAGCTTTCCATCGGTGGGTCTATCATAAACTTGCGTGTACAGTAACTATGTGAAATAACTGCTTTTTATTGTTTACATCGGACAGACGGACGGACAGAAAAGCGTTAACATAAGGGATTTTTTTTAAAAAAAACCCTAAAAACGCAAGTTTACTTTTAATAAGATAACAAAAAATTAAAACGGACAATGCAATTTTTATAGTTCAAGGTTGTCACGATATAATTTTCAAAAAGAAAACCAAAATCCACTTTCATATAAAATAAATTATTTTTTCTTCCTTATATGCTGTGTTCTTAATTATTTGTCAATTAGCCATAAAAAGTTAAGTATTAAATAATTTAAAAATATTTCGCATAATTTACAACGTTTGGAAAAATTATTCTAAAGATCAATTAAAAGACATTTATCTTAAGATATTTTTGTGTAAAATATTATCTCATCTGTACATAATCACTTAAAATGTTATTTGACATAAAATCCTTTTATTGTTTGAAAAAATACAAGGTTTTAATATGAAAAATTTAATATGTAATATTATATTAATATTTTTTATATAATATTGGAATAAGATGAAAGACAAAAAAAAAATCCCGTATATTTACCAAAACTGTAATAAAACTGAAAGTAGAAATTGACCCTCAAATATATATATATATATATATATTTAAAATTATTTTTTTTTTCAAGCTGAAAAGAAAAAAGTTTTGTACTGGAAAGCATTCTAGCAAATATATATTTAAAACATATTTTCAGTATTATATATATAAATATTTAAAACATATTTTCTATAAGGATATCCAAATTTTTTTTGTTAAAATAACCAATAGTTCGATAGAAATAAAATAATACCTTTAATTGTTTTTGATGGCATAATATATTTTTTCATAATTTAAATACGATAGATAATATTTATTCATAATACTTATCGAATTATCAAAAAAATATAATGTTTCTTATGCTAATATATGTTATAAGTAAATTAAAAATATAACATAAGCTTTTCTATATATCTAATTTTTGTATATAAATAAAAGCAATGTAATTCGATTAATTAAAATTTATCAATTATTAGATTACCTATTAATTTATAGATACATACACTGCATTTCATATAATACATATAAATGTTACATATAATATAAATTTATTAATGTTCCAGAAAAATTCTTCATGTATAAAACCTTTGACTATATAATATATGGACTGCTAGTAACCAACTTCATTGCTGTAGCTATGACCGACTATGCGCATACCACCAGAGGTGGTGAAAAAAGCAACTAACTTTAACGAATTGCCTTTGGCGACGCTCGCCTTTTTGACGGCCAATAAAACAACTACAACATTTATGAGAATTCCATAGATTTTACTTGAGAATTTTACTGGATTTAATTCAGAATTCCATAACTTTAGTTCTCTTATTGGCCATCTCTGGTGCTATGCGCTACCAGTCCTTATAGTATTTTTTTCTTTGACAGCAAAGGAAATTATAAGCGATTAGCAGTCCATTATTATATAGTCAAAGTATAAAACATTATCTAAGTTATTTTATGCAAATACTACTACATACAAATTTAAATTTTGAATTTTTACTTACATTAATTTACAGGTTATTTACCGCAACAATGACTGTGAGCGAATAAACATAATATATTTATTGGCTATGTTTTTGTTATTTCTTTTTATTAAATTATAAAAATCAAAAATATTGAATGCAATAAGTCGATGACATCAAATTTTTAACAACAGCTTCTCAAAAGCTACAGTAATTTTCATAGATATACAGCTTAATATATTTTTGATATACCGAATACAATATAGGAAATCCTATTTTAAGCAACTCTTTTTTTTGTGTAACTACAGTTTTGTAAAATATAAAGTACACAGTTCGCGAAGACTTAGCGCATGTGGAATCAATATTTTTGATTTTTTGTTATTTAAATCCTGTCTAAGTAAAAATATTTATAATTCAAAACGCTATTTATCTAAAAATCACATAGCCAAAATGAAGACAAAAAGATGTTTAGTTAGTGAGAGTTAATTGTATTAGAAAATACAACTAAAATGCGATATAAGAAACTTTCATTATCACCAGCCCCTCTCTAATATAGTCAGAAATTGGTTTTTAATTTATGTCAGCAATAGTAAGGGTAAGCAGACCTCCTTATAAATGGCATTAATTCTGATAAGATCTACTTTCCCTTACTATTGCTGACAGTGGCTAAAACTCAACGGGAAAGTACATTGATGTGGTATTATTTGCTTGTTTATTACTTTTTAGTTGAATATTTCTTTAAAGGAAACCCAGGGTACTGCTCGGACTACTCTTCAAGACCTTTCATTTGATGCCCCACATGATTTTTTTATGATGGGCCCCCACATGACACAGGTTTTGGGCCCTAACATGAATTACGAAACCCAACGGACTGCGCAAACGAGATGTATTCTTCACTACCTTTTATTTGATACCTCTCATGTCTCTTTGCATTATGGGTCCCACAACACCCAGTGTACCTGTCGGAGTACTCACAAGATGTCCTCTTCAAGACCTTTCAATTGATACCCCACATGATTTTTTGTATG
>OX457087.1:21204048-21232845 GCA_949752835.1 Empis stercorea | reverse complement strand
GAAGTAATGATCAAAATTTTTTTTCAAAGTACTGTTCAACATGCAAATTATTAAATATAAGGAAGAATTTTTATATGAAGAAAAATTACATTCAATTCAATTCAATAATATCTTTATTCTCAATAATTCATAAAAAAAATTTACATAAAAAAAACATTAGCCAAAAACTCAAGAACAAAGTAGTAAGCATTCAGTATCAGTGTAAACAATAGTGAAGAATGCTACATTAAATTAAAAATTAAGATAAAAAAGTAATACATGGGGTTACAAAATATTTACTATAACAAATCTAAAAAAGAAAGCAAAAAAAATAGTAAATTACAAAAAATATTTTAAAGAAAAAGCATAATTCAAATATAATAAAAATGATTTTAAAGAAATTAACAATTCAAATAAAATAAAAAATTAGAAGAATAAGGTAAAAAAATTAATACAATTAAAAAATATAAGAAATTAATAAAAGTTAATACAACAAAGGTTATAAGAAGGACAAAGGTTATAAGAATTTATAAAATAAAAAATTAATCAACCAATTAGCTTAAATTGCCATCTAGTTCTAAGTTTTAATTAGTTTTAGTATAGTTTAAGAAGTATCAATAAGGTTTTGATAAACAAAAATTTCCTTTACTTTTAAAATAATAAAAATAAAAATACAACAAATTTACAGTCCAAATAAAATAATACAGTAGCAAAAGTGTATAGTACTTAAACTCAGTAAATTTCTTTTTACAATTAAAAAATTAATTATGTTAAACATATCAACAAAAAAAAAAAAAAAAAAAAATTAGATAGGTTAATATTTGCTTCTCTTAAATCCGTAAGGAACTGAATACTGAATCATAATTTTCCATAAATACTCTTTCTTCGGCTTTAATTTGGTAAGTTTTGGTTTTTGTTTTTGTTATAACTTTGTGATCTGCAGTACGTCTTATATTGTCGGATATTACAGCGATTGGCCCTTCAGTTTCACTTATTATCATATTTTTTATTGCTTCAAAATTAACTAATTTTGAGGTATTGTAGTTGAGATTGACACCTTTTACTTTACATATTATAATTTCAGCATTATTTTTTGCTGACCATATTTTAAAGGCATAATTTTTTGGCCCCCCCGACACAAATTCTGTGATATTCTCTTTGCTGTTATCTCCATCTCATTTATTAATGCTCGTCCGTCATTGTGATACCTTTCATTCACTCTATTTTTATACGCCGCCAATTTTTCTGCTATTCTTTCCCCAAATAGTTCCACTGATTCGCTTTCATACTGGTACATTCCCATCATTTCCGATGCTAATGTAGCCATATCCTTGTCCTCTATGAAACGATTACGTAAAATATCTTTATATTGGTTAAAGTTTTCAACGTTGGCATATCTGAAAAGTGCGTTGGCTGCACCAGTCAGTTTACTTGTAATAAAAATTCTCAATAATATACCCTTTTGTTCGTCTCTTGTCAATTCGTATGCTTGATGAGCTACTTCGAGAAAATTGTTTAACTCATTCTCAATGTCCAACCCTACACCCGAAAATGTTGGAACTTGTACTAAAAAAGTTTTGATTATTTTTTCCACTGGTAACAATGTTGGTTCCAAATGATATGATTGTCGTTTGTAAAGTTCTCCGGAACGTATTCCTCTCTATGTGCAATTGGTGGTGGTGGTGGAATAGGGGTCGAGTTTAATCCTGATGGTCCCGGTTTATGGATTGTTCTATTCATATTATTTGTTTTTGGGAAATTAAAGAAATGGGGGTCGTTTATTTGATTCATTTTGTCACTTGTTTTTATATTTAAACTTTTTCTTTCTGTTTTAGTAATTATTACTTTATTTCTCCTAGCTTTCCTTGGTTTCCGTATTGGGCCAATCCTGTTATACTTTACTCCTGACCTCAATGTTCTAAAACTTTTTCTATTTTCTGTTATTCGTTCTCCTTGCACTTGATGTAGAAAATCAACAAAGTTATTTCTATCCAATACTTCTAAATTTGGTTCCGCTTCTATATTTTCTACGTTTGTTTTAGTATGTTCGTCCGAATTTTCCAATACCGGACTTGAATTTAAAAATGAAAATGTTGATATTCGCTTTGAAAATTTTAAAATTGATTGCGCCAACGTTGGGGGTTTTGAATTTTGCAACATTAGTTTCTAAAAAATATTCAACAACAACAATAATATTTATGCTTTTTTTATATTACGATTTAGGGGTCATTATTTTTTATTAAATTTTAGTTTTATTTTATTTTAGGGGTCATTTTTTATAAAAATTTCTGTGAAAAAGTATTTAAGGGGTCGAAAAAAATTATTTTTTATTTTTTCTAAAAGTTTTATGTAATTTCATTTATTTATTTATTTTATTTAACGAAAATCATTCTAAAAAAAAAAATTATTTAAAATAAAATACTCCTTCATTTTTATTTTATTTTTACTCCCCTAAAAGTATGCAAACATAAAAAGTTGACCAAAAAAAATTTATTAATTTTTTAAGTTTTCTATCTGCAAAAATTTATGTAAAAAATTTATTCATTCCCAAAAAAAATTTATTAATTTTTATAATAGAAAATTGGTTTGCTCCGTAAAAAAATGTTATATGTTAATTTACAAAAAAAAAAAAAAAAGCTTTGTTCGAATGAAACTTACGTACGTCATTTAAAATATTTTATCATTTTATATATATGTATATAAATTTTATATATATGTATATATAATCTTCGTTATTACGAACAAAAAATGAATGAAATTTTAATATAAAATGAAAATATAGGGTAACGAAAAAATTGTTGGTTATTAAAACCAATTTTTATTAAAAAATTTTAACACTTATGTAAAAAAATTTTTTATTAAGTTCTTTATTTTTGCACAGCCCTGTGTCAACTTAGTGCACAATTTTATTCTGGACTTTCTGTACACAGTTTTGTGTTAAATTAAATAAACTTAACTTTTTACACCATAATTAGTTTTGTTACCCTATGTTTATTTACTTTGATAATAATGCACTTCTATGTATTTTATTATAAACTTTTAAATTACACATTGATAAAAAACGCACAATTTGCAATTTATACTTGGAGAATAAAACTTTTGTGTAACAAAAAAAAATATAATGTTTGATATAGGTTTAATATTTTAATATTTTTTCATAGTATATGTATATGTTTTTTTTTTAATTTGGACAAACAATTTTTTCAATTTTAATTTAAACAATTTTAACAATTTTTAAATTAAATTTACGGTTTTCATTAATAGCTGGCCAAGAAGTACATTTTATTATTTTCCATTATTAATAATTAATTCAGAGTTAATTATAATTATGTAGAATAATGAAGATCGGTATCTTCCTAAAGATTTTGATTTATTCATTTTAGATAAAAATATTATTTTACAAAAAAAAAATTTATTTTATATTTTGTTATTTATTTTTTATTGTATATATATTTTTAAAATATTAGCAACCCGTGTTTTTATATATTTTTTAAATTTGTATATTAGAAAAAAAAATTACACTACTTTATAAAAAAATACCTCTGCTTCTCTGCTTTCTTTTGGCTTCTTCTTCTGTTATTTTTTTTTTAATTTTTCTGCTTTTTCTATTGCAACTTTTTGTTAACTGCAACTTTTCTGCTATCACTGTTTTTATTTTAATTTTATTAAAATTCAGCTACTATTTTTTTTTTTTTTTTAAATTTTACTTATAATTTTTTATATTGTTAACTTTATTTTAATATTAATTATTCTTTTTTTTTGTAGTTTATTAAATTTTATTAATGTCCACTTTGATGTACGATTAATTTTTTATTTAAGTTGATTTATTTCGTTTTACCGCACAAAATTCTTTTATATAGGAAATGTAATTCCTATCCTGTCCGCAGCGCCATTTGTTGTAATATAAATTACAATCATATATATGTTTTTTTTTTAGATTATCTCACCTTTTTTTTTCTTTTATCTTTTTAAAACTTTTTTTTTAAATAAAACAATTTTATTTAATCTATTTTTAATATAAATTTATTTATTCTATTTTATAGTTATTTATTAATTTATTTTAAAAGTCACAAATTATTTATTAATTTTATTTAAAGGTCACAAACTATTTATTCATTTTATTTAAATGTTACAAAATATTATTGAATGTTTGTTCTTTAATTTATTATTTTTTCTAAATTTTTCTTAATAATTAAACTAACTATTAATTTTAATTTTACGATTATTATTAATAAATATAAAATTTTTCCGGAACGAATCCTTTATAATTTTAATTTAAAATTGAATTTTAATTTTCTTTATCCGATCGACTGTCTAATTTTTAAATTTGTTTTCTATTTTATTTTGTTGGAGAGCTTTTTTGGTTTTCCAAAATTTTTCCAATAAAATTTTGGAAAACCAATCAGCTTCTCCAACAAAATAATTTTGGCCAATTTTTATTTAATTGGTTAATTAATTTTACGCGTTGTCAGCACAGAGAAATTATTATTTATTGAATTAAATTATTTCTCTGTGCACGAGCAACGCGAAATTTGAAACTTTTGTTTTTTATTAATTAAATTAAATAATTTTATTAATTTTAAATATTATTGATTTCCGTTGTGAATTGAAGCACAGGGTGCCTCATTTCACAACAATACTCACTAAGTTCATCTGTCATATCACCTACACAATTTCCTGTAGGTGGTTCAAATTTACCATCTACTGATACATAAATTACAGAATCTGTATCATAATATAACACTCTTTCGTTAATATTTTCTAAATATTCATAGTTTGAGACGAGCTTGCGCTGTTGTATAGGCTGCAATGCAAACATTTACTATTGCTAATGGCTCCATTGCTTCTTCTTTATGTTCCCAGTTGACAATCAAAGTATCTTCATTTACAGGCATAATATGATTTACATTGATTATTGCATTAGTAATCAATTCATAGAATTCATCTGGTTTCTTTAAAATTGATGTTTTAGGTTGATAAGTTTTGCTAAAGATCTTAACCCTTCATTTTTTACAATTTCACTAAATTCCAGCTGAATTCCCTCACTATTAAGAAATTCGTCAATATAATTGCATTTTTCCTCTTGAGTTGAACAATTAGAGGGAAACCCAGAAGCCAACTGTTTTAGTTTAATAAACTTGTTCATCATTGATGTAAATAATCTGCCACATATTTTAATACTTTCATACTGTTCAGTTTTATACGACCATATTTCATTAATTTCTAATAATCTGTAACCTTTTTCCAAAGCCTTTAAAACTTCATCGATGACCCATGTTCCAAAAAGTGGTCTTTCGCTTTCGTTGTGATCACATTCATTTTGATTAAGTTGTTCACCACATTTACAACATAATAAAACATTAGTTTATTATTTTGTTTTATCGGCAACACGGGATGATAAAGATTTTGAGGTGGCAATATAGTGCATTTTATTAGTCCATTAGTTTTTGTTATATCTAGTTTACGACATCATCATCACCGCAGTATACTTTGGGGTGATCAATAGGAAATTTCCCATTTTTACATACCCAAGGATAAAGAGAACAGATATCAATATACATATTTAATATTTTCTCCTTTTTTAGCTTTGTAATACATCTTTGTATTACCCGTCGACCACCGTAAAAAGCATCACGTGGTTTTAGAGGTACATTATGCAATAATGGATGAGTTTTTATATATTGCATGTCTCCATTTTGCGTTAATTCATCTCTGAATTCGCATTCCCATTTTTCAATAACTTCATATCCAAATGCTGTAAGCCTCACTGATTTGGATTGAGTCGCTTCATATCTATTGTTCAATGTGTCAAAATCATCGTTGCTTAATTTATCGTCTCTTCTATACTTCAAACATTTAGGATGACCGTGAAAGTAACAACCATAGAATTCAAAATTTTGTTTTGTTTCTTCGCAATAACCATCAATTTTCACCCCTTTAATTATTACTGACTCTTTTTGTTTAGCTGCATGAATTATATTTATATTGCGTTGTTTTTCCTCCCATAGAAGCCATTGTATAGCTATCGCTGATTGATTATCACGCCATCTATAACCATTTATTAAATTTTATTAATGTCCACTTTGATGTACGATTAATTTTTTATTTAATTTGATTTATTTCGTTTTACCGCACAAAATTCTTTTAGATAGGAAATGTTATTCCTATCCTGTAGGATAGGAATATTCTGCCATTTTAATATTGCACTTCCTTGTTTTATTTTTATAATATCGCACTTATTTGTTTAAATTTAAACTGAATAAGTCACATAGTAAGCACATAGTGTACACAATTATTTTATAAAAAGAGGTAATCGCTTACTTTATTACAAGTTTACCAGCCTAATTACTTAGTAAAGTTTTAAAAGCGTAATTACAACTACCTCCAATAAATTATTCTAAAAAAACACACATTTAACTTAAGTACCTGAATTTTTCAATTCAAATACCTGATTTGGCAAAATTTTGAGAAAACTGTCATTTTTCCAAAATCTGATTATTTTTTTTTTGAAAAAATCATAACTTTAAAAATCATAACGCAATTTAAAGACCTAGCAACCGGTGAAAATAACGCTACCATCGAACTAAAAGTAAATTAATTGTCTATCAAACGCGCCTAGTTTGGATATTCTAGGTTCAATACGCTACAAGTTATAATTGAATAAGTAGACCTCCTTATAAATGGCATTAATTCTGATAAGGTCTACTTTCCCTTACTATTGATGACAGTGGCTCAAACTTAACGGGAAAGTACATTGATGTCGTATTATTTGCTTGTTTATTACTTTTTAGTTGAATATTTCTTTAAGGGAAAGTATTTTTAAAAAACTTTTTTTTATTTATATTTTTTATTTTACACTTTTTAGTCGGTCCAATATGTATTCATTTGACCGACTAAAAATATTTAAATACTTTGACAACTTGGGAATGATTTGTTTGAGCTCCTCATGGCCCACGATTTGGAATTCCACATGTGGCCGATGTTTTGGGCCTTCCATGGCCCCCGGTGCCCCACATGTTTTTTTTGTATAATTGGCACCACATTACCCAGGGTACTGCTCGGACTACTCTTCAAAACCTTTCATTTAATACCTCACATTATTTTTTTACGATTATCGGCCCCAGTTGACCCACGCTGACCCATGGACTACCCCAAGATATGTGCTCTTCAAGAACTTTAATTTATTACCCCTTTGAATAATGGGCCCAACATGACCCAATTTGGGGGCCCGTATAACCGAATGTGCCCCACGGACTACCCTCATGGAGATGCACTCTTCAAGACATTTCTTTTGATTCCCCACATAATTTTTTGTATGATGGGGCACCACATTACCCCGTTATGGGCACGAGATTACTCAAGGCGCCCCCGGACTACCGCCCAATTAGATGTACTGTTGAAGACCTTTCATTTGATACCCCACATGATTTTTGTTGATGGAGCCCAACATTTTCTCCGTTTTAGCCCCTACATGACACAAGGCGTCCCATTGAGATATACACTTCAAAGCCTTTCATTTGATATCCCACATGATTTTTTGTATTATGGAGCCCAATATTGCACCGTCTTGGGCCTGACATGATCCACGGCGTCCCCAGGACTACCGCTCAATTAGATGTTCTGTTGAAGACCTTTCATTTGATACCCCACATGATTTTTGTTGATGGAGCCCAACATTTTCTCCGTTTTAGCCCCTACATGACACACGGCGTCCCATTGAGATATACCACGGCGCCCCCGGACTACCGCCCAATTACATGTACTCGTCAAGACCTTTCATTTGATACCCCACATGATTTTTTGTATTATGGAGCCCACGATTGCCCCCGTTTTGAGCCCGACATGACCCACGGGGCCCCCAAACTACCGCTCAATGAGATGTACTCGTCAAGACCTTTCATTTCATACCCCACATGATTTTTTGTATTATAGGGCCCCACATTGCCCCAATTTTGAGCCCGACATAAACCACGGCATCCCCGAACTACCGTACAATGAGATGTACTCGTCAAGACCTTTCATTTGATACCCCACATGACTTTTTGTATTACAGGGCCGAACATTGCCCCCGTTTTGGGCCCGACGTGACCCACGGCGCTCCCAGGACTACCGCTCAAGTAATCGTCAAGACCTGTCCTTTGATACCCCACTTAATTTTTTGTATTATGGGCCCCACATTGCCCCGATTTGGGCCCGACGTGACCCACGGCGCCCCCGGACCACCGTCCAATGAGGTGTACTCGTCAAGACCTTTCATTTGATACCCCACATGGTTTTTTTGTACATTCAAAAATTAAACGGCCCTTCGCGCCCCTTCCCCCTCATCAAAAAGGCTCCAAATTTTTATGGTACCAATCTTCTGATGACACGAGCTCAACTTCCAAATTGGAGCTCCATCGGTCCAGCCGTTTAAGTGTTATGGCCAGGTGAGGAGATACCGACATACCGACATACTGGAAGTGTGAATTCATAAAAGGGAAAGTAATAAATATACTGGAGGTGTGAATTCATAAAGGGGAAAGTAATAAATTTTACATTTTTTGTAAAATTTTTCATTTTCTGTTAGATTTCGAAATTTGCAATAAATTTTACATTACTTTTAAAATTTTACATTTTCTGTTTAATTTGCATTTTCTGTTAAATTTACTTCTTCTGTAAAATTTTTTGTTATATGTACATATATTACATTGCCTGTCAAATTAACAATTTCTGTTAAGTTTACATCTGCTATTAAATTTAACAATTTCTGTTAAATTTTACATTTTTCTGTTAAATTTTACACTTTCTGTTAAATTTAAATTTTTCTGTTAAATTTTACATTTTCTGTTAACTTCTACATTTTCTGTTAAATTTCTGTTAAATTTACATTTTCTGTTAATTTTAACATTTAACATTTTCATTTTCTGTTAACTGGTTTTGGGCCCGTTTGACCTATGGATTAAGCAACAAGATGTACTCTTCACGACCTTTCATTTGATACCCAAAATAATTTTTTTGATTTTGGGCCCGACTTGACCCACGGCGCCCCCAGACTACCGCTCAATGAGATGTACTCGTCAAGACCTTTCATTTGATACCCCACATAATTTTTTGTATTATGGGGCCCCACATTGCCCCCGTTTTGGGCCTGACATGACCCACGGCGCCCCCAGACTACCGCTCAATGAGATGTACTCGTCAAGACCTTTCATTTGATACCCCACATGATTTTTTGTATTATGGAGCGCCACATTGCCCCCGTTTGGGCCTGACATGACCCCCGGCGCCCCCCGGACTACCGCTTAATGAGACGTACTCCTCAAGACCTTTCTTTTGATACCCCACATGATTTTTTGTATTATGGGGCCCCACATTGCCCCGATTTGGGCCCGACATGACCCACGGCGCCCCCAGGACTACCGCTTAATGAGATGTACTCGTCAAGACCTTTCATTTGATACCCCACATAATTTTTTGTATTATGGGGCCCCACATTGCCCCCGTTTTGGGCCTGACATGACCCACGGCGGCCCCAGACTACCGGTCAATGAGATGTACTCGTCAAGACCTTTCATTTGATACCCCACATGATTTTTTGTATGATAGGGCCCAACATTGCCCCCGTTTTGAGCCCGACATGACCCACGGCGCCCCCCGGACTACCGCTCAATGAGATGTACTCCTCAAGACCTTTCATTTGATACCCCACATGATTTTTTGTATTATGGGGCCCCACATTGCCCCGATTTGGGCCCGACATGACCCACGGCGCCCCCCGGACTACCGTCCAATGAGATGTACTCGTCAAGACCTTTCATTTGATACCCCACATGGTTTTTTGGTACATTCAAAAATTAAACGGCCCTCCGCCCTCTTCCCCGTCATCAAAAACGCCCCAAATTTATATGGTACCAAGCCTTTGATGGCACGAGCTCAACTTCCAAATTTGAGCTTAATCGGTCAAATATATCGAATTGCATTGCTTTTATTTATTTATTGCTTTTATTATTATAAAATTAGATATATAGAAAAGCTTATCTTATATTTTTAATTTACTTATAACGTACACTGTAGAAAAAAAAAATTAATTTTACTTTTTAAAATGTAGTAAAAATTTACATACTTTAATAGGAAAATTCGGTACTCTAAAGTCGAAACCGCAATGTCGCGGCAAATGACGCCGTCGCTTTTGACAGCAACGCTTCAAAAGTAGAATGTACAGTGATATATGTAATGGCCCACAATATAGCGTCGCGTTGATGCTGCAAATTTGCCGCGACGCGTAAGTAGACCTACTTTCTACGTTTGCCGCTTTGACGCGCTTCATATCTAAAATTTTTACATATTTACCTTTTGTTTTGTTCTTGAAATTAAATTTAAAATTTTTAAAATGAGTTTTGAAGAAAAATTAATAAATAAAGTATCAGAAAATGAATGTTTATATAACATCAAATCGAAACTTAAAAATAATATTAAAAGAGAATTAGTTTGCCTAGTTTGGATATTCTAGGTTCAATACGCTACAAGTTATAATTGAATAAGTAGACCTCCTTAAAAATGGCATTAATTCTGATAAGGTCTACCTTACTATTGATGACAGTGGCTCAAACTTAACGGGAAAGTACATTGATGTCGTATTATTTGCTTGTTTATTACTTTTTAGTTGAATATTTCTTTAAGGGAAAGTATTTTTAAAAAAATTTTTATTTATATTTTTTATTTTACACTTTTTGGTCGGTCCAATATGTATGCATTTGACCGACTAAAAATATTTAAATACTTTGACAACTTGGGATTGATTTGTTTGAGCTCCTCATGGCCCACGATTTGGAATTCCACATGTGGCCGATGTTTTGGGCCTTCCATGGCCCCCGGTGCCCCACACGTTTTTTTTGTATAATTGGCACCACATTACCCAGGGTACTGCTCGGACTACTCTTCAAAACCTTTCATTTAATACCTCACATTATTTTTTTACGATTCTCGGCCGCAGTTGACCCACGCTGACCCATGGACTACCCCAAGATATGTGCTCTTCAAGAACTTTAATTTATTACCCCTTTGAATAATGGGCCCAACATGACCCAATTTGGGGGCCCGTATAACCGAATGTGCCCCACGGACTACCCTCATGGAGATGCACTCTTCAAGACATTTCTTTTGATTCCCCACATAATTTTTTTGTATGATGGGGCACCACATTACCCCGTTATGGGCACGAGATTACTCAAGGCGCCCCCGGACTACCGCCCAATTAGATGTACTGTTGAAGACCTTTCATTTGATACCCCACATGATTTTTGATGATGGAGCCCAACATTTTCTCCGTTTTAGCCCCTACATGACACAAGGCGTCCCATTGAGATATACACTTCAAAACCTTTCATTTGATACCCCACATGATTTTTTGTATTATGGAGCCCAATATTGCACCGTTTTGGGCCTGACATGATCCACGGCGACCCCGGACTACCGCCCAATTACATGTACTCGTCAAGACCTTTCAGTTGATACCCCACATGATTTTTTGTATTATGGAGACCAACATTGCCCCCGTTTTGAGCCCGGCATGACCGACGGGGCCCTTACACTACCGCTCAATGAGATGTACTCGTCAAGACCTTTCATTTGATACCCCACATGATTTTTTGTATTATAGGGCCCAACATTGCCCCAATTTTGCACGACATGACCCACGGCGCTCCCAGGACGCTTTCTTTTAAATGACCCACGGCGCTCCCAGGACTACCGCTCAATGAGATGTACTCGTCAAGACCTTTCATTTGATACCCCACATAATTTTTTGTATTATGGGCCCCACATTGCCCCCGTTTTGGGCCTCACACGACCCACGGCGCCCCCAAGACTACCGCTCAATTAGATGTTCTGTTGAAGACCTTTCATTTGATACCCCACATGATTTTTGTTGATGGAGCCCAACATTTTCTCCGTTTTAGCCCCTACATGACACACGGCGTCCCATTGAGATATACACTTCAAAACCTTTCATTTGATACCCCACATGATTTTTTGTATTATGGAGCCCAATATTGCACCGTTTTGGGCCTGACATGATCCACGGCGCCCCCGGACTACCGCCCAATCACATGTACTCGTCAAGACCTTTCATTTGATACCCCACATGATTTTTTGTATTATGGTGCCCACGTTTTGAGCCCGACATAAGCCACGGGGCCCCCAAACTACCGCTCAATGAGATGTACTCGTCAAGACCTTTCATTTGATACCCCACATGATTTTTTGTATTATAGGGCCCCCACATTGCCCCAATTTTGAGCCCGACATGAACCACGGTACCCCCGAACTACCGTACAATGAGATGTATTCGTCAAGACCTTTCATTTGATACCCCACATGAGTTTTTGTATTACAGGGCCGAACATTGCCCCCGTTTTGGGCCCGACGTGACCCACGGCGCTCCCAGGACTACCGCTCAAGTACTCGTCAAGACCTTTCATTTGATACCCCACATAATTTTTTGTATTATGGGGCCCCACATTGCCCCGATTTGGGCCCGACGTGACCCACGGCGCCCCCGGACCACCGTCCAATGAGGTGTACTCGTCAAGACCTTTCACTTGATACCCCACATGGTTTTTTTTGTACATTCAAAAATTAAACGGCCCTTCGCGCCCCTTCCCCCTCATCAAAAAGGCTCCAAATTTATATGGTACCAATCTTCTGATGACACGAGCTCAACTTCCAAATTGGAGCTCCATCGGTCCAGCCGTTTAAGTGTTATGGCCAGGTGAGGAGATACCGACATACCGACATACTGGAAGTGTGAATTCATAAAAGGGAAAGTAATAAATATACTGGAGGTGTGAATTCATAAAGGGGAAAGTAATAAATTTTACATTTTTTGTAAAATTTTTCATTTTCTGTTAGATTTCGAAATTTGCAATAAATTTTACATTACTTTTAAAATTTTACATTTTCTGTTTAATTTGCATTTTCTGTTAAATTTACTTCTTCTGTTAAATTTTTTGTTATATGTACATATATTACATTGCCTGTCAAATTAACAATTTCTGTTAAGTTTACATCAGCTATTAAATTTTACAATTTCTGTTCAATTTTAAATTTTTCTGTTAAATTTTACACTTTCTGTTAAATTTAAATTTTTCTGTTAAATTTTAAATTTTCTGTTAACTTCCACATTTTCTGTTAAATTTCTGTTAAATTTACATTTTCTGTTAATTTTAACATTTAACATTTTCATTTTCTCTTAACTGGTTTTGGGCCCGTTTGACCTATGGATTAAGCAACAAGATGTACTCTTCACGACCTTTCATTTGATACCCAAAATGATTTTTTTGATTTTGGGCCCGACTTGACCCACGGCGCCCCCAGACTACCGCTCAATGAGATATACTCGTCAAGACCTTTCATTTGATACCCCACATATGTTTTTGTATTATGGGGCCCCACATTGCCCCCGTTTTGGGCCTGAAATGACCCACGGCGCCCCCAGACTACCGCTCAATGAGATGTACTCGTCAAGACCTTTCATTTGATACCCCACATGATTTTTTGTATTATGGAGCGCCACATTGCCCCCGTTTTGGGCCTGACATGACCCCCGGCGCCCCCGGACTACCGCTCAATGAGACGTACTCCTCAAGACCTTTCATTTGATACCCCACATGATTTTTTGTATTATGGGGCCCCACATTGCCCCGATTTGGGCCCGACATGACCCACGGCGCCCCCAGGACTACCGCTTAATGAGATGTACTCGTCAAGACCTTTCATTTGATAGCCCACATAATTTTTTGTATTATGGGGCCCCACATTGCCGTCGTTTTGGGCCTGACATGACCCACGGCGGCCCCAGACTACCGGTCAATGAGATGTACTCGTCAAGACCTTTCATTTGATACCCCACATGATTTTTTGTACTATAGGGCCCAACATTGCCCCCGTTTTGAGCCCGACATGACCCACGGCGCCCCCCGGACTACCGCTCAATGAGATGTACTCCTCAAGACCTTTCATTTGATACCCCACATGATTTTTTGTATTATGGGGCCCCATATTGCCCCGATTTGGGCCCGACATGACCCACGGCGCCCCCCGGACTACCGTCCAATGAGATGTACTCGTCAAGACCTTTCATTTGATACCCCACATGGTTTTTTGGTACATTCAAAAATTAAACGGCCCTCCGCCCTCTTCCCCGTCATCAAAAACGCCCCAAATTTATATGGTACCAAGCCTTTGATGGCACGAGCTCAACTTCCAAATTTGAGCTTAATCGGTCAAATATATCGAATTGCATTGCTTTTATTTATTTATTGCTTTTATTATTATAAAATTAGATATATAGAAAAGCTTATCTTATATTTTTAATTTACTTATAACATACACTGTAGAAAAAAAAAATTAATTTTACTTTTTAAAATGTAGTAAAAATTTACATACTTTAATAGGAAAATTCGGTACTCTAAAGTCGAAACCGCAATGTCGCGGCAAATGACGCCGTCGCTTTTGACAGCAACGCTTCAAAAGTAGAATGTACAGTGATATATGTAATGGCCCACAATATAGCGTCGCGTTGATGCTGCAAATTTGCCGCGACGCGTAAGTAGACCTACTTTCTACTTTTGCCGCTTTGACGCGCTTCATATCTAAAATTTTTACATATTTACCTTTTGTTTTGTTCTTGAAATTAAATTTAAAATTTTTAAAATGAGTTTTGAAGAAAAATTAATAAATAAAGTATCAGAAAATGAATGTTTATATAACATCAAATCGAAACTTAAAAATAATATTAAAAGAGAATTAGTTTGGGTGAGAATAGCTGAGGAACTTGGAGAAACTGGTAAAAAAAAATATAGGTATAAAAATATTTTATTTATTATTTATTATGCAGTTGAAAATTGTAAAGGAAGGTGGAAGAGCTTACGGGATAGGTTTGTAAAGGAAAGAAGTATTCATGATTTACCATCTGGTAGTGTTGCTCAGGATGCTACAAAATGGAAATATTTCCAACAACTATTTCTAAATGATAGCATAAGACCTAGGAAGTAAATATACATTTTATTTTTTTGTATTTTATAATATGTACAATTATTTTAGGCAAGAAGGAAATTTTTCTATACAAGATAGTATAGAACTGGATGAAGAAATGAATAATGAAGATATTTATAATTCTGGTTTGACATTATTCGATGAAGAAATCGGGTGCTCAACACCGGAAATACCGTCACACCAAATGGATTCAACTTCCACATCAACAACATCGACAAGCTCAGCCAAAAAAAGAAAAACCAACGATGTTGGAAGTTACAACAAATTTCGAGGTACTTTTGAAGAAGTAGTAAAATCTAAATTTTCAGAAACAGTATGTTCGTCTGAAAATTTATCATTTTTCAAATCAATTGCTATTAAAGTTGACTCGTTGCCTAAAAAGAGCCAAAATGAATTACAACTTAAAATATTAAGTTTGGTGAACGACGAAATGGAAAAAGTTGGTAAAACATAAAAACTAAATTGTCATTCTGATAAATTATTTAATAATTGATATTCAAATTTAATATATAAAATCAAAATTAATATTTAAAATGTTATAATATAAAATTTAATATATAAAATGTTATAATTTATAACGAATATGTGATAAATTTCATATTTTATTTCTATATAAATATTATTTTATTGTTTCCCGCATATCAAATGCATTTCTTAATGAAAAGTTCGATGATAAGCTTCTGCATTGTCTCAAAGGTGTGGACATTTCTCTCCAAGCCCATGAACAACTTCTTCTCCGTTATACCTATGAACAATATTTTTTTTATGCATATTATTTTATATTATATGAAAATATAATTATATACCGATTGACGAATTCGGGTGGACAATATGTATTATCATGTAATTTTACAAAATTATGTAAAACTACACAAGCTTTTACAATTTTATCTGCATTTGATGGCAACATATTCAAGGTAGTGGATAATATTCTCCATCGCGCATCTAATATACTAAATGCATTTTCAATTACACGTCTTGCCCTTGACAACCTATAATAAAATTTATAGATTTAACGTAATTAAATAATTATACCTGTAATTATAATTAAATTTTTGTTGATCCAGTAGCTTACCCGGATATGGTCGCATTACATATGGTTTTAGAGGAAATGCAGCGTCACCAACTAAATAATGGTTGCACAAAAAATTAGAATTTTTTAAAACAGTTGGAGGAGGTAAATTTATTTTTCCTTGCATCAGCATTCTTCCAAAAGATGATTCACTAAAAATGCCACCATCACTTTGGCTACCATATGCACCAATATCTACTGATGTGAATATATAATTTGCATCACAAGATGCTAAAAGTACAATTCAATGATGTCCTGGAAAATTTAATATTAAAAAATGCTTTCTTCAAATTTTCAAGTAAACCTTTGGAATTATAATATTCGGAACCTGCTCTTGGTGGGCATTTTATATTTATATGTTTCCCATCAATACTGGCTACACAATTTGGTAAATTCCAAATTGATTCAAAATCATTACTTATTCTTTTCCATTCATCTTGTGTAGGTGCAGCTAGATAAAGTGGCATCAATAATTCCCATATTATTTGGCAAGTTTCATAAATAATGGCACGAACAGTTTCATACCCAAGCTTAAACATCCACCCCAGAACATTAAATGGAACTCCTTGTGATAAATATCTAGAAAAAAAACAATACAGTATGTAAAATATATACATTGATTTCTCTTACATCAAAACTACAGCAAGTCGTAATTTCGGTTCAATTGGTTTTCTAATAGATGTTTTTTCCAAATTACTTTCTATTAATGTAAGTAGTAAGTCGAATACTTCTGGACGCATTCTAGTCATTTTAAAGAAATGCTGCGGATCTTTCAATTTCATCTGATCAAAATTTTTAAGAAAAAAACCATCCGTATCTCTTGATGAATTCAGGTCTCGAACCCAACAACTACGTTTTTGACCAGGTGCACCATCTAAGGCTCCTTTTGCAACCAAAGCTAAAAATGCAACATCTTCTATAAACTCTATATATAGTTCTTCCCTATCCATTTTTATCCACTTTTTAATTTACTTTAAGTAATTTTCAATACACAATAATAATTGCAGACTTTATCAATATACTTTATTTCATTTCTTTCAACGCGTTATTGTGGTTTGCCAAAGCTTCAATGCGTCGCTTTTGTCTTAAAGCTTCAAAATGTCAAAAGCGACGCCTCCATTTGCCGCGACATTGCGGTTTCCGCTTAATAGTAATCTCCGTTAACAATATTTAATATTCAATATTTTAGTAATATTAAACAAATAATATGTAATATTACTGTTTTTATATTTGTTAAGTAAAAAACATTCAATATTACTAGCTTTTGATATGTAAACTACAGTTCTATATGCAATTTCACTTTTTAAAATATAGTAAAAATTTACATACTTTGTAACACGATGATAATTTTTCGTCAAAAAAAATTACCACCTGCTAGCTATAAGGTAAGTCGGAGGAGGTAACTTCGGAGTTCTAATGAAGTGGGCGCCAGGTCTAGGGTGACCAACAGCGCATCAAAAAAAAAACGCTAGACCAAAATTTATGATACTAGAACTCCTTGGACCACTGGGATTTCCTCCTAAGTGTGCCAGCTATGCTCAGCCTGTGGGGCGTGAGTCGACCAGTGATCCAAACGGCAATCAATACTACAATACGACGATGCTTTCACTAATAAGAATTTTCACCACAGAAAATCGTTAAAATGAAGCACCATCGTTTAGGGAATAAGGAGAGAGAAGGACAAGAAATCCATGCGATCCATCCCGGGGAATTACTGAAAAATCAGACAGTCATTTAAAAAAAAAATCAACTGAAGAAAAAAAAATTTAAACACAATCACAGCCCAGCAGCAACCTCTACAAAATAATAAAAAATTTTGGAATTCTCACAAAAAAAAATTAAAATTCCAATAAATTATAATAAATAAAATGCGACTAAATTCCTTTTTTTTATATAACAAGCGGTTGTTTTTGGTTTTTTATTTTATTAAATAAAAACAAATAAATTAAAGAAAATATACTTATATATAATGAAAAAATTTATATACATATATATGTGTGTGTACGTAATATTAAAAAAAACTCTATCTAATTCTATTAAATAATTTATTAATAAATAACACAAAAAAAAATATTTTACGAATTTACTTTACAAAAAAAAATCTACTTTACTACAATAATTTACTAATAAATTAACACAAAAAAATTAATCAAAAGCAATAATAATGAAACTAATAGTACACCACAAAATAAATAAATAATTTAAATAAACGATTTTACAATACCTGAGTAGACTGCTTCCAGCTCCGACATGTCAGGACGGGAACCAGCTACCTGTACCTACACTTTTCAAAAAAAAATTTCAAAAAAAACACAAAAAAAAACAACCAGAACAACAAAAAAAAAAAAATCGAAAAAAAATAATGAATGCTCTGCCTCGGCTTTAATGTTGCTGCAATAATTCTTTTGTGTTGTTGCTGCTCTCTGCGATATCTGGCCAGTTCAGGGTAATTTACTGCCAGTATGTTTTTTATGGAAACTTGTTTTGATTTTTATAATTTTTTTTTACACAAATCTTGGAATTCCTTTTTTTTTCTTTTATGGATATATATAAATTAATGCTAATGTCTGTTTTACTTTAGAACCGTACCGGACGCGGTATACTATATTATATAAAATAATTAATAAATTTAATTCTTTTTTTTCTAAATTTATTATTATTATTTAATTTCCAAAATAATTTTAATTTCTTCTCCTCGCACTAAGTCTGTCTTTAATTCTTTTTAAATTTTAATTGTTTCTTCTCAGCCAATTACTTTACTTTATTCCACAAAATTTAATACTACAAATTCATTTTTTTTTAAACCAAATTCCCAAAAAAAAATATTTTTCCCACAAAAACAAAAACCCGACCGTACGGCACAAAAATTTCATCCGACTCCCAGAAACAATAATTTTTCAAATTTTCCAATTCGAAACTATTGAAATCCATGCGATCCATGCGATCCTCGATCGCGTGATCTCTTGACTTTCGGAATCAAAATATGACCCAAAAGGGCAACAAAGGTTGTTAATTGTTTTCTGTTCCGAAAATCAAGAGGCCGCAGCGCTGACGGGAATTTCGAACTACGGCGACATGACTACCAACCTACAAAAATTGTAATTCAGCCGTATGCTGACATCTGAAATATAACAAGCCGGTTTATAAATAATAGACGTCATGTTGGACAAGACGTACACAACTAACAAAGTAATTTTTTTTAAATTATTTTATTTGAATAATTTTTAATTTCTTTTTTAGGAAATTTTTTAACAAAAAAAAACTACACGGTGTCACAAAACAGACCTATCTGGAGCTTAGCGTTCCAGACAGGCCTGGAAAACACCGACTCGTCACACCCCAGATGTCCTATAATAAATGCTACATAAATATAAATACCACAAATAATAATAACCTAAATAAATAACACCTAATAAATACCTAACCAAAACTAAATACTACTACAAATAATTTAAATAACAAACAACCTATATTAATTATAAATTTACTAATCCTCTAACTAATAAATAAATAATTAAATATAATCACCCATCATAAATAACATAAAAAAATTTTTAACTATTCTTACAACTAACTATTAATAATAATTTTAACTAACAATAAATAATAATAACCACAAAAAAATAACTAATGTATAATACTACTTACTCTAATTACCTAATTCATTAAGATTGGTAGCCATGCCCTTACTAATACGAAGAATTACTAATAACTTCTACGACTGAATAAATAGCACAACTAATTCTACTTAACCAATATAAACTAATAAATACCTAATACTAAAATTAAATATAACTAATACTACTTACATTTAAGTGTAAATGAACTAATCACTAATAAATAATAATAATTACAAAAAAAAATAACTATACTAACTAATATTAACTACATGTAAATTAACTATAAATTAACTAACACTAATAGATAATAATAAATGCCCACAATTTTAACTAACTAATAATAATATAATAACAAAAAAAAAATTTAACTGAATAATACTAATAAATAACAATTAATTGTAAATAAGAAAAATCTGAAACAAAACTACAGGTGGTAATTTTTCTAAATCAACGTGGGGCTGTCCCACACCCTGACCAGTCTCATGCTCTACTAACTGAGCTAGCCGGGCATTTCTGATTTAATATCTTTTCTTTTTTCTATTCTTTCTTAAAATCACAAACTTAATTGCCTCGTCTAATTGATCTCCGCATCGGCTTCAGCTGAAATAATCGCAAGTCTCGATACCGCAATAACCGAATGCACGGCGCGAGCCGCTAGCGGCATTCCAATTCTAATAACCGGAGCGAAAGAGAAATTGGTGTTAGTTATAACTGCCTTGGTTTGTTTCGTCGGTACAATTTCAACTAAATTATAGCATGTTTCAGACAAACTTGGGTTTAATTCACTCTTTAGTGCTCTCTGATTACAAACATTTAGTGTTGGCAATTCCCTAGGTTCGGCTATTGAATCTGAATTCGTAAAAATTGCACTTACCGCTTGAAATTTCAATAAATTATCCAGTGCTGCAGAACTACTTTCCAAAACCAATTTATTTCCTGAGTGAATTAGTGAGCGTAATTTCGGTATAGCTCCATTCTCACAAAGGAAGTTTTGATCTTCTGGCGAACCGTCAGATAAATTCCACAAGGTACCACAGGCATTACTTATTATTGTTAAATTTTCTGATTGCAATTGTTGCAAAACTAAACTTAAATAATTACATAGTCTTAAGATCTCACGATAATCTTCTCGAGCAGCAATATAACTCGAAATGTTTCTTAAAATTCCTCCAGCAATTTCCATTATTTCTTCAGGGTTATTAAGTAATTCATCCGATAGCTTGTTCACCAGAAATGTTAACATTCCGTCAACAGCACAAATCTCAGATTTATTGATTCTACTATGTGCTGATAGATTCCATAAAGCTGACAAAATAGTTTTTAAAGTAGTTTCATTATTATTTTTCATTGCAGCTTTAGCCAAGGCTGTTACAGTTCCAATTTCATTTAATACTGCTTTCATATTATTATCAGCCCGCCATGATAAATTACGCAATACACTTGCTGTGACTTGTAGAAGATCATCTGGTGCCGAATCTAATTGCGCTACCAATGCTTCCATAAACCCTTTATTTGAGCAGAGTAATGCTTTATTATTACCATTCCCAAATGTTAAATTTGTTAATGCCATTAATGCATAACGCCGTAATGAATTGCAACATTGATTTCCTTGGTTTAGACCATGAGCAGCATGATCTAATTGAACTAGACTTGCAATTGTTTGTAACGCCAACAATTGGCTCATTGTCTGACGATGCTCTACTTCAAAACTTAATTTCATTAAACTACACATTGCTACTAATAGATGACGATAATAATCACCTGCAATTGCTTCACCACTACTTTGTAAAAAGGTTTTTAAAACTCCACAATAATCTACTACTTGTTCCATTGAACTTAAGATTATTACTTCGCGTCCAGTCCACTCATCCTCTGGATGATAATACACAACATTGACCTGTAGAGCCATTGCAGTACTCGTAAAAAAACTGACTAAATTAACTAAATAAATCCAAACAATCATCATCGCAAAACTAATAAATTAATAAATAGCAAAAAGTGTAAATAGACTTTAAGACCCATAAATAATTCTAACTAGTGTAACTAACCTAACTAAAAAAAAAAACTAATAATTACAAATAGTGTAAAAATAAATAACACTAATTGTAAAAAAGACTAATACTAAATACGACTACCCAAAAAAATAAATTAAATAAATAACGATAATTGTAAATGAAAAAAAAATAAATCTCTAATAAATAACGCCTCATAAAAAAAACTACGTATACACTAACAATTATTGTATATAATAAATAAGAGACAAAAAAAACTAAACTCAACTACTCAACTACTAAACTTTATTTTATTTTTCTAATTTTTTTTTTTCCCCAAAATTTATTTCTCCGTCAGCGCTTCTCGATCGAGGAACCAACGGAACGACAAAATTTTCAAAAAAAAATATAACCAAAAAAAAAAATCATAAATCCAAAATAATACAAAAAAAAAAATCCAAAATTTCCTCATACGTAATTTTTAAACCACCCAGAATGGAGGCTCTAGGATTTCTCTTTTCAATGGACAGGGAAGGGGTAAGGTAGGAATAGGGTTAGGGAGAAAGGAAACTAAAATCAGAAATATTCCCCCAACACTACAAAAAAATCTTTGGCCGTCCCAATTCACACAAAGTTCACCCTACGTTGAACACAAAAACACACATATGCTAGGACCCCCTTTTAGACTACTAAAAGCGGGTGTCTCACTAGCGGACGGACACTTTGGGGAGGATATGACAAGGACCACCTTATCGCAGTTTCTAACCCCCCAAAATAAATAAAACAAAGGACACTGGTAGGACAGGTAATGGACAACCAAAACCCTTATCTAACTACCAGAACAAAAATAAATTGGAACAACCTCCGATGTTCCTCTTAGGGAAGGAAGAATACCACCCACGGAAGGGGAAGACGTTGCAGTATTGATCGCCGCTCCATCCGACTTAAGCAACCTCAGATGGAGAATTACAAAAAAAAAAAAATTTTTAAATATGCCACAATTTAGCGCCAATTGTAAAACAATTGGCGCATCTTTAAGTCCCTATTTGGGCGCCAATTGTAACACGATAATAATTTTTCGTCAAAAAAAATTACCACCTGCTAGCTATAAGGTAAGTCGGAGGATGTAACTTCGGAGTTCTAGTGAAGTGGGCGCCAGGTCTAGGGTGACCAACAGCGCATCACAAAAAAAATCGTTAGACCAAAATTTATGATACTAGAACTCCTTGGACCACTGGGATTTCCTCCTAAGTGTGCCAGCTATGCTCTGCCTGTGGGGCGTGAGTCGACCAGTGATCCAAACGGCAATCAATACTACAATACGACGATGCTTTCCCTAATAAGAATATTCCCCACAGAAAATCGTTAAAATGAAGCACCATCGTTTAGGGAATAAGGAGAGAGAAGGACAAGAAATCCATGTGATCCATCCCGGGGAATTACTGAAAAATCAGACAGTCATTTAAAAAAAAAATCAAATGAAGAAAAAAAAATTAAACAAAATCACAGCCCAGCAGCAACCTCTACAAAATAATAAAAAAATTTGGAATTTTCACAAAAAAAATTAAAATTCCAATAATTTATAATAAATAAAAAAATATAAATAAAAAAAAGTTTTTCAAAAATACTTTCCCTTAAAGAAATATTCAACTAAAAAGTAATAAACAAGGAAATAATACCACATCAATGCACTTCCCCGTTGAGTTTGAGCCACTGTCAGCAATAGTAAGGCATTAATTCTGATAAGGTCTACTTTCACTTACTATTACTGACAGTGGCTCAAACTCAAAGGGGAAGTACATTGATGTGGTATTATTTGCTTGTTTATTACTTTTTAGTTGAATATTTCTTTAAGGGAAAGTATTTTTGAAAAACTTTTTTTTATTTTACACTTTTTAGTCGGTCAAATATTTATTCATTCGACCGATAAAAAATATTTAAATACTTTGACAACTTGGGAATGATTTGTTTAAGTTCCTCATGGCCCACGATTTGGAATTCCACAAGTGGCCGCTGTTTTGGGCCTTCCATGGCCCCCGGTGCCCCAAATGTTTTTTTGTATAATTGGCTCGACATGACCCAGGGTACTGGTCGGAATACTCTTCAAGACCTTTCATTTGATGCCCCACATGATTTTTTTATGATGGGCCCCCACATGACACAGGTTTTGGGCCCTAACATGAATTACGAACCCCCACGGACTACGCAACGAGATGTATTCCTTAATATCTTTTATTTGATACGTCTCATGGCTTTTTGCATTATAGGCCCCACAAGACCCAGAGTACCTCTCGGAGTACTCAACAAGATGTCCTCTTCAAGACCTTTCATTTGATACCCCACATTATTTTTTGTATGATGGGGCCTCACATTACCCCGTTTTGGGCCCGAGATGACTCAAGGCGCCCACCGGATTACTGAGATGTACTGTTGGAGACCTTTCATTTGATACCCCACATGATTTTTGTATAATGGGGCCCTACATTGCCCCCTTTTATCCCCTACATAACTCACGGCGCCCCACGAAATACTCCCCATTGAGATGCACACTTCAAAACCTTTCATTTGATAACCCACAAGATTATTTGTATTACAGGGCCCAACATTGCCCCCGTTTTGGTCCCAACATGACCCACGGGGCCCCGGACTACCGCCCAATATGATGTACTCGTCAAGACCTTTCATTTGATACCCCATATGTTTTTTTGTATTATGGACCCCACAGTGCCCCCGTTTTGGACCTGACATGACACATGGCGCCCCCCGAACTACCGCCCAATATTATGTACTCGTCAAGACCTTTCATTTGATACCCCACATGTTTTTTTGTATTATGGACCCCACAGTGCCCCCGTTTTGGGCCTGACATGACACATGGCGCCCCCAGACTACCGCTCAATGAGATGTACTCGTCAAGACCTTTCATTTGATACCCCACATGATTTTTTGTATTATAGGGCCCAACATTGCCCCCGTTTTGAACGCGACATGACCCACGGCGCCCCCCGGGCTACCGCTCAATGAGATGTACTTGTCAAGACCTTTCATTTGATACCCCACATGGTTTTTTTGGTACATTCAAAAATTAAACGGCCCTCCGAGCCCCCTTCCCCCTCATCAAAAATATTTAAATACTTTGACAACTAGGAAATGACTTGTATAAGCTCCTCATGGCCCACGATTTGGAATTCCACATGTGGCCGATGTTTTGGGCCTTCCATGGCCCCCGGTGCTCCAAATGGTTTTTTGTATAATTGGCTCCACATGACCCAGGGTACTGCTCGGACTACTCTTCAAGACCTTTCATTTGATGCCCCACATGATTTTTTTATGATGGGCCCCCACATGACACAGGTTTTGGGCCCTAACATGAATTACATTGCCCCCCTTTTAGCCCCTACATAACTCACGGCGCCCCACGAAATACTCCCCATTGAGATGCACACTTCAAAACCTTTCATTTGATACCCCACAAGATTTTTTGTATTACAGGGCCCAACATTGCCTCCGTTTTGGTCCCGACATGACCCACGGCGCCCCGGACTACCGCCCAATATTATGTACTCGTCAAGACCTTTCATTTGATACCCCACATGTTTTTTTGTATTATGGACCCCACAGTGCCTCCGTTTTGGGCCTGACATGACACATGGCGCCCCCAGACTACCGCTCAATGAGATGTACTTGTCAAGACCTTTCATTTGATACCCCACATGGTTTTTTTTGGTACATTCAAAAATTAAACGGCCCTCCGAGCCCCCTTCCCCCTCGAGCCCCCTTCCCCCTCGAGCCCCCTTCCCTCTCATCAAAAAGGCCTCAAATTTATATGGTACCAAGCATTTGATGACACGAGCTCAACTTCCAAATTTGAGCTCAATCGATCAAGCCGTTTAAGAGTTATGGCCAGGTGAGGAGAAATATATATACCGGAAGTGTGAATTCATAAAAGGGAAAGTAAAATACGATTAAATTCCTTTTTTACTTTCCCTTTTATGAATTCACACTTCCAGTATATAAGTATATTTATATATACAGTTGCGGAAAAAATAATAGCAGTGCGCGAAATAAAACATAAAATTTCGATTTTTGTATAATATAAAAATATTTAATTATTCCATCTATTTCTTAATGATAGATACTTAAATACTTAATAAATTACACTTATTGGAATTAACTTAATATTATTAGATTTAGTATAAATAAAAAAGTCTTAAAATTAGTTCGGCAAAAAAAATAGCAGTCTTAAACAACATTAAAAAAATATTATAAAAATAAAGAAATTTTGTCCACAAATTTTAATCTACTACTTCTGGAAACGTGCTACACCTGAACATGCTCATTAGTATTTGGTTGCGCCCCCTTTATTTTTAATTACCGCTTGACATCTTTTGTGCATGGAATCAACCAGTTTGTTGCACGTATCAACAGGTATGGCGGCCCATGCTTCACGAACTGTTGTCCATAACTCCTCAACATTCGATGGGTTAGCCTCAGCGACGGCAGTTTTAACATCTGCCCACAAATTTTCAATAGGATTTAAATCCGGCGATTGTGGGAGCCACTGCATCATATTGATGTGGTTATGTTGGAACCATGATTTTGCCCTTTTACTCGTATGCTTGGGGTCATTATCCTGCTGAAGTATCCATTTTAATGGCATTTCATCCTCGGTCCACGGTAGCATAGTATCTTCGAGAATTTTAATGTACCCGAACTGATCCATGATGCCAGGTATTCTATATATGGGCCCAGTGCCATAGTAGGAAAAACAACCCCAAGCCATAATTTTCGCACCACCATGTTTAACTATCTTTACAGTATATTTACTTTTATATTCCGAAAACTAAAATTGTTCTTTTTGGCACTAAAGGCCGTAGGCAATATGTTAGAAGACCACCACTAACGGAATATGAAAGTAAATATACTGTAAAGACAGTTAAACATGGTGATGCGAAAATTTTGGATAAGGGGGACGGGGCCGCGGAGGGCCGTTTAATTTTTGAATGTACCAAAAAAACCCTGTTGGATATCAAATGAAAGGTCTTGACGAGTACATCTCATTGGACGGTGGTCCGGGGGGCGCCGTGGGTCATGACGGGCCCAAAACGGAGGCAATGTTGGGCTCCATAATACAAAAAATCATGTGGGGTATCAAATGAAAGGTCTTGACGAGTACATCTCATTGAACGGTAGTCCGGGGGGCGCCGTGGGTCACGTCGGTCCCCAAACGGGGGCAATGTTGGGCTCCATAATAAAAAAAATCATGTGGGGTATCAAATAAAAGGTCTTGAAGAGTACATCTCAATGGGGGTAGTCGGGGGCCGACGAGGGTCATGCCGGGGGCCAAAATGGGGGCCATGTTGGACCCCATATTACAAAAAAAGTTTGTATGTGTACATTTCAGTGTACATCTCAATGTGGTGTATTTCTTGGGGCGCCGTGTGTCATTTAGGGCTAAAACGGGGGCAATGTTGGGCCCCATCTTACAAAAACCATGTGGGGTATCAAATGAAAGGTCTTAAACAGTACATCTCAATGGGTAGTAACCCGGAGGGCGTCGTGAGTCATTTCGGGCCCAAAACGGGGGCAATGTGGGGCCCCATCATACAAAAAATCATGTGCGGAATCAAATGAAAGGTCTTGAAGAGTACATCTCGATGAGGGTAGTCCGTGGGGCACATTCGATTATACGGGGGCCCAAATGTGGGTCATGTGGGCTCATTATACAAAAATCATGTGGGGTATTAAATGAAAGGTCTTGAAGAGTATATTTAAATGAGCGTAGTCCGTAAAGGCACACTGGGTTACACGAGGTTCCAAAAGGGGGTCATGTGGGTCAACAAGGCCTTAAATCATAAAGATATCGTGTAGGGTATCAAATGAAAGGTCGTGCAGAGTACATCTCGTTTCGTAGTGCGTGGGTCAAGTGGGCCCAAAATCTGTTCCGAGAGGTACTCTGGGTCTTGTGGGGCCCATAATGCAAAAAGACATGAGAGGTATCAAATAAAAGGTATTGAAAAATACATCTCGTTGCGCAGTCCGTGGAGCTTCATAATTCATGTTAGGGTCCAAAACCTGTTTCATGTGGAGCCCATCATAAAAAAATCAGGTGGGGGCATCAAATAAAAGGTCTTGAAGCGTAGTCCGAGCAGTACCCTGGCTCATGTGGAGCCGATTATACAAAAAACATCAGCCACATGTGGAATTCCAAATCGTGGGTCATGAGTAGCCCAAACAAATCATTCCCAAGTTGTCAAAGTATTTAAATATTTTTAGTCGGTTAAATGAATAAATATTTGACCGACTAAAAAGTGTAAAATAAAAAATTTAAATAAAAAAAGTTCTTTAAAAATACTTTCCCTTAAAGAAATATTCAACTAAAAAGTAATAAACAAGCAAATAATACCACATCAATGTACTTTCCCGTTGAGTTTGAGCAACTGTCAATAATAGTAAGGGAAAGTAGACCTTATCAGAATTAATGCCATTTATAAAGAGGTCTACCTTTCCCTTACTATTGTTGACAGTTGCTCAATTTTAACGGGAAAGTACATTGATGCGGTATTATTTGCTTGTTTATTACTTTTTAGTTGAAGATTCCACATGCCACAGGTTTTGGGCCCTAACATAAATTACGAAGCCCAACGGACTGCGCAACGAGATGTATTCTTCAATATCTTTTATTTGGTACCTCTCATGTATTTTTGCATTATGGGCCCCACAAGACCCAGAGTACCTCTCGGATTACTCAACAAGATGCCCTCTTCCAGACCTTTCATTTGATACACCACATGATTTTATGTATGATGGGGCCCACATTACCCCGTGTTGGGCCCGATATGACTCAAGGCGCCCTCCGGATTACTCTCCATTTAGATCTACTGTTGGAGACCTTTCATTTGATACCCCACATGATTTTTTTTTATTAGGGAGCCCAACATTGCCCCCCTTTTAGCCCCTACATGACACACGGCGCCCCAAGAAATACACCACATTGAGATATACACTGAAATGTACACATACAAACTTTTTTTGTAATATGGGGCCCCACATATCCCCCGTTTTGGGCATGACATGACCCACGGCGCCCCAGACTACCGCT